>CM040119.1:14938259-15444184 GCA_022559845.1 Amorphophallus konjac | reverse complement strand
CAGAGCGGTTTTGAGGACTCGTACAAGGAATTGAAATCCGTGCTGGTCCAGAGCAAGTCCATTGTGTCGTCTATTGGTGGCTTAGGTTGTTTCTCACGATTATTGATGGTTTCCTATTATTCCGATGTTTCCTCAGGTTCTAGATGTTACCTCGTGGTTGGCAGAGAGCTCGGGCACCTCGGGAGGAGAGTGACACCTCTTCTACCCCAGCTACGCCGGCTCTTGTAAGTCCTGCCCCACGTGATGATTTACCTGGTGGTCGTGGCAGAGCGTTGAAGGAGTTCTTGCTTTTCCACCCACCTATCTTGAGGGTCAATCAGACCCGGAGGCAGCGAGAGCGTGGCTTGATGCCACTGTGAGCGCGTTCCAATCGATGGAGTTCACGGAGGATGAAAGGGTCATGCTGGCAAACTATCAGCTGCAAGGTACCGCGCGCACTGGTGGACTACGGAGTGGGAGATTGCTTTTTCATTCCCGTCCGCTCCGGCAAATCACCTTGGCGGAGTTTGTTGCTGCTTTTGAGCGTGCCTATACTCCGACATGTCTTAAGCTTGCTAAGATGTATCAATTTCCGGAGCTGACGTAAGGTGACCTGACCGTGCTGCAGTACGAGAGAAGTTCTTTGAATTGGGTCGGTATGCGCCCCACATCTTTGCTGATGAAGCGATGAAGACTCAACAATTTCTGCGAGGGCTGAAAGCGGAGTTGAGCCTGCCGTTGTTTGCAACTCGGGTAACCGACTTGGATGCGGCATACTGGCAACTGTTGCTCTAGAATTGGAATTGGCAAGGACTCGGGGACTTTCCCAGACTGGGATAGTTCAGCAGGCGGTGCAGTTTCAGCCAACGTATCGGCCGACTATTCCAGGAGTTTCCCCTATGTTTCCTGCTGCTGGTGGTGCTTCTTTTTCAAAATCCAAGGGCAAGAAGTTCAAATTCAATAAGTCCAAGAAGAAATTTGATCAGCAGGCGTCTCCTGGTGCTGTTCAACCTTCTGCTCCTTCTTTTCCTCAACGCTAGGGTTCCTCGCCCAGTCAGCCTAAGCGGTGTTGGAGGTGTGGCGGTAACCACCCGGGCAAGCCATGCTCGTTGCCGATGGTTTATTTTCGTTGTGACCAGTCGGGTCACATTGTTTGAGACTGTCTAATGAAGGCGATGCCAGTGCAGTTCTCTCAATCTGTTCAGCCTCAGTAGTCTCAATTCAGACTCCCTCCGCCACTTCTACCTCCGCAGTTCTATCCTCAAGCCTCGACGTCTTCCCAACAATCTTCTGCTGCAGCCAGGAAGTAAAAAGGGAAGGTTTCTCACATCACTCGTGCGGAGGCTGTTGCATCTCACCTGGTGGAAGGTACGATCATGCTTTATGGTCATGCAACTCGCGTATTATTTGATTTGGGTGCTTCTCACTCCTTTATTTCTGAGGATTTTCTTGCATGTATTGAGGAGCCCACCACTGAGGTCACTTGTGATTTGTTGGTTGAGTTGCCATCTGGAGATTTTATGTTCACCCCGTTGTGTCTCGAGGAGTCTCCTGTTGTGGTCAGTGACCGTCGGTTGCCGGCGAGACTGTATGCTTTGCAGTTGTCAGAGTATGATGATATTCTGGGTATGGATTGGTTGGAACGATATGGAGCCGTGGTTGACTGTAGATCCAAGAAAGTCTACTTTCAGCCACCTAGGAAACCATCATTCTATTTTTAAGGTATTCGGTTCCGTTCCTCTCGCTTGATTATTTCTGCTATTAGAGCCCGTAGATTGCTTGATGCATGTTGTCAGGGGTTCTTAGCTTCAGTGGTTGCTGTTGAGTCACCTCAGCAGTATGTCAGTGGTATTCCTGTTGTGTGTGAGTTCCCTGATGTGTTCCCTGACGAGTTGTCGGGCTTACCTCCACAGCGAGAGATTGAGATGTTAATTGATCTGATTCTGGGTACGACACCCTTGGCCAAGGCACCGTATCGGATGGCTCCAGCTGAATTGAAAGAACTGCGGGCGCAGTTGCTTGAGTTGCTAGATAAGGGTTATATCTGACCCAATTTTTCTCCTTGGGGTGCTCCTGTTCTATTTGTGAAGAAGAAAGATGGGAACCTGATGTTGTGTATTGACTACAGGCAGTTGAATCAGGTGACTATCAAAAACAAGTATCCTTTGCCCAAGATCGATGATTTGTTTGATCAGTTAAAGTCTGCCTCTATCTTTCTCGGATTGATCTTCGTTCTGGTTATTACTAGTTGAGAATCCGGGAATCTGATGTTGAAAAGACTGCTTTCAGCACACGGTATGGCCATTTTGAGTTTTTGGTTATGCCTTTTGGGTTGACCAATGCTCCTGCAACTTTTATGGACTTAATGCAGCGTGTGTTTCGACCATTTTTGGACCAATTCGTTGTAATCTTTGTCGATGATATTCTTGTCTATTCGGCTTCTAAGGAAGAACATACACAACATTTGAGGATCGTGTTGCAGACTCTATGAGACCATGAGCTCTTTGCTAAATTTAGTAAGTGTGAGTTCTGGCTTCGGGAAATTCATTTTCTAGGCCACGTGGTTTCTGGTGATGGAGTCGCAGTGGATCCAACTAAGATTGAGGCTGTTCTTCAATGGCAGAGACCGAGGACAGTGACATAGATCATAAGTTTTCTAGGCCTTGCAGGTTATTATCGCAGGTTCATCCAAGACTTTGCGAAGATTGCAGCACCAATGACTAGACTGACTCGTAAAGTTGTTCCTTTTGTCTGGTTAGATCAATGTGAGTAGAGCTTTAATGAATTGAAAAGGCTACTCACTTCTTCTCCAGTGCTGGTGTTACCTTCTGGCTCGGGTGGATTTGTGGTCTGTACATATGCTTCTCGAGTTGGCCTTGGAGCAGTGTTGATGCAACATGATAAAGTTATTACTTATGCATCCCGGCAGTTGAAACAGCATGAGGAGAACTATCTGACTCATGATTTAGAACTTGCTGCTGTGATCTTTGCTTTGAAAATCTGGAGGCACTATCTGTATGGTGAAAAGTTTGAGATCTTTACAGATCACCAGAGTTTGCAGTATGTGTTCTCTCAAAAGGACCTCAATCTCAGACAGTGCTGATGGATGGAATATATGAAGGACTATGACTTTACACTCTCCTATCAGCTAGGTAAAATGAATGTTGTGGCTGATGCTCTGAGCAGGAAAGTACAAGTCTGTCAGCTATTGCTTCAAGAATGGAAATTGTGGGAACAGCTTCCTAGTGAGGCGGTTAGCGTGGACATTCCTACTGATCCAGTGGCAGCTGTGTGTGCTAGTTTGGCCATGTCTTCAACTCTATATCAGCAGATTAGAGAGGCCCAACAGGCTGATTCTGATTTGACCCGTGTCATATCAATGCATGACATTGAATTTGATGATGAACTGGTTGTCAGTTTTCGTGGCCGGTTATATGTTCCAGCTGTTGAAGAGTTGAGAAATGCAATTCTGAGCAAAGCTCACGGATCCCATTTTGCTATTCACCCCGGCACTACCAAGATGTATCAGAATCTAAAAAGGCAGTTCTGGTGGCCAGGCATGAAGCGAGATGTGGCTGTGTTTGTTTCCAAGTGCTTAACTTGTCAACAGGTTAAAGCCGAACACCAAAAGTCAGGTGGATTGCTTCAGCCGTTGGAAGTTCCACAATGGAAGTGGGATCATGTCACTACATATTTTGTGGTGGGTTTGCCTCGGACTTCACAGGGTTTTGACGGAATCTGGTTGTTAGTTGATAGATTGACTAAGACATCTAGACTTTTTCCGATTAAAGTTACTTGGAGTGTACAGAGATTGGCCGACCTGTACATTGAAAAGATCATGACACTACATGGTGTTCCAGTCTCACTTGTGTCAGATCGTGACCCACGTTTTACCTCCGGCTTCTGGCGCAGTTTCCAGAAGGCCTTGGGCACTGAGTTAGCTTTTTCTTCAGCTTATCATCCGCAGTATGATGGTCAATCTGAAAGGACGATTCAGACTCTTGAAGATATGCTGAGATTGTGTTGCCTTGAGTGGCAGGGTTCGTGGGGTCAGCATTTGCCACTTGTGGAGTTTACTTATAATAATAGTTTTCACTCCAGTATCGACATGACACCTTATGAAGCACTATGTGGTCGTCCTTATCATACCCCTTTGAACTAGTTTGATGCCGGTGACCGGCTTTTGACAGGACCTGACATGGTGCAACAGTGTGCTGATGTGGTCCGTCTGATCAGGCAGAAAATGTTGACAGCTCATAGTCGACAAAAGAGCTACGGGGATCAGCGTAGGCGACCACTGCAGTTTGAACTTGGAGATATGGTGTTTGTTAAAGTATCTCCGATGAAGGGAGTTTCCATATTTGGGAAGCGTGGGAAGCTCAGTCCGCGGTATATTTGTCCGTTCCCTATTGTGGAGCGTGTGGGCGAGGTGGCTTATCGGCTTCAGTTACCGGTAGCAATGCAGGCTATTCATGATGTATTCCACGTCTCCCAGTTAAGAAAATATGTCTCTGATCCATCTCATGTCCTCGATGACGCTATTTGGCCAGAAGTGACTGCCGACCTGTCTACACCAGAGTATCCCATCAGAATTGAAGACCGTCGTGAGCAACGGTTGAGAAGTAAAGTGATTCCGCTGGTTAAGATCCTCTAGCAACGTCACTCGGGCAACGAAGCTACTTGGGAACGTGAAGATGAGATGAGACAGCTTTTTCCTTTCTTGTTCGCTTGAGGTATGATTCCTTTGCAGTTTCCTCTTTGTTCTCCTTCTTAAATTTTGAGGTCGAAATTCTTATTAGGAGGGAGGGACTGTAAGGCCCGTGTCTTAACGGATCTTTGATGGTTCGGGTTTAGGATTTATTCCGCGAACCTCGGCCAATTTTCTGGATTTTTAGGCCATTTCCTGCCATTTATTCGGATTAAGTTATAAGGTTTATGGTTTTAGTGGGCATTTCCCTAATTTTGGTGAGTTGGGGGTCTTTATGTAAATGGTGGCTTTAGTTCAATATATATATATATATATATATATATATATATATATAAAACCCTTTTTCTTCCCTCCCCACGTTGCCACCATACTCCCCCTCTCCATCCTCTCGATCTCTCTCTCCCCATTTCCTCTCCCCCTCTTCCTCACGATATCTCTCTCTCTCTCTCCCTGGGCAAGCGGGCGAGACGACGACGGATCGAGGCGTGGAGGGCGCCGTTGGACTCGTGGCGATGAGTGGAGGGCGTTGACGCCCACCTCGGCACGGATCGTGGCCCGAGGAGACGGGACGGGGCGAGGAGGAGCGTGAAGGTTTCACCCTTGCATGCTGCCGGTCGTCCACTTTCGGTTTGAACGAGGTAGGGGGATGGAATCCTTACCCGATTAGGATCGTCTGGACACCATTTGCACCGCCATGCACGGCCGTTTTATCCATTTTCAGTGAAATCCCCATGTTAGTATGATTTAGCTCAATTCATGAAAAATCACTCATTGGGCTTTGTTTTTATGTTTCCTAGTGTTCAATTGTTGCTATGGATGTGTGCATGAGCAGGGAACAGGTTGTTAGTGCGAACCCCGTCAATTTCGGTCCACCGGGGGATGTTCCGATTTCAATACGGACATACTCGCAACCAAGCTCGTGTGACGGTCATCCCGGCGACCGTCACACGAGTAACGCACCCGACCCGGTGCGTTACGTGAGTGTGACGGCCCCACTCGGGTGTGTCACAACTTCTGGGCAGCTGGGCGGAGGATCCACCTAACGGACCTAGATGGGACTGTTAGGCCGTTGTAACGCACCAGCCTAGGTGCGTTACATTTCCCTGATACATGTGTGTAGTTTGTCCCTCGGGTGGGTGTAACGGCCTCGGATGGTGCGTTACATCAGTGTAACGCCCCTACTCTGGACCGCCACACCCTGTGCTTCTGTGTTTCAGTGGCTTAGCCTCGGGTGCCTCTAACGCACCTAAGGGGGTGCGTTACAGTCATGTAACGCACTGCCCCTGGTGCGTTACGCACTGCTGTCCCCTGGGTGTGGGGAAGTTATCTCGGGTGAGCGTGACGGCCCCCGGTAGGCGCGCTACAGTGACGTAACGCACCTACCCTAGACCGTCACACTCTGTAACGGTCTGGGCTAGACCGTCACACCCTCTCGCATTCCAAAAGATGGTCGGTTCATCTTCTAATGCATTTCATGTTGCATAACCGCTATGTTTAAGTTATTTTATAAACAATGGCGCATTTTTAGATCACGGTAGAGTACTTCCACTTTCCTTGTGATGGAACCACTGGACTTAGCCCTATGACTTTCAGTGTTGCTCCGCCTGGCAAGGGTGGAAGGGCGTACCCGTTGAGCGGTTTGTAAGCTAGTCACCGTGGGCCCCCGGCTCTATACCGTAGCGTCCTAGGGGGGGGAGCTAGCTAGAGACCTGGCTCTAGGCAGGAGTCAGTGTGTGCACATGTGATCGGAGGCCTGGATTGACACTGACGAGTGTTACTCTGACTAGTTCTTGGTTCGGTACTGCTACGTCTCTCGCTTATTGTCAGCCTGACTTGCGAGTTCCTTGAGACGCAGTGTAAGCCATCGGTGGATGCTTCTGGTCCTTGTTTTCTAGTGGGTACCTTCTACGGTCTCTAGTTACTTGGAGTAGTTGGGATTCTTTCTACTGGTAGATTTAGCTTCAGACGCTAATGTATGCACTTGTATTGGCATATAGTTAGCTGTTTTGACTGTTAGTTAGGCTTTACAGCTTTGCTACACTTGTGTTAGTTATGCCAATGCATGTTTACTGCATTAAATGCATGCTCCAATTGCTTTATGTTTGCATGCCTGCTTGTTAGTGCGAGGTAGGGATCCACATGACCCCTACTGAGTCTGACTGTGACTCACTCCTTCTTCTTTCAGGTGAGCAACCGCAGCCTCCCGTTGTCGGTGGTTCCCACATTTTTGGGGATCGCTTGTAGAGTACTAGCGATAGTTCGACAGTCCTTTTTGGATACTTTTGACCGAGGTATGTCCCGTGTAGTTGTTCTTTTGGGACTTTCTTTGTGACTCTGGACTAGTGTATTTACTGTTTATCACTCTGATATTTTGAACTTGCTTCCGCACAAATCTTTAACTTTCCATTTTATTAACATACGCTTGCGTGTGATTCCAACTCATTGTGCGCCTCCTCAGCGAACGTACTAACCCTTCAGGGGTCTCATCAGCCTCTTGGGTGGCTTCTCTAGTTCTTGGTATCGGTATATCGGTATCCGGATCTCGGGGTCGTCACAAGGTGTCTCCCTCCGGCCCAGCGGGAACTGAGACACCGTACAAGTAACCAAAAAGCAAGTGACGAGCTGGGGTCACGCCTGTCAGCGTGTGTCCACTGCCCCTAACCACGTGTACACAGATAGACCATGCGTCCTAGGTCTGGCCTCTAACTAGTTTTCTCCTTGAGCCGGACTCTGGCTAAAGACGAGGGGCCCGACGGAAACTAGTCTAAAAATCATCCTCAGGGTAGCCTCGCCACCACTCCCTAGTGGGTCCACTCGCGTGCAGGCAGGCTACGACTAGTGGAGGGTCACTACGGAGTAGACTCTCAAGTCAATGTCCGCATCCGACGACGTACGGGGACCGTCCCACGTACCAGCACTACCACACGACGACCACGGTCGGAGAAGAAACGGGACTACAAATCACCCGGTGTAGTCCTGAGCATGGCCTAGACGTGTCACAGGATCTAACGGTCTAGGGCTGGACCGTCACAGCCATCTGACGGCCCAACAAAGGGGCGTCAGACGCTCGGTGTAAAAACGACTGTGACACGCCTACCCTGGTGCATCACAGGCCCTGACGCACCCAGCCTGGTGCGTCACAAGGCACGAAGGAACAAACTGTGAAGCGTGCCACTCGGTGCGTCACGGACTGTAACGGACCAACCCTGGTGCGTTACAGTGTGGGAATGTGTCCGCTCTGACGCGCCCACACAGGGGCGTCACAAGGCTGTGACGCGCCAGTCCTGGTGCGTCACAGGCCTTGACCCCCAACGGTCAAAAGCCAATGGTCAGATCGTCCCTGACGGTCCAACCCAGGCGCGTCGCAGTGCCCTGGCGGTCTATCGTGGGACCGTCACAGCCCACAGACCCCCAGTTGGCTAAAACAAGGCTGTAACACACCCATCTGGGCGCGTCACATGGTGTGACGGTCACTGGAAGGACCGTCACACCGACCTGACGGTGAAACGGCGTGAAACGCCCAAACATTTCAACCACGCCCCCATGCCTCCATAGGAGAGGGGGAAATCAAAGGGAAAGACCTCTGGGGACCCCTAACATGCTTCTAAGCTATCAAAACACAAAATCATGGCCTAAAATCATAGATCGGGCGAACTCTCCTAAAATCATGGTTTTACCCTCCCGGCATGGAATCGACCCCTCTCGGCCTCACACCGGGCTAGAAACCACGGAAAAGAAACGCGGAGAGCTAGGGAACGTCACCCTACCTCAATTCGCCCCCAGACGCGTCGGATCGCCCACGAATCACGATGAAAGCTTTTAGAAACCCCGCTCCTTCACGCTCCCCACGGACAACGCACGCCCACGAGCTTGCCTCGCCGTCGCCCACGTCCCCGCGCCGTCGCCCCGCCGCCATCTGCAGTCGGAGAGAGGCCCGCCGCGTCGAAATGGGAGAGAGAGAGGAAGAGAGGGGGGCGGTTCTCACGGTGGGAGGAAGAAGAAGAAGAAGAAGAAGAAGAAGAAGAAGAAGAAAGGGAAGGGTGGGGGAGAGAGAGAAAATGAGAGATATTTATAGAAAATCTAAAAAATCTGGAAAATATCAAAAAATTAAAAAATATATTTTCGAGATCCTCGGAATGCACCGATCGCAACGGTACCACTCGTGCCCAGGTGAATGACTCGGTTCACCCGTAACTAGATTCTGAAGGAATTACCGAAACACACACCGGAAATCAGAAAATACGCGCGGAAAAGCCAC
This sequence comes from Amorphophallus konjac, assembly GCA_022559845.1. NCBI lineage: Eukaryota > Viridiplantae > Streptophyta > Magnoliopsida > Alismatales > Araceae > Amorphophallus > Amorphophallus konjac. The sequence goes on along the minus strand of CM040119.1, from coordinate 15,435,239 downwards.
GGACACACTCCGGGCCTCCGAAACAACTCCGGATCGCGCCGATCCGAACACGAAAGATGCCCGAAACGAAATTTTGGACACAACGGAGTTGGACACTATGAGAAAATAGATCCGAGACCCACGAAGAAGGATCGAAAAGGTTCGAGATATTACAGCCCTCCTCCCTTAAAGGAATTTTATCCTAGAAATTGAGAACAACCCAAGGGTAAAGAAGAGGAAGACTCACTCAAACAAGTAAGGGAACTACTGACGCATCTCATCCTCACGCTCCCAAGAAGCCTCACCACCAGAGTGCCGCTGCCACACCACCTTGACCAAGGGGATGACCTTGTTCCGCAGGCGCTGCTCTTGCTTATCCTCAATGCGGACGGGAAACTCTGGGAGAGAAAGATCTGGAGTCATCTCGGGCCAAACAGAATCCTCAAGCACATGAGAGTCATCGGGCATATACTTCCGTAACATTGAGACGTGGAACACGTCATGTACCGACGCCAACTCAGGAGGTAACTGCAGTCGATAGGCTACCTCACCAATGCGCTCCACAATAAGGAAAGGATCAACATAGCGGGGACTCAGCTTCCAACGCCGTCCAAAATGCATCACCCCCTTCATCGGAGAAACTCTCAAGAACACACGATTGCCCACGGCGAAAACGAGAGGCTGTCTCCTCCGGTCAGCATAGCTCTTCTGCCGACTCTGGGCCGCCAGCATGTTCTGACGAACTAGGTGCACGACATTCACACACTGCTACACCAACTCAGGTCCCATCAAAACACGCTCACCAACCTCGAACAAGTCAAGTGGAGTCCGAAACGGACGCCCATACAACGCCTCATAAGGAGCCATGCCAATGCTCGAATGATAGCTGTTGTTGTACGCAAACTCCACCAACGGTAAGTGGTTAATCCAACTCCCCTGCCACTCCAGGCAGCAAGATCTCAACATATCCTCCAAAGTCTGAATGGTCCTCTCTGACTGACCATCGGACTGAGGATGGTACGCTGAGCTAAAAGCCAAATCCGTGCCAAGGGCTCGATGAAAACTCCTCCAGAATCTAGAAGTGAAACGCGGATCCCGATCCGACACAATAGAAATGGGAACCCCATGCAACAGAACGATCCGCTCCACATAAAGACGAGTCAACTTGGACACACTCCAGCTGACTTTGATCGGTAACAACCGAGTCACCTTCGGCAGCCTATCCACCAACAACCAAATACTGTCCTGTCCACTCGGAGTCCTCGGCAATCCCACCACGAAATCTGTGGTCACGTGGTCCCATTTCCACGCGGGAACATCCAAGGGCTGAAGAGTACCTCCTGGTCACTGATGCTCCGCCTTCACCTGCTGACAGGTCAGGCACCTGGCCACAAATTCGATAACATCTCTCTTCATGCCAGGCCACCAGAACTATCTCCGCAAGTTCCGATACATCTTTGTCGCACCCGGGTGTACAATGTACCTGCTCCCATGAGCCTCACGCAACACCGCACGATGAACCTGCTCCTCGGTGGGGACGTACAGCCTACCACGGAATCTCACGGCTCCGTACTCGCCGAGCTCCACATCAGCCATAGCCAAAATCCGGGGCAACTCAGGGTCCGCATGCTGAGCCTCTGTCACCTGACGGCGGATAGCAAGTATGACAGTCAGACTCACAAGCACCGCTAACCCTGGCTCCTAGGGAATCTTGAGCCTGAATGATACTTCGGGCACTTGTTCCCAGAGCCTCCACTTCCTCAACATCAAGACACTGACCGCGACCTTCCGACTCAAAGCATCGGCGATGACATTCATCCTGCCCAGCTGATAAGACAGGGTGAAGTCATAATCGTTCATAAACTCCATCCAACGCCTCTGCCTGAGGTTAAGGTCCCTTTGGGTGAACACATACCTCAAACTCTGATGGTCAGTGAACTCCTCGAACTTCTCACCATACAGATAATGTCTCCAGATCTTCAACGCGAAGATCACAACCGCCAACTCCTGGTCATGGGTAGGGTAGTTCTCCTCGTGGGGCTCCAGCTACCGAGATGCATAGGCCACCACTCTACCATGCTGCATCAACACAACACCTAATCTGACCCCGGAAGCATCTGTACACACCACAAAACCACCCGATCCAGAAGGCAAAACCACACCGGAGCTGAGGTGAGCAATCTCTTCAACTCTCTGAAACTCTGCTCACTCATCAGACCAGACGAAAGGCACATCCTTCCGTGTAAGTCTGGTCATCGGGGCCGCAATGCGAGAAAAATCCTGAATAAATCGACGATAATAACCCGCAAGCCCCAAGAAACTTCGGATCTCCGTCATAGACCATGGCCTCGGCCACTGCATTACTACCTCGACCTTGGCGGGATCCACGGAAATACCATCACCAGAGATCACGTGCCCTAAAAAGTGCACCTCGCGAAACCAGAACTCGCACTTACTGAGCTTCGCATACAACTGGTGATCTCACAACGTTTGTAGCACCACACCCAAATGGTACGCGTGCTCCTCGACAGACCTCGAATAGACCACAAATACTATCACGAACTGGTCCAAGTACGGACGAAACACCCTCTGCATTAAGTTCATGAAGGCTGCAGGGGCATTGGTGAGCCCGAACGGCATCACCAAGAACTCGTAATGCCCGTACCTCGTACTGAACACAGTCTTCTCCACGTCAGACTCGCGAATCCTTAGCTGATAGTAACCGGACCGTAAATCAATCCGCGAGAATACTCGAGCAGACTGAAGCTGGTAGAGCAAGTCATCAATCCGCGGTAACAGATACTTGTTCTTAATGGTCACTCTATTCAGCTGCTGGTAGTCAATGCACAGCCTCAGACTACCATCCTTCTTCTTCACGAACAACACGGGCGCACCCCAAGGGGAAAAGCTAGGACGAATATACCCCTTGGTCAGTAACTCATGCAACTGCGCCCTCAACTACCTCAACTCAGCAGGGCCCATACGGTAGGGAGCCTTCGCCAAAGGTCCCGTACCCGGCACAACCTCAATGACGAAATCGATCTCTCGCTGGGGAGGTAATCCAGGTAAGTCCTCCGGAAAAATATCAAGAAACTCACACACCACCGGAATGTCCCCGACATCCGGACACGGCTGGTCTACCAAGATTTGACATCCGGACACGGCTGGTCTACCAAGATCACAGAAGCGAGAAAACCCTCACAACCCGCATCAAGCAAACGACGAGCCCTAATAGCCGAAATAAGAAAACGGGAATAGGAAGACCTGATACCTTGGAAATAGAAGGTGGGTCCACGAAGTCGCTGAAAATAAACCCTCTTCGGGCCGCAATCCACTAACGCATGATGTGCCTCGAGCCAATCCATGTCTAAAATCACATCAAAGTCCTGAAGCGGCAACGCATAGAGCCTAGTCGGCAAACTCCGCCCTTCAACCCACACCGGAACCTCATCGAAATAGTACGGAGTGATCATAAAATCACCCGAAGGTAACTCTACTACCAAATTACAGGACAACTGGGTCACCGGCTCCTCAATACTCAGCGCGAAATCCTCCGAGATAAACGAATGAGACGCGCTAGAATCGAACAAAATCCGAGCCGCGTAACCCAAAATCTGAACGGTACCATCCACGAGTTGCGACGCTACTGCCTCTGCCGTGGTCATGTGTGTGATCTGGCCTCGAGCTCTCTGCCTGCCTCCCACACTCGCTGACCTGAGTAGCGGCGGATATTGTCCCTGCTGCTGCTATGGCCTCTGCTGCTACTACCTCTGAGGATAGTCACGCGCCATACGCCCTAGCTGGTCACACCTGAAACAAACTACTGGCGCCGTACACTGCCTGCCTGGGTGAAATCCACTGCACCGGGGACACGGCCCTCGCGATCCACCCACTGACCCCTGCCGCTGCAAAGGTGCCGACTACTGAACACTGCCCGAAGAAGCCTGCTGCTCACGGCCTTCCTTCTTCTTCTTCCAGAAACCCTTCCCGAAGAACTTCTTCATCTTGGCGTCAAAAGATGCAGATCCTGCCGCTGATGCCGCCGGAGCCGAAGCTCCCGAACTACCAGTAGAAAGCTGGAACGTGCTCTGCTGCTGAGTAGTCATCTGCTGGCTGCGGCCTGACACGGACTGCCCCTGGCTAATGGGTCATCGAGTCCTCTACATATCCATCTCTAAGGAAGCCGCAACATGAGAAGCCGTCTCCAAATCAGTGGCAGCGTTCGCAATCAAATGGTGCCTCAGCTCCTGCCTCAAGCCCTGAATGAATAGTGCGGTCTTCACCTTCTCATGCTCCATGATATGAGGTGCATAACGACCCAGCTCAACAAATCGGGCCCTGTACTGTAACACGGACATGTTGCCCTGGACCAGCTCCAAAAACTCACGCATCCACTGCGTAGCAATATACTCTGGACAGTACGTACGCTCAAAAGCGCTGACAAAGTCGTCCCACATAATCTGCTCAAGTGGACAAAGTTGAAAAGACGTCTTCCACTCCGAAGACCACCACGCTCGAGCCGTACCATGCAGCTGGTTGTAGGCCAACATCACCCTGTCCTCTGCAGCACACCGCGCGGAACTGAACACCCGCTCCATCTCATCGAGCCAATCTCGAGTCAAATCAGGGTCTGGCTGGCCGCCATAGTAAGGTGGATGAAACTGCATAAAATCCCTCACTGCTCAGCCTGGCCCTCCCCTGATCGAAGAGCCCTCACCAGCCTCTCCGCCGAACTGCTGCGACATAAGCTTGTACATACCATGGAAGAAATCCTTGACCCCCGGAACCCTCGCGGCATTCGCTGCCTCGGTGGCTGCTAGTGGCACTCTACTCTTCTCCTCCTGCTCCTGCCGAACCTCCTGCTGGAACTCCTAACCTCCAGCCGACTGTCCCTGCTGAGAGCGAGTCGCCCGCCTTGGCGCCATACTCACACCTGAAGCAAGAGATAGAAGACAGGAAAATGGTATGGTCAAGAAAAATGCATGATGCCCGATGCCAGTGTCAACTGTACATCATTGTTGTGGACTAGTAGACCACTACAATTACTTTTGATTCTCTTATAATCCCACAACCGCTGCTCTGATACCAGCTGTAACGACCCGAGAATCCGATTACCGGGAAGACCCGATAATCCGAGACTCGCACCGCCACCAACGAGCCCAAAGACTCGGAAGGGTTAGAAGGGATGGTGTGGAGACTATACAAGTATCACAAATAATTACAGAAATTAAACAGTTTATATAAATAAGTAGGAAATAAATTAACATTTTACATGATACATGGTCCACAAGATATAATAAAATGAACAACAGTAGTCCACAACTAGTACATAGACAAGAAAGAAAAGTATAGCTACACGGGACATATCCCGGCTCTGACCTCTGGCACTAACGCTGGGCACTCGAACCACGCTGAGCCTCAGACGCGCTCCCCTGAAGCCGCGCCTCACCTGAAACACGGTGAAAACACACAGGGAATGAGTCTCAGAATAAGACTCAGTAGGGATCACTCAAACCCTACCTCGCAAACGGAGAAACTGCTATGCTAGTAGTAAGCGAGTACCTCGAAAAGGGAAGCCCTGTCATCTACAAAACACCTATCTCACGGCATAAAAATCGAGAGCCACGGCAACACAACCGGGACTCAATGGTCAACCCGACCAAAACCCGAAGGTCAAAGTCACAAGACTGACAGTCTGTCACTCACGACTCGACAGGAGTACCTCCCACTAGAAGCAAGGCCGAATGCGTCTACTGACGTCTTAGTCTGCGCCTCAGGTGTCTCCCTCCGACCTAGCGGGAACTGAGACACCGTACAAGTAACCACAAAGCAAGTGACTAGCTGGGGTCACTCTCGTCAGCGTGTGTCCACTGCCCCCAACCACGTGTGCACACACAGACTATGCGTCCTAGGTCTGGCCTCTAACTGGTTTTGCCCTTGAGCAGGACTCTGGCTAAAGACGACGGGCCGGACAGAAATCAGTCTAAAAATCGTCCTCATGGTAGCCTCTCCACCACTCTCTAGTGGGTCCACTCGCATGCAGGCAGGCTACGACTAGTGGAAAGTCACTACGGAGTAGACTCTCAAGTCAACGGAAAATAACGTCCGCATCCGACGACGTATGGGAACCATCCCACGTATCAGCACCGTCGCACGGCGACCACGGTCGGAGAAGAAACGAGACTACAAACCACCCGGTGCAGTTTGAGCCTGGCGGTCTACCCTAGACGCATCACAGGCTCTGACAGTCTAGGGCTGGACCGTCATAGCCATCTGACGGCCCAACACAGGGGCGTCAGACCCTCGGTGCAAAAACGACTGTGACGCGCCTACCCTGGTGCGTCACAGGCCCTGATGCACCCAGCCTGGTGCGTCACAAGGCACAAAGGAACAAACTGTGATGCGTGCCACTCGATGCGTCACAGACTGTAACGGGCTAACCCTGGTGCGTTACAGTGTGGGAATGCGTTCGCTCTGACGCGGCCACACAGGGGCATCACAAGGCTGTGACGCGCCAGTCCTGGTGCGTCACAGGCCTTGACCCCCAACGGTCAAAAATTAATGGTCAAAAGCCAACGGTCATATCATCCCTGACGGTCCAACCCAGGTGCGTCACAGTGCCCTGGCGGTCTATCGTGGGACCGTCACAGCCCACAGATCCCCAGTTGGCTAAAACAGGGCTGTAACGCACCCATCTGGGCGGGTCACATGGTGTGACGGTCACTGGAAGGACCGTCACACCGACCCGATGGCGAAACAGCGTGAAACGCCTAAAAATTTTAACCACGCCCCCATGCCTCCATAGGAGAGGGGGAAATCAAAGGGGAAGACCCCTGGGGACCCCTAGCATGCTTCTAAGCCATCAAAACACGAAATCATGGCCTAAAATCATAGATCAGACGAACTCTCCCAAAATTATGGTTTTACCCTCCCGGCATGGATTCGACCCCTCTCGACCTCACACCGGCCTAGAAAACACGGAAAAGAAACGCAGAGAGCTAGGGAACGTCACCCTACCTCAATTCATCCCGAGACACATCGGATCGCCCACGAATCACGATGAAAGCTTTTAGAAACCCCGCTCCTTCACGCTCCCCACGGACACCGCACGCCCACGAGCTCGCCTCGCCGCCGCCCACGTCGCCGTGCCGTCGCCCCGCCGTCGTCTGCAGCCGGAGAGAGGCCCGCCGCGTCGAAATGGGAGAGAGAGAGGAAGAGAGGGGGGCGGTTCTCACGGTGGGAGGAAGAAGAAGAAGAAGAAGAAGAAGAAGAAGAAGAAAGAGACGGGTGGGGGAGAGAGAAAATGAGAGATATTTATAGAAAATCTGAAAAATCTAAAAAATATTAAAAAATTAAAAATTACATTTTTGGGATCATCGGAACGCACCGTTCGCAATGGTACCACTCGTGCCCAGGTGAACGACTCGGTTCACCCGCAACGAGGTTCCGAAGGAATTGCCGAAACACACACCGGAAATCGAAAAATACGCGCGGAAAAGTCACGGACGCACTCCGGGCCTCCGAAACAACTCCGAATCGCGCCGATCCGAACACGAAAGATGACCAAAATGAAATTTCGGACACAACGGAGTTGGACACTCCAATAAAACAGATTCGGGACCCATGAAGAAGGATCCGAAAGGTTCGGGATATTACAATACATACTCAATACACACAAATAAATACGCAGGGTGTCGAGTCTTCAAGAAGCCGAGTCTCCGAGCTATAAGCTCGGTGTGATTGGGACGGTGCGGCGTCGGCTACGTGTGACTGGTTTGGTGGTGTCCCCACCAAAATTTGACCTATAATTATTATTCAAACCGAACCAAACTGAACCAATTAATTCAGTTTGGTTTGGTTTCAAAGACGTTCGGTTTGGTTTAGTTCGGGTTGACCCCTCAATTCGGTTTGGTTTGATTTGAGAAAAAATCTACTCAAACTAAACCAAATCAAACCATGCTCACCCTTACTCCCACCACCTCCCTTCGCCCTCCCACGGCCTCCCATGGCCTCCCACCGTCCACCACCGCCTCCTCCGCCCTCCCACGGCCCCCCTACGGTTGTCCACCACCCCCTCCGCCCACCCACTAGCCACTCCTGCCGCCCTCCTCCTCTCTACAAACAAATAATGCAAAAAAAACCTCGCCAAAGGCTTCCGATCACTGGTCCCTGCCGTCGGGATGCTCCTCATCGGCCTGCACTGTCATTGGATGTTGCCCATTGCTGCTGCCCTCGACGCCTCCACCCCCCGCCCATGGTCGGCTTTTAACACTGAATCGACACGAGCTGGATGGCCCGCACGTACCACACCGGTCCCACGACGAACCGGTTTGGTACGCAACGGGATGCACGGTCCCTTGCAGTCTAGTGCGAACTAGCCATGTGCCACGCGCGCGTCGCCCCTCCCACCCGCCAGATGACACGGTCCGGTATGGGCGATTCACCCCGTACCAGATCGATTTGTAAAATCCTGATTCACGTCATTCTTATTGTATGCAAATTAGAGTGAAAATTGTTTGCACATATTTAGTAACCCATAATCTCTCTGGAAAAAGGGAAAGAATTTTTTACATAAATGTTATTATTACAGACAAAATTACATGTATGTAATTTTTGAAAACATATTAACATATATATCTATATTATTTTTAAAAAAGGTAAATATGTCATATCTGATGACATATATATGCTTAACTAAATTTATATATTTATATTTTTTAAAATAACAGTGATATATGTGTTAATATATTATCAAAAATGACATATCTGTATTTTTTCTTTAACAATGACATCTATGTCAAAAACCTAATGGGGCTCACCCCGGGTAAGGGTCGTTGGGTGTGAGAGAAGTGGGTGGGACTCATATTTCTCTCTCCCCGATTTACTTACCCTGTCCCGATTTCAAAGCGGCCCAAAAAGAAAAGTTGTGGTCCTTTTGCGAAATGTCTCTGCAACAGGAACGGATGGAGAGAGAGAGATTGTACACTTGCATCGTAGACATCCGTTATTCGAAGAATGACCTTTCATCTTCCTTTCGAACCAGCTATTAGGATTTGTGACGTCCAGGATGCTGGTGGGTGCGGCGACGTTGCTCGGGAGAGTGCAGCAGCGATGGAGTGGAGCGCCGTGGCTGCGATCCGGGACTTCATCTGCCCCCGCTTCGGTATCGATCTGCTCCCTTCGAGCCTCCAGTGGGTGAAAGCCGCGACGTGAACGAGGATGGCCTTGCTGTTGCTCATGGCGCTGAAGTCTCTGAGGTACGTATATACGCCCTTCACCCTCCTGAGTGTGCCGGCTGATTTTGGTTTGTGTGAGTTTCTTGGCTTGTGATTTGATGCTGCTTGTGGGGTCGGTTGGGGGGTATTAATTATGTTGATGGCTAGCTCGTCGAAACAGTGAAGGGCATGCTGAAGTAGGCTTTGAACAGCTGGGAGAGAAGAAGTATTCAACTGGGAAGGGGCTTTCTGCTGCGGCCGGGGCATCCCAGGCTGGTTGTCTGCTTGCCTCGGAGATTCTCCAGACCGATGGAGATTTGACTGCACCCGGAGAAATCCACATGCCTTAATAGACAATTAGCACACTGATGGGTATGGGCACGTTCTCTTTTTAGTTTTGTTTCTTGGAGAGTATGTAAGAGGGAACAGGTGTGGGTTAAAAGGGAGTGCGGCTGGTGGCTTGCTTAGTACCACGGACGTTCATCCAGTGTAGGATGCATGTTGGGTTGGATAGTGTAATCGAATAATTTTCAGGTCCTTTGGGACTTGGACTAGGGTTTGAGTATCCTCTCTCTCTCTCTCTCTCTCTCTCTCGTGTAGGTGCGGTGGGTGTGTTGGGAGTGAGACACTCTGGAAGCATTGGATGCTTTTGGTTAATTCTATGTGGGATTGAAGGTTGTGTGTGTTGCGGGGGGAGGGGTACGCCCTGGATATTTCATCGGTAAGACCGTACTGGCTGGCAATGGTTACCACCGTGTGCTGCTGTATCTACGGATATTTCATGAGTCTGTTGGACGACCCTATATAAGAGAGAGAGAGAGAGAGAGATCTAACGGGAGACAGCAATGTTGTACAATTTGATGGTTTCCGTAGCGTGGTCTTTGAATCCTAGGTGCTGATTTGTCTGCATGGATGTCTGTACGGTAACGTCCAAACTCCAAACAAACGTTCTCAGGAACCACTCGAAGGTATTCACGGGTGATCTTTGTATCATAGACTTGGGTCCAACAGAACGTTCTCAGGAACCGCTAGGAAGTGTTCATGGGTCATTAAAGGTGAGATTATTTATTTATTTATTTGATAACGAAAAATCTAGGACAGAGTCACTCAGGTCTATATGAAGCGTGAGAGGTTTGATTTCAAATCTAACGATATGCCCGACTCGCATTTTCTTTTCTAAGACTAATACCCAGACTGACATCATGATCATACATAAATAAGAAATAAAAAAGATGTCCTTTCTCTCGTATCAAACCACCTTAACTTTTTTTTTCTGGCCCCTCTCCATAGCAAGTTTAGGTTTTAATCACCTCCACATTCTCTGTTAAAGGATTAGGGAGAATAGAAGAAGACGTGAACAGAGGAACTCTCTTCTGATGGATTCTTTGGTTCCATCGAGAGACTGTATATATAATGATCAAAGTTGTTACAGAGATATACATTGAGTTGTTATAAAGATAAATAACCTATGTACAACAAAGAGACGTGTTTCATTAAGGAACAGAGTTCCGTAATGGAAAACAGAGTGCCGTTTTCCATCTATTTCGGAGCATATCGTCAATACCCTCCCTCAAGTAGAACGTTCGGATGAGCGAAGGTTCAACTTGTCTTTGAGTAAATTGAATCTGGGAGCTGCCATTGGTTTTGTGAGAAGATCTGCAAGATGATCTTTGGAGGAAATGAAATGAACTTGCAGTAGTTTACGAGCAACTTGATCTCGTACAAAGTGGAAGTCGATCTCTATGTGCTTTGTACGTGCATGAAAGAGTGGATTGGCTGATAAATATGTTGCTCCGAGGTTGTCGCACCAAAGGATTGGAGCAGAAGTAGAAGAGACGCCAATCTCACGAAGAAGAGATTGTAACCACAATAGCTCAGCAGTGGCATGGGCAAGAGCTCGATACTCTGCTTCAGTGGAGGATCGTGCGACAGTAGGCTGCTTCTTGGCAGACCAAGAAATAAGATTGGGGCCAAGGTAAATAGCATATCCACTAGTAGAGCGCCGATCATCTGGACAGCCAGCCCAGTCAACGTCAGAGAAGGCATGCAATTGCTGGTTAGGACTACGTCGAATATGTAGGCCAATGTCTGTCGTGTGTTTCAGGTACCGAAGAATGCGTTTAACAGCATCCCAATGATCTTTGCATGGAGAATGCATAAACTGGCACACTTTGTTTACAGCAAAAGTAATATCTGGGCGTGTCATAGTTAGATATTGCAAAGCTCCAACAATGCTGCGGTAAAGTGTGGCATCAACAGAGGGCTGCGATGAGAAGCGGGAGAGCTTAACATTGGATGCCATTGGTGTCTGAACGGGCTTGGCATGTTGGTGCGCCGCAGAAGATCACAAATATACCTTCGTTGGGAGAGAAGAAGGCCATCGGAGGAAGGAAGAACTTCAATGCCTAAAAAAAAATGTAGACGGCCAATATCCTTGAGTGCAAATTCTGTGCCAAGCTTGTGAATAATATCACCCACAGCATTTGAATCACTGCCAGTAATGATGATGTCATCAACATAAATGAGAAGGTAGATGGAGCGATCTTGCTGGCGAAGATAGAACAACGAAGCATCTGTTTTGGAGCCGACGAACCCAAGCTGGAGTAGAAATGCACTAAGCCATTCAAACCAGGCACGAGGTGCCTGTTTAAGCCCGTATAGGGAGTGATGCAAGCGACAAACATGATCTGGGTGGCGCTCATCGACGAAGCCGGGGGGTTGCATCATGTAGATTGTTTTTTGTAGACTCCCATGGAGGAAGGCATTTGAAACATCAAGTTGACGAAGACACCACCCTTTGGAGACAGCGAGGGAAATAATAGTGCGGATTGTCGTCGGCTTCACAACGGGACTAAAGGTCTCGATGTAATCGACTCCTGCTTGTTGATTATATCCCTTGGCAACGAGACGAGCTTTATACCGATGAACAGATCCATCTGGGTGACGTTTAATGCGGAACACCCATTTACTGTCAATAATGTTTGCACCGGAGGGAGGTGGCACAAGATCCCATGTTCCATTCCGAATTAAGGCATTAAGCTCTTCTGCCATGGCAGCCCGCCATAGAGGGGACTTGGATGCAGCAGAGATGGATGTGGGCTCTTCATGTTGGTCCACAATTGCTGTGAGGGCAGCAGGAAGAGGATGTTTCGTCTTCATCATATTGCGGAGTTGCATTGGATGCGTCCTGGGAGGGGGCTCCATGATTGGCGCAGTAGGGGCTTTCATGGGCAACTGGACTACGAGGTCGAGGCCATCTGAATTAGTAGCAGTGACTGTCCTTTTATGTTCACCGGCATGCTGTGGAATGGGAGAGGAGGTGGAGCATGTAGACGGTGAGGGATGGGGAGATGTGGCAGATGGTTGAGGGGATAAAGGAGGTGAGGAGTTGCCATGTTCAGTAGGGATTGAGGGAGGTGGTGAAGATGAAGACAAGGCTTGTGTGGCAAGGGAAGGGAGCTCCGGGGGTAATGCTGGCGATGGGTTACTGTTGATGTGTGGAAATGTCAGAGGTAGAGTGGGAAGAATAGTAAGTGTAGGGCCAGTATAAGAGGGAGAGGACATACCTGTTTGGGGAAAGCCAGAGCTTCTTGACGCAGCAGCGGGAATAGACATCCACGGGGTAGGAAGTAAAGGGGCTGAAGTGGATGAGTATGGAAAGACGTCTTCGTGAAAGTAAGCATGACGAGCATAATAAAATGTGTTGGTGGATTTATCATAGCAACGATAGCCTTTGTGACGGGGACTATAACCCAAAAACACACAACATTTAGTTTGATACTCAAATTTGTGAGTATTATAAGAGCGTAATAAAGGAAACACGGCACATCCAAAGACACGAAGAAAAAGATAATCTGGTGCACGATTAAAGAGCTTGAGAAATGGTGATGAGCCCTGTAGAACAGGTGTGGGAAGCATATTGATAGTGTGCACAGCAGTTTCAAAGGCAAAATTCCAAAAATGTTTGGGTGTAGTGGAATGCGCAAGTAAGGTAAGACCACAATCGACAATGTGGCGAATTTTACGTTCCGCGACCCCATTTTGTTCATGAGTATAAGGGCAAGCAAGTCTGTGTTGGATGCCAAACCGATCAAGATATGTGGACAATTTTCTATACTCACCACCCCAATCAGATTGGAGGGCGAGTAATTTTTGTGAAAACTGTCGTTCGGCCATTGCATGAAAATTTTGAAATATTGAAAAAACTTGAGACCGCTGAGAAATGGGGTACAACCAGGTGTATTTGGAAAAATCATCCACAAAAACAATAAAGTAACGATCTCCATTTATTGATGATATAGGAGCAGGACCCCAAACATCAGAATAAACAAGTTCCAAAGGTTTTGAACTGACTGACACAGAAGAAGGAAGAGGAAATTTACTAGCTTTGCCTAACTTGCAAGCTTCACAATTATTGAAATGGAATTTTGATGACGAACATGGCAAAGAATACGACTGTAGGACTGACTTCGTAAGCTGAAGGTGACTATGACCCAACCGAGCATGCCATACATTTGGAGAAGCTCGTTCACCAACAAAACATAAAGGAGAGGAGGTAGATGTAGAAGATCTTGCAGGAGAGTGTTGAGGCACTTCCAACCTGTAGAGTCCATCCTTACTGCGTCCCTGAAGCAGAGGCTTCCCCGTGATTTTGTCCTTAACAAGAAAGAAAGATGGGTGAAATTCAAAATAGCATTCATTATCAGAAGCAAACCGTTGAACAGATATGAGATTTTTTTGGATTGCAGGAACATGTAAGATATCGGTCAAAGAGAAAGAGTTTTTGCCATAATGAAAGGAGGATGAGCTAGTGTGCACAATAGGAGCAGTAGAACCATTACCAACTCGCAGGTGGTCCGAACCTTTGTAGTCTGATGCAATAGAAAGTCTGGAGATGTCGGGTGTGACATGATGCGTAGCGCCAGTGTCTGGGAACCACTCTTCAAAGGGAGCTTCAGGCTTGGTGCCGAAAGTGCTCATGTTCGCCATAGCCATAAATGGTGGGGTCACTGAAGACATTTGCTGATTGGGACGCTGATAGCAGCGGTCAGCAGAAGGATTAGTGCGGTGGCAGTGAGGACAAGGTGGGAAACGACCCCTTCCACGTCCCCATCCGCGGCCTCGGCTTCCATTATTGCGGGGAGCTCTTTGTGAAAAGTTGGCAGATGGGGAAGCAATGTCGTCAGAGTGAAGACTCATTTCGAGATTGATTTCCATAGCAGAGAGTGTACTGTGAAGTTCATGAAATGATGGAGGTTTCTCACGAACGACCAGGGCAGAGAGAATGGGGGTATACTCAGTGCCAAGATTGCGAGCAATGATAGCTGTGAACTGGGCAGAACTGACAGGTTGACCAGCCTCAGCAAGTTGGTCTGCAAGAAACTTGGCTTGATTAAGGAATTGGGTGATAGAGAGAGTTCCTTTCTTTAGATTTTGCAGTTGAATGTTCAGTTGAAGAACACGAGACTGGGAAAGTGATCCAAAAGCAGTAGCTAGAGCTGCCCAAGCATCATATGCATGTGTGATCCCTACTAGGAGAGGGGCTACATCAGCAGACAGAGAAGAAGATATCCAGGTCATGACCACTTGGTCTCGCTGAAACCAATTGACATACTCTGGATTAGGCATTTCAATGGATTGATTATCAGATGTTTGGGTGAGAATGGTTTGAGGGGGTTTTGGTTCAGAACCATCGATGAGACCCATCAGCCGATGGCTATGAAGTAGTGGGATAAATTGAGACTTCCAAATGATGTAGTTTGTAGGTGTGTGCTTTGTGGAGAGAAAAGACCCCACATTAGGAAACATGAGGGAAGAACTCACCGCAGAATTCACAGGAGAGGAAGCAGAAATCGGAGCCACAGACGAGACGGAGGAAAGTGTGGTCGAGTGGGTGTTGGAGGCCATGACGTCGTCTCCTGGATGCTCTGATACCATAAAGGATTAGGGAGAATCGAAGAAGACGTGAACAGAGGAACTCTCTTCTGATGGATTCTTTGGTTCCATCGAGAGACTGTATATATAATGATCAAAGTTGTTACAGAGATATACATTGAGTTGTTATAAAGATAAATAACCTATGTACAATAAAGAGACGTGTTTCATTAAGGAACAAAGTTCCGTAATGGAAAACAGAGTGCCGTTTTCCATCTATTTCGGAGCATATCGTCAATATCTGTGATCTGAGCAAGCAGGTGAAATGTTACGAAGGAATTATGTTCACTAGAGACCGGAGAGAGACTCTGGCGTTCCAATGTATAGGAAGACCGCGTCACTCGTGCATCCATGTGTCAAATGATAACGAGGAAGACTTGCTGCACAGACAGATGTGCTGCACACTCTAAGTGTATCATATTTTTATTTTTTTAAAAGTGACTCTCAATATATCTTAATTTAGGATGTAAGTTACGTCATCATCTGATTATTTAAAAAAATTAAAATTAAAAGATATTTTTTTAAGAAATAGACTCAACATTTTTTATTCGATTTAAATTTTTTTAGATAATCTAATAATAACGTGACTTACACTCCAAGTTCAGGCCACTTCAAAAAATTTTAAAAAAATTAAAAGCATTGCACATCCCAGGTGTGCATCATATCCCGAGTGTCAATGAGCTTTTTTCATTGATAACATTAGCTCACGTGATCATGTCAGCTCCCTTTGATTCTACCGATAGAAAATCAAGTTTGAAGTGCAACGGTTCATCATCTCTAGGTTTGAAACCAGGGGCCTCCAGCGGGGCTCTCAAGTCTCTCTCGGGTCTATGGCTGCCCCAGTGGGGATGAGTCAGCGGGATGCCCCTCTTTCGTGTGGTTCTGGGGTCACACGTGTACCAATATCTCTCGGAGATGTCAGGAGACGCTCTCTCAAGTACCCTTTAGATATTCTATTCTCCCCTCTCCCTCCTCTAAATTCTCTCCTTGATTTTTGATTCGTGACCAAAAACAATAGAAAATTAATTTTTAAATTTAATTTCGGATCCAAATTTTCCAAGAGTGGAACATTGGATGAGAGAAACAGCCTAACGAGGTAACCAGCTGTAATCCAACCGTACGGTCAGAGCACTTGAAATCTTGGACCTCACCCCAAAGCCACAAATTTCCAAGTATTGGGATCCCAGCTCCACACTTCGTCATCATTCATTGTGATCCCTTTATTTAATGTAGTCACTTCCACTGTTTGTTGTCCGTTGTTGCTATTGTTGGGAAGACATAGGGAGTACCCAGAACAGGAGAACAAACAGCAGAGGAGGAAGAAGAAGAGAAACCAATCGCACAAGAACACATAGGGATTTTTACGTGGTTCGGAGGCAAGAGCCTTCCTACGTCCACGGCCGCAGCAGGAATTCCACTAGATAATCACAGACGCCTTACAATACAAAGAGACAGCCCGCCCTTTTATACTAAGAGATTAGGGCGTCATTAGTCAGGGCATTAAGGACAATAATACCCCTAATAAATGTAAACCCTCTTCCGAGATACATCAGACACACATGCTCGCCTATCCCCCCAGATGCTCTCTTGGGACCGAGCATGCCCTCCAGCGACTGCGGATGCTCCCCTGGCATCAGACCAGATCAATGCATTTGCCAAGACTGCGTCGACGCATTACCAGACAAGGTCGACGCATCCAACCCGGACAGCAATGCTCCCCTGACGCCAGTGATGCTCACCAGAGGCCATAGATGCTCCCCTGATACTCCATATGCTCTCGTGCGAGAACGCACAATGACATGCACTCCTGGCATGCTCTCCTGGCACAGTGGATGCTTCCGTGAAGCAGCGAATGCTCCCCTGGAGATGCGATATGCTCGCCATGCTCCCCTGAGCTGAGGATGCTCCCCTGGAGCATTGGATGCTCCCCTGGAGTAGCGGTTGCTCCCCTGAATACAGCATGTGCTCGCCATGCTCCGCTGATGCAGTGAATGCTCCCCTGGAGCGGTGTATGCGCTCCTGAGACAGAGTGTGATCCCGTGCAGATGCGCACGAGTTCTGACTCCACACTCTAACAATCTCCCACTTGGAGTCTGAACTCCAAACAAAGCAAACATCTCAATGTATTAACACTGCTTAATATAACAGTAGAAATAAACTGCTACGGCATCCCTCCATCAATCATCCATGGAGGCCAACTGAGGTCTTGCACAGCCTCAGTTTCTCTGTGGTAACCACCTTGGTGAACATGTCTGCTGGATTCTCTGCACCAAGTATTTTCTCCAGCAGCAGAACATCATCTTCAAGCAAACCACGAATGAAGTGATACTTTAGTTGTATGTGCTTAGTCCTTGCATGAAAGACTGGGTTCTTGGCAAGATGAATTGCACTTTGACTGTCACAAAACAACACACTATTGCTTTATTCCTTGCCCAACTCCTTCAGAAAATTTTTCAGCCATACCATCTCTTTGCTAGCTTCAGAGATAGCTACATACTCTGCTTCTGTTGTTGAGAGAGTAACAACCTTCTGAAGTTTTGAAACCCAACTCACTGCAGTGTCACCCAAGGTATAAACATATCCAGTGGTACTTCTTCTGGTGTCCAGATCACCACCAAGATCTGAATCAACAAAACCTTGTAAGATAACATCACTTTTCCTGAAACAAAGTGATTTGCCCGAGGTGCCTTTTAGGTATCTCAGAATCCATTTCACTGCCTCCCAGTGTTGCTTGCCCGGATCTGTCATATGTCTGCACACAACTCTCACTACATGTGCTATATCCGGCCTGGTACAAATCATGGCATACATCAGACTTCCTACAGTTGATGCATAAGAAATTCTCTTCATGGACTCATGCTCTTCAGCAGACTTTGGTGACTGCTCTTTAGACAGCTTGAAGTGACTTGCCAAAGGAGTGCTAACTGGTTTTGCATCCTGCATGTTGAATCTACCCAATACCTTCTGGATGTAACCTTCTTGAGATAGCTTCACAGTGCCAGCTGTTCTATCTCTCACAATTCTTATCCCAAGAATTTGCTTTGCTGCTCCTAAGTCCTTCATAGCAAATTCCTTTGATAATTGTATTTTCAGATTGTTAATCTCTGTCATACTTGATCCTGCTATAAGCATATCATCCACGTACAACAACAATATGATATAACAATTATCAAACTTCTTAAGATAACAACAATGGTCCATATTGCACCTAATGAAACTATTGTTACATATGAATCCATCAAACTTCTTGTACCATTGTCTGGGGGCTTGCTTCAGACCATACAAACTTTTCTTAAGCTTGCACATAAGGTTTTCTTTGCTTGGGACTGAAAACCCTTCTGGTTACAACATGTAGATGTCTTCCTCCAAATCACCATGGAGAAAAGCTGTCTTCACATCTAGTTGCTCTAACTGTAACTTCTCAACAGCAACAATGCTCAACACTAATCTAATAGTGGTTAATTTCACAACTGGAGAAAAGATCTCAGTGTAGTCTATACCTTCCTTCTGCTAGAAGCCCTTCACTACCAACCTTGCTTTGTACCTCTTACTGCCATCAGGTTCATCTTTGACTCTGTAAACCCACTTGTTATGCAATGCCTTCTTGTTCTTAGGGAGTTTAGTTAGCTCCCAAGTCTGATTCTTTTACAATGAGTTCATCTCATCTTCCATAGCTAACTCCCACTTATCAGAATCTGTAACCTGCATTGCTTCATCATAACACTCGGGTTCACCTTCGTCGGTCAACAGTAGGTAATGCAAAGATGGAGAATACCTTTGTGTAGGTCTAGGTATTCTTACAGATCTTCTCAGTTGTACCGGTGTACAAGGTTGTGCTTCTATTTCAGATACATCCTGTATCTTAGCATTCACATCATCTTGTGAAATTTCTTCTAGCTCAACCTGTCCACCATTCTCATCTTGTTTCCCTGCACTGTCAGATTCTACAACAGCCCTGTCTTTGTACAAGACATTTTCATTGAATATAACATTTTACCTTCTGAGAATTTTTCGATTTTCATCATCCCAAAATCGATATCCAAACTCATCAGAACCATATCCAATGAAAAAACACTTTATAGACTTAGCATCTAGCTTATCCCTGTCATTAGAATCTACATGCACATATGAAACACAACCAAAGACTCTCAAGTGTGAAAGATTTACCTCTTTCCCTGTCCAAGCCTCCTCTGGAATTTCACCATCCAAAGGGACAGATGGTCCTCGGTTTATCAAGAAAGCTGCTGTGTTAATTGCATCTGCCCAAAATGTTTTAGGCAGTCCAGCATGTATCCTCATGCTCCTAGTCCGTTCATTCAAGGTTCTATTCATGCGCTCGGCAACTCCATTCTGCTGTGGTGTTCTTGGAACAGTCCTTTCTATTCTAATACCACTAGCTGTACAAAAGTCCTTGAATTCCTTGTTGTCATACTCTCCACCATTGTCTGATCTCAGACACTTCACCTTCAAACCTGTCTCATTCTCTACAAGGGTCTTCCAATTTTTGAAAGTGACAAATACATCAGATTTTCTTTTCAAAAAATAAACCCATACCTTGCGAGTAGAGTCATCAATGAAAGTGACATAGTAGAGTGAGCCTCCAAGAGATGGTACTGGTGAAGGACCCCATACATCTGTATGTACAAGCTCTAGCTTCTGTGTCTTCAAAGTTCTTACAGTCTTTGAGAATGTAACCTTCTTTTGCTTCCCAAAGATACAGTCTTCACAAAGACCAACTTCCACAGATTTCAAGCCAGACAGTTTACCTTTTGACAGTAGTACCTTCATCTCTTTCTCACTCATATGACCAAGCCTGCAGTGCCATATGTTGGAGTCAACTCCTGAATTTGCCACTGCCACTATATCTTTGTTATTGTTGGTCATGTAGAGAGTATCCATCTTGTTACCTCGTGCTATAATCATAGCACCTTTGGTGATCTTCCAAGATCCACCCACAAAGGTTGTGACATAACCTTCATCATCAAGCTGTCCAACAGATATCAAGTTCCTCTTCAAGTCAGGTACATGCCTTATATTCTTTAACTTCCACAAAGTGCCATTTGTGGTCCTTACATTTACATCACCCTTCCCCACAATATCTAAAGGCTCATCATCAGCAAGATAAACCTTCCCAAAATTTTCAGCAACATAATTTTGCATACTTTCTTTATGTGAGGTAGAGTGAAATGACGCACCTGAGTCAAGAATCCATGACTCTAAAGGAGTGTCAACACAAAGAACTAAAGCATCTTGAACTTGCTCTGCTGCAGCTGCATTGGCAGACTCTTCATTGTGATTTTTCTTCTTTGGAGCATTACAATCTTTCTTTAAGTGCCCCTTTTTACCACAATTCCAGCACCCATCACCACCAAACTTTGATTGACCTTTCTTCTTGGACCTAGATCTGCTCCTATCTTGACCCCGCTGTTTTGTTCTTCTCCTGCTCTCTGTATTCAAGGCAGAACCTGAGACTTCACCTGATTCCCTTCTGCGAATATCTTCGCTAAGAATCAAGTCTCGAACCTCATTAAGCTTCAACTTGCTTGAACCGGAAGAACTACTCACAGCCGTCACAGTTGCACCCCAACTTTCAGGTAAGGAGGATAAAATAATCAAGGCCCTAACCTCATCATCAAAGTTTATTTCTACAGAACTCAACTGAGTTGTAATAACATTGAATTCATTGATGTGGTCTGTAACAGAAGCACCTTCGGCCATCTTCAGATTAAATAAACGACGCATCAAATATACCTTGTTTGAAGCTGAGGGCTTTTCATACATATTTGATAGCGCCTTCATCAATCCTGCCGTGGTCTTCTCGTTCACGATGTTGAAGGCGACGTTTCTGGCCAACGTCAAGCGAACAACTCCGAGTGCTTGTCTGTCTAGTAGATCCCAATCTTCCTTCTTCATCCCTTCCGGCATCGTTCCAAGAAGCGGTTCATGCAGCTTCTTCTGATACAGGTAGTCTTCGATTTGCATCTTCCAGAAATCGAAGTCCTTGCCATCGAACTTGTTGATCCTCACCTTTCCTTCATCTACTGCCATTACTCCCACTACTCCCTCGAACCAGAACAAGGCTCTGATACCAGTTGTTAGGGATAGAACCCCGGAGTACCCAGAACAGGAGAACAAACAGCAGAGGAGGAAGAAGAAGAGAAACCAATCGCACAAGAACACACAGGGATTTTTACGTGGTTCGGAGGCAAGAGCCTTCCTACGTCCACGGCCGCAGCAGGAATTCCACTAGATAATCACAGACGCCTTACAATACAAAGAGACAGCCCGCCCTTTTATACTAAGAGATTAGGGCGTCATTAGTCAGGACATTAAGGACAATAATACCCCTAATAAATGTAAACTCTCTTCCGAGATACATCAGACACACATGCTCGCCTGTCCCCCCAGATGCTCTCCTGGGACCGAGCATGCCCTCCAGCGACTGCAGATGCTCCCCTGGCATCAGACCAGATCAATGCATTTGCCAAGACTGCGTCGACGCATTACCAGACAAGGTCGACGCATCCAACCCGGACAGCAATGCTCCCCTGACGCCAGTGATGCTCACCAGAGGCCATAGATGCTCCCCTGATACTCCATATGCTCTCGTGCGAGAACGCACAATGACATGCACTCCTGGCATGCTCTCCTGGCACAGTGGATGCTTCCCTGAAGCAGCGAATGCTCCCCTGGAGATGCGATATGCTCGCCATGCTCCCCTGAGCTGAGGATGCTCCCCTGGAGCATTGGATGCTCCCCTGGAGCAGCGGTTGCTCCCCTGAATACAGCATGTGCTCGCCATGCTCCGCTGATGCAGTGAATGCTCCCCTGGAGCGGTGTATGCGCTCCTGAGACAGAGTGTGATCCCGTGCAGATGTGCACGAGTTCTGACTCCACACTCCAACAGCTATGTGTATCATTTTTGGTAGAAACAGTGAAGGGTACTGGGTTGGGGTGAGCACGATTTAGTTTAAAGATAATTATTTTTAAATCAAATTAAAAATTTGACTCGAATCAAATCGAAATGAATTATTTTAAAATCAAATTAAATCAAATTAAAATGATCTGATATAATTTGGGTTAATTTGATTTGAATCATAATTGACAAATCTCAATGCTAAGTTTACATGTGTCAAATACAACTAACATGGATGCATGATAGTAATTTATTATTTAAAGGATAAATAATTCAAGATTATTCAGAAAGATCGATATTTAGGTAAACTATCAGAAAGATTGATATTTAGGTAAACTATGCTCAAATATTTAGGTAAGTAGAGTAAACACCTTGACTAACTCTTAACATAATTGGACTTGCAATTTGAGATGAGACTCGGCTGACCAATCGAGACTACCTATTGCGGGTTAGCGATCTGGCTATGCTCGTGGCGATCCTTGCTAGCTGACTAGGAGGAGAGGGCCAGAGGAGAGTGGCTGAATGAGGAGGGCAGGGGGAAAACGGCGATCTGATGTTATGAGCTGTGGGTTGTCTATTGCGACTGTAAGAAACGATTGCCCAGTCAGGGCTCAGGAGGTTGGTGAGTGATGATCCTTGCTGGTTGGCGTAAAGGAGAGGGTCAGAGGGGAAAGGCCGAATGAGGAGGAGAGCGACCGAACTAGGAGGATAGGGGAGAGGTGACGATCCAACGCTGCGAGCTGAAGGCTGCCTACTACAACTGTGAGACTCCGTTGGCTAGTCAGGACTTGAGAGAATGGCGAGCGGTAATCTTTGTGGGCCGGCGAGGAGGAGAGAGGCCGAACGAGGATGAGAGGGGAGAGATGGCAATCCAACATTGTAGGCTACTGGTTATGACTGTGACAACGATGATCTGGCGCTACGGGCTGTTGGCTGTAACAACAGCTGGCGAGCGGCGATCCTTGCCAGTCGGCGAGGAGGAGAGTGCTAGAGGAGAGAGGCTGAACGAGGAGAGGGGAGAGGTGGCGATCTAACGCTGTCGCTAGCTGCAAGCTACCTATTATGACTGCGAGATTGAGATAGAGTTAGGGTTCATTTGACATATAGGTTTTTAGGTTAATCAAATTGACAAAAACATCCCAAAGAAGTCAGATTATTCGATTTGATTTGGTTTTCCAAACATAAAACAAAACCAAACCATTTGTCACTTATGGTTCGATTTCAACTCAAATAAAAAAATTTAAAATTTCAACTTGAAGAAAATCGAATCAAATCTACTAGTTCGATTTGAATTTTGAGTTGAATCCGAACAATACTCAACCCTAATATTGGGAGGTGACAAATGCGGTGAAGAATGACTGATATCAAGAGAAATCCGACTGCGACGATGAAGTGAGACAAATCCCATTGATAAGTGTCCCCTTCCCTTCAATTAGGACATATGAGGGATGTTTAAACGTAGCCTTGTCGAGTAACGACAAAAGCAAGTCGAGAGGGTTGTGTTTTGATGTCCAAATTAGAGATGTCAAACAAATCCGTAAACTCAAGCGTGTTGTCGTCGTTGTTGGTGTTGGCACGTTACAAAACTCTATAACAAAAGCCAAAAGTAAAAACAAAAAATCCGTGGAATTGGAAGATCATCGACATCATTCTTGTTTGTGTGCAGCAAGATTGGAAATTCTCTGCACACACACAAGGCAGCGCATCATTTCTAGGGGGGTGGGGGGACTGCAGTTCTTCTGCTAAATTTCTCTGCAACAGGGAAAGAGGAATAGACAAGAAAAAAATGTACACTTTGTTGTATCATACGCATCCTTCAATCAACAAAGAGGATGACCCCTATCGATCCTCCTCCTCCTTTCTCCAGATAACTAGAGAGCTAGCAGGCTTTCTGCCCAGCTGGATGGTGGTGGTGCGGCGGCACGGCAGCACGGGAGAGTGCGGCTGTGATGGAGTGGAACGCCGTGGCCGCTATCCGGGACTTTATCTGCCCCCGCTTCGGTATCGGCCTCCTCTCCTCCAACCTCCGGGGGTTGACGGCGTTGGCGAGGAAAGAGCCGGCCTTGCTGTTGCCCATGGTGCTGGGTTTGACGTACGTGATGATCTGAATTGGGTTTGTGGAGTCTCTTGGCTTGCGAGTTGCGATTGAGATTGGGTTGCTGCTGCTTGTGGGGCGTCATGGGGTTAACGTTACGTACGTATTTATAGGGGGGTCGTGGTAACGCAGGGACTCCGGCTCTGTGTAGAAGAAGTATTCAAATGGGAAGGCGGCAGCTTTCTGGTGGGGGCGGGGGGGGGGGGTGTCCATGCCAGCCAGGCTGTCTGCCTGCCCCTTAGATTCTCCAGACCGCGTATGGGAGAGATTTGACGGCAACCCCAGATGAATCCCACGTGCCTCCATAAGAGAAGTAGCACGCTGATGGGTGGTGGCATGGCAACAAATCTTTTATGTTCTTTCTTTTGTTCTTTCTGTCCTCTTTTGTTTTGTTTTGTTCTTTCTTTTTCCCCTCCCCACCGTCGCATCACCCTTCTGCCCGCGTCCCCCCCCCCCCCCCCGGGGGGGGGGGGGGGATATGGCCCTCGCGTCGTCCCCACCACCCCCCTCGCGGTCCTATTGCTGAACCTCCGTCCAGCGGCACTATCCATCCCGAGTTTTATGGCTTCTTCTTGCTGTCTGGACAACGGCACGTTGGACGATGGCTACGCGCGCCCCACTCTTTTTTCCTCGCTGCATGCTCCCCACCACTTCTCACCCGTTAGCTCTTCCCTTTCTCATCCTTTTTGAACTTGCAGGTTTTTCTTTGTCTTGGCTTTCATATGCAGTCCTTTTATCCATGGAGAGCTTGGCAAACTTCTGTTGCAAACACGTATATACGTTGTCTCTATAATCAAAGCAGCCTGTGATTATTGGAGTTAACATGTGTATCTTCTAATGGATTCTACGCTTTCCAGTTCGAAGAGGCTGTCGACCTCCTCAACAGCCGACCCCGCCGTGAGGTGCCCATGCCGGTGGTGCGTTGGTTCTTCGCCGATCTTCTTTCTTATCTCCCAAATAAATCTATCAAAAGATTAAAAATTATGATATTTTTGCTAAACAGTCGAGACTGATTTTTATCAATTTTAAAATTTAATTTAAAAATCAACATATCATGTTTTTTAGGGAGAAATAGTTTCTAAGAAAAAAATACTCCCAAACACCTTATAATTAGTTAAGTCGGAATATTATCTCATGGATAATCCCGGGTTAATTAACCCCCGGCACAATAACCTCTTCCCAAGTTGGAACAAATCGAATTATAATTCATCCATTATCAAAGTAAAAATATGGTTCCCTATCTAGAACAGACTATCCATGTGGGATATAATCCTGTCCCGAAGTCAAATTAAGAGATGCTACACAACCAGTATTTTCCTTCCTTTTTTTTGTTGGAATACATGGTTGACGGATGTTTCTAAAGAACTAACTGTGTAATCTAGTTGGTTCTTCACCTCATGAGAAATTATGAGATCTCCGGTTCAAACTTTAGCCCTCCCATTATTTAGGAGAGTGCAAGGTTCTGAATTTTTTGGATCCTAACGAGTGACTCGAGAAAAATTAAAAATATAAAAGATGGATGCCTCTATCATCAAATAAAGCCCCTGGAAAAAAAAAAGATGGATGCCTCTGTCATTAAATTAAGCCCCGGATCGATGGTGTCGCCACCTGGCATGGCGTGTAAGGGATGCCGCTACCGTGTGCTGCCATTCTCTCTCTCTCTCTCTCTCTCACACACACACACACACACACACACACACACACACACACACACACACACACACACACACCACCAAGTGCTTTGTGTGTGAGGAAAGCAGGTGACGCTCGTTAGCTGACGAGGAGGAGAGGGCTAGAGGAGAGTGCCGAACGTGTTCTAAACAGTACTAAGGGCCACTTTGAATGTTGGTTAGGGTAGCATATTTGTGTCCCTAGACGTGGAAATACGTTATCCGACCCAAGTGCTTTGTGTGTGAGGAAAGCAGGTGACCCTCGTTAGCTGATGAGGAGGAGAGGGCCAGAGGAGAGTGGCCGAACGAGGAGGACAGGGGAGAAGCGGCGATCCGATGTTACGAGCTGTAGGTTGCCTATTACGACCGCAAGAGTCGGCCATCCAGTCAGGGCTCGGGAGGTTGACGAGTGATGATCCTTGCCAGTTGGCGTAGAGAAGAAAGGCCGAACAAGGAGGAGAGCGACCGAACTAAGAGGATAGGGGAGATGCGACGATCCGACGCTGCGAGCTGTAGGCTACCTACTACAACTGCAAGACTCAGGTGGGTAGTCAAGACTTGAGAGGCTGGCGAGCGGTAATCTTTGTGGCCATCGAGGAGGATAGAGGCTGAATGAGGAGGAGAGGGGAGAGATGGCAATCCAGCGTTGCAGGCTACCAGTTGCAACTGTAACAATGACGATCTGGCTCTGTGGCCTATTGGTTGCAACAACGGCTGGCGAACAGCGATCCTTGCCAACCGACGAGGAGGAGAGTGCTAGAGGAGAGAGGCTAAACGGGGAGGAGACGGGAGAGGTGGCGATCCGATGCTGTCGCTAGATGCAAACTACCTGTTATGACTGCGAGACTAAGGTGGAGTTAGGGTTCATTTGGCATATGGGTTTTAGTGTTAACCAAATTGACAAAAATATCCCAAAGAAATATAGGATTATTCGATTTGATTTGGTTTTCCAAACATAATACAAAACCAAACCATTTTTCACGTATGGTTTGATTTCAACTCAAATCGAAAATTTTAAATTTTCAACTTGAACAAAATCAAAACGAATCTACTGGTTTAGTTTAGATTTTGAGTTGAATCCGAATAATGCTCAACCCTAATATTGGGAGGTGAAAAATGTGGTGAAGAATGACTGATATCAAGAGAAATCTGACTGTGATGATGAAGCGAGACAAATCCCCTTGATAAGTGTTCCCTTCCCTCCAATTAGGACGTATGAGGGATGTTAAAACGCAGCCATGTCGAGTAACGACAAAAGCAAGTTGAGAGGGTTGTGTTTTGATGTCCAAACTAGAGATGTCAAAAAATCCGTAAACCCCACTCGATCCATTATGGGTCAGGTAATACGCACATAATCGGGTATAGATATGGATTCGGGTATTTTTAAAATATCCGTTTCACATTCGGGTCGGGTATGGATTTAGTGCACCCGAATCCATACTTCATCCGAGCCCATTCTTAATAAATAATAAATCAATAACTCACTCTCCACCTTGTATCCCACCTTCCCATGTAATGATTGTTCCCCTCCATTCCATCGACTATCTGAACTACAACTATCTCACTTAACTCGAGCTATCTGAACTCTAGCTATCTCAGTAACTTGAGCTATCTCACTGCAGCGATTATCTTAGTTGTAGCTATCTTATTAACTCAACTGCGTCTATCTTAACTACAGCTATCTCATTTAACTCGAGCTATCTAAACTGCAACTATCTCAGTAACTTGAGCTATCTCACTACAGTGCACGACTATCTTAGTTGTAGCTATTTCATCAGCTCAACTGCGTCTATGTTAACTACAGCTATCTTATTAAGTTTCAGCGTCTATGTTAACTACAACAACTATCAGCCCCAGCTATATGGTGCGCCTTTCTCACCTTCATGCGACTATCTCAACTCCTATGTGTAACGACCCAAGATCCGGATACCGGGAATGCCCGATACCATTTGAATCCTGACCCGCCGCCCATGAGCCGGGAGGGATCGGAAGGGCTAAAAGAAGTGTGGAGGCACAAAGAAATAGGAAATAAAGCAGGGTAATTCAACAATTAAAAGTAATAAATAAACAACTACAACAGCAGCAGAGTCCAGTCTAACAGAAAGTACAGTCTAAAGTAGTAAAAATGGACCACATGCCGAGTGAACACTCGGCCCGGCTAGCTGGCAACTAAGAACCTCTGAACCGCAACCTCGAACCTTGAGGAAGAACCATCACACCTGAAAAGTAGGGGTGAGCCTCCTGTCACTGGCCTAGTAGGGATCCTGCGGAACCCCAACTGAGAACAACGGCGGCACGGAAAGCTGTAACTACAAGAGCAATAGTAACAACAGGAACTAGAAACCCGGTGGCCGGTCAAAACTCGACACTACAACTACTACTGTACCGGTCAAGCAGAAAGAGAAGTCCCGATCTCACAGTCGGGAACCGGACCATACTAGCACCACTTACCGAAGTAAAAACCCACGGCAACCCCGCCGTAGAGACCTGTCTCCCAGGACACGGCCAACCTGGACACGCTGTCCAAGGTGCAACCCCGACCACCCGGTCGCGGACACCGCACCAACAAGACGCAACCTCGGTAAAGCTATTATCACTAGCCTCGTGGCACGAAAATCGGCACACGCGCCACGGTGAAACACCAGAATTCAACGGTCAACATGACCAAAAACCCGTAGGTCGAAGTCATAGAGACTGATAGTCTGTCACTCCCGACTCGACATGAGTACCTCCCACTAGAAGCACAGTCGGTAGCGTCCCCTGACGTCTTACACCGCACTGCAGGTGTCTGCTTGGCACGATAGCCTGGCACGATGGCCCCCGGCGGAGGCAAGGACACCGTCCAAGTAACCACAAAGCAAGTGACTAGGTGGGGTCACGCCCGTCAGCGTGGGTCCAACCATCCCCAACCACGTGTGCACACACAGACCGTGCGTCCTTGGTCTAGCCCTCTGACTGGTTTTCCCCTCAGCCGGACTCAGGCTGCAAGACGCGGGGTCCGACGGAAACCAGTCTAAAACCGTCCTCAGGGTAGCCTCTCCACCACTCCCTGGTGGGACCACTAAACGTGTAAGCAGGTTACGACTAGTGGAGGGTCACTGAAGGAGTAGACTCTCAAGTCAACGGAAAATAACGTCCGAATCTGATGAAGTACGGGGACCGTCCCATGTACCAGCACCGTCACACGGTGACCACGGTCAGAGAAGAAAAGGGACTCACAGTCCACGGGCCTCGCACTCGGCCACGCAGAAACACCGAAGCACGGTTCCCAAGGTAGCTCACAGGCCGCCACGCTGAATCCCACTCTCAGGGAAAAGCGAGAAGCCTCCAGCCCGAGGCTGGGCAACTGGACTCGCAGTCCCAGGCCTCACTCATGGGCCACTCGGAAACCTCTTCCCGAAGAAACTCACAATGTGCGGGGAATCCTCGCCGGACTCACACCGACGCACGGTGACTCGGTCAAGCGTAACATGAAAGCCCGAAACATGAGGAGTCACCCGGACCCTCAAACCCATGGGCTCGCTAAAACGAGGTAGCACGGTCCTCCCGACACCCTCAAACCACGGACACAAAACCCTCGGGGTGTCTGGGACATTTCACGAGACCGCAGGTTGACCACTGGGTCCCAACCGGGTCGACCAGGAAGCTACACAACGCGAAACGATCGCGGCAAGCACGAAGAACCACTTCGGCATAACCCAGTGCCTGGCGGTCTATCTTTGGGCCGTCATAGCTATAACGGTCCAAAATTAGGCCGTCATAGCACTGTAACGGTCCAACATTGGAGCGTTACACGAAATAGACAACACTGGCTGTGGCGCACCCATCCTGGGGCGTCACAGCCTCTAACGGACCAAGCCTGGTGCGTTAGAAGACAGACCAAAATAGGTTGTGATACACACCCCTCGGGGCGTCACAAGCCCCAACGGACCTACCCAGGTGCGTTAGAAGAAGGGAGACGTCAAACCTGACGCACCCAAGCAAGGGCGACACAAGGCACTGACGGTCCACCCCTGGTGCGTCAGAGTCTCGTGACCCCGATCGTCAAAACCCACGATAACGGATGTAACGGTCAAACCCAGGCGCGTCACACCCTCTGGCGATTTATCGTAAAACCGTCAGAGCGACCGACGCTCTGCCGACACTACAAACCTTCGTGATGCACCCTCCTTAGGGCGTCACGGCACGTAACGCACCCACCCTAGGGCGTCACAGACTGTGACGGTCACTGGAAGGACCGTCACACCGTCCCGAGAGCGGGACAGTGGGAAACGATCTAAAAATCGTCCCACGCCCCCATACCTCCACAGGAGAGGGGGAAAACAAGGGGGAAGCCCCCAAATAGCCCCTAGCATGCATCTACGGCCTCGGATCGCCTAAAAACGCAGTGAAACGGTAGATCGACTCACGAGCCCTAAAATATGGAATTTTCTCAAAAATCTCCGATTACACCCGCTCGGCTCACCGCGGCCTACAAAACTTGCGGGTAAAAAAGCGCACGAGCTGGGGGTCCATCTCCCTACCTCCACCGAAGATTTCGCGCCCCGGGCTCGCCGATCCGCGAAGAAACGTCGTGAAAACCCTCACCGGCTCGCGATCCTACGAACCGCCTCCACCATCGCGATCCTCGTCCCGAGCCCGTCGCTCCACGACCCACGAACCACGCCTCCCTGCCCTCACTGCCTCCATCGGCCGCCCGGAGTGAGAGGGGGAGAGGAGAGAATGTTAGAGAAGAGAGAGGGAGGGAAGAGAGAAATGAGAGGGGAGAGAGAGAAAAGGTTAATATATATAGAAAATTAAAAAATTCTAGAAATTCAAAAAATTACGAAAAATTATCTCCGCGATCCTTGGGAGGAGCACAACGCGTCAATACAGTCCTGGAGTTGGAGAACGTCACGGTTCACCCTGCACAGAGTTCCGAAGGCGCATCAAAGAAAAACACGTGTAAAACACAAAATACACTCCGAGACCCACTAAAATGATCCGAAAAATATCTGAAAAATCCGAGACATTACACTATGCGACTATCTCACTTCTTTTTTACTATCTCACTTCCATGTTAGGAAAATGACAAGAAATTAAAAAATTAAAAAATATAAAAAATTAAGAAAAAAATTAAAAAAGTGAATAATCGAGATGAACAGAAAAATCACTCAAATAAATCAATTTGAGGGTCACTTTAGGACATTATCAAGAAGAATAAGAGAATGATTCAACTTGTAGACCAATAAAAAGATGTCTACTTTGTCGTGTCAATTTGGGGCATATCTTTGCTAGAACAACTATAATTAATAGAATTTTAGTGTAACATTTCACAAATGTTTCTTTTACCAAATAAATTTTCAAGGAAAATAGAACAAAATTTGAATTCAACAAGTATTACACTTCATACTCTTGAATTTGGTATCCTTGAACTTTATATCATGTCATGGTTGATATCAATGAGCACTAAAGTACAAAGTTGACAACTTACCCATTGAAACAATGCTCGTCTAAGTGCAACTTTATGACTTAATTGATTTTGTATAAAATCAAAATAAAAAATTTACACATATCTTATTTAATTTCACTTTTAGAACTTAAAAGTTCACGTAGTAATTTGGTCTTCAACTTTACTCTAATTCATCTTTTTTTTTAAATGGAAATGGATACCTGCGGGTATATATGTACTCGTGACGGATATACCTGTATCAAGACTCGCAAAAATAATAAGGTACTATCTGAGTATGATATTTATAAAACTTTCGTGGATAGGGTATGATATTGATCTACCCGAATCGAATCCGATCCATTTACATTCCTACTCCAAATGCAGCCATGTCTAGTAAGCATGTCAAATAAATTTCGGTATTTTGTTCCATGGACCACGTTTGCATGACACCAAGGTTAGTCTGGGCCATCCCCGACATATAATCAAGGTGATTCAACGATTGGGATAGGTGGGTTGGTGTGGCTTAGACTTTATAATAGAGCAATCAATGAGTCGAGCTCATCTGGGTTTAGGTCGGCACTCATCAATATTAAAGTTCAAATCTGACCCGACTTTTATAAAAATATAAAATCTGACTAAAGCTCGGTCTCGTTGAAAATTTAATTTAAAATAAAAATATAAGATTTATAAAATACTAAATTAATTATGGTTTTTGATGTTAACTACTTAATTTATTAGAAAATAGAGTTTTTGATTTTTTTAATTAAGTAAAATAATATAATTTTAATTCAATAATTTTTAAATTTTGAAGAGAAAAAAAAAGAAAACAAGTTGGGTCTACCCTCAGGCCGAACTCAAACTCAAGTCGGGCCCGTGGACTTAGTCGGCCAGACTTTTAGACATGAATAAATACTAGTGAGTCGAAAAGTGGCTTGCGACTTGACCCAAAATCAGCCCAGACCTACACGACTCTCGGGTCAACCCGACCCATCGACGACCCAACTTTATAACCACAGCCGGTACAGGGTTGTCTATCGGATGGGCCTTGCATGCCGCAAACTCTCTGCACGTCGTTATCCAAATTTGGGTTTTGGGTCACACCTGTACCCTTGTTTGGGTTATCGCAACCGCGGCACCTGAAACTCTTTCCTTTGGTCATTTTAAGGAGGTGTTTAGCTGCAGTATCAAGTAATTTTGTTATTATTAACTTTGATATTACCATGAAAACTACTGGATATTTGGTTATGCTCTATGAAATTTGATATTTATATTCTAGTAAAGCAGGTTGATATATCAAAAGTAATATATGGATCTAAACCTATATTAAACATGGGTATCAAAACATATCACATGGCGCAATGTGTGTTTGAAGGAAATAAAGATACTACGCAAAATTGCACAATTCGTGTCATCTGCTATCCATAACCATCTATCCTTGCATATTTCGTTCTTTAATTACACAAATCATTACGCTTTAAACAGAAGCATTCATCTGTCTCTACACATTATCTGTCATATATTGCCCATGCAACCATTCCTCAACACGCTCAGTCCAAACAGATTCCAAAAATTAAATTTTAGACCATTCTGCCATCGTGTGGTTAACACCATAACACCGTCCGATGTAAACTGGTAAAATCCCGAAGTAAGCCGTCCTCCTCCTAACCTTAGAATGGCATGGATTCGCCATTATACCTACTTGTATACATGTCCCTCAGATTGTAACCAGATTCTACGTAGCACTATTTAAGTTAGAAGGGGTTCAAAGAGTACATTTCTACTGATCTAAAATTTTCCTGAATTTATCCAGGTTCTTCGCATTCTACCAAGTCCCAATTCCACGTTAATTACCCGGTTCATGTGGCAGCATCCATTTGCTGCGCTTGATGTTGGTCCTCCCACCTCTGGGGCATTCGAGCGAACATGGAGCAGGCACGTTGGCACCAGCAGCAGCATGACAGCCCCTGCGACGTTGGGTTACACAAGCAAGTACGTGGTGGGGGTATGACAGCCCTCTCCGCAACTCTGCCCTCGCCAGCTGCAACCCCGTCAAGCTGGCCGCGGCCCAAGCAGCATGGCATCCCCTACGACGTTGGGTTAACGCAAGCAAGTACGTTGTGCGGGAAGCCCTCTCCGCAACTTTGCCCTCGCCAGCTGCAACCCCGTCAAGCTGGCTGCAGCCCTCCGCTGGGCCTCTGCCCCTTCCTTCCCTGCCAACAATTCCTTGCGGGTTTTGATCTGTTTTTTTTTTCTTTTTGACAGAAGAAACTGATGGAACGGAGTGAAGATTTTAATTAGAAAAAATGTAGTCCGTAGATTAATCTAAGAGTACGTCATTTTTTGGAGCACATGTTAATTTATCCCAACATTTATCCATCGACCCCTTCTTCCGTGTTACCACTGCAGTCGAGATTACAAGCCAAAACAGAGTCTTCCACGGCAGGACAACCTTCTTGTCGTCGTTGTTGTTGTTGGCACATTACAAAACTCTACATAACAAAAGCCAAAAGTTTTTTAAAAAAAATCCGTGGAAGTGGAACATCATCGGCATCATTCTTGTTTGTGTGCAGCAAGATTAGAAATTCTCTGCACACACACAAGGCAGCCCATCATTTCTTGGGGGGTCGGGGGAACTGCAGTTCTTCTGCTAAATTTCTCTGCAACAGGGAAAGAGGAATAGACATGCAAAAAAAAAAATGTACACTTTGTTGTATCATACGCATCCTTCAATCAACAAAGAGGATGACCCCTATCGATCCTCCTCCTCCTTTCTCCAGATAACTAGAGAGCTAGTAGGCTTTCTGCCCAGCTGGATGGTGGTGGTGCGGCGGCACAGAAGCACGGGAGAGTGCGGCTGTGATGGAGTGGAACGCCGTGGCCGCTATCCGGGACTTTATCTGCCCCCGCTTCGGTATCGGCCTCCTCTCCTCCAACCTCCGGGGGTTGACGGCGCTGGCGAAGAACGAGCCGGCCTTGCTGTTGCCCATGGTGCTGGGCTTGACGTACGTGCTGATCTGAATTGGTTTTGCGGAGTCTCTTTTCTTGCGATTGGGATTGGGTTGCTGCTGCCTGTGGGGCGTCACGGGGTTAACGTTACGTACGTATTTATAGGGGGGTCATGGTAACGGAGGGGCGTGCGGAGGCACACCGGCTCTGGGTAGAAGAAGTATTCAAATGGGAAGGGGGCGGCTTTCTGGTGGGGAGGGGGGTGCATGCCAGCCAGAGGCTGTCTGCCTGCCCCTTAGATTCTCCAGACCGCGTGTGGTAGAGATTTGACGGCAAGCCCAGAGGAATCCCACGTGCCTCCATGAGAGAAGTAGCACGCTGATGGGTGGTGGCATGGCAACAAATCTTTTCTGTTCTTTCTTTTATTTTTTTTTGTCCTCTTCTGTTTTGTTTTCTTGGCGTTGGCATGGGACGGGAGAGCACGTGTGAGTACAGAGGCTGGTCGGGTACCACGGATGAGGTGTAAACGTGTAATATATAAAAATAGAGAAGATAAAAGTAAATGAAAATTAATCATATATATATTCTATCTAACGTGCATGACTAGTTCCACCTGTTTAATTACTCGGATCAGTTATTTCTCAGTTTATTCTGAAATGATTCATGCTACCTAGCCAGAATAATTCATCTGTGCTATGTAGTTGAATGATTGAGATACTGTAATTAATAGCACCGTTTTGGTTGGAGGATGTCCCTGGACAGTCTTCGGAATATCCGAGGGTTAAGTCCAAAAGTGTTTTGATTGGCGAGATTAATTAATTAAGTCGGAATATTAACTCACGGATAATCCCGGGTTTAATTAACCCCCGGCACAATATATAACCTCTTCCCAAGTTGGAACAAATCTAATCCCTTCGATAGTTACCCATCTATTATCAAAGTAAAAATATGGATCCCTATCTAGAACAGACTATCCATGTGGGATATAATCCCGTCCCGAAGTCAAATTAAGAGATGCTACACAACTAGTATTTTCCTTCCTTTTTTTTAGGTTAGAATACATGGTTGATGGATGTTTCTAAAGAATTAGTTACGTAGTTTAGTTGATTCTTCGGCTCATGAGAAATTATGAGGTCAACAGTTTAAATTTTGACTCTCTCATTATTTAAGAGAGTGTAAGACTCTGAATTTTTTGGATTCTAGTGAACGACTCAATAAATAAAAAATAAAAAGGTGAATGTCTATGTCATCAAATTAAGCCCCAGAGAAAAAAAGATGAATGTCTCTATCATGAAATTAGGCCCCGAAAGGTGTCGCCACTTGACATGGCTTGTAAGGGATGTCTATGACGTGTGTTGCCATTCTCTTGCTCTCTCTCTCTCTCTCGTGCGTGCATATTCACACACCCATGCACACTCGTGTTCTAAACACTAAGGGTCGGTTCGTGTGATTAGGTTATCCAACTCGACGAGAGAGAATGGTGGGTTCCACCCTCTCTCCTCACACTCATCCCCTCTTAATCGTGTCGGGTGACTTATTCGCACGGTGAGACACGAATAAGCCACCCCACTCTCTCGTCAAACCGGCCCTAAATTAAACAACCCACCAACTTGGCAGCTCTGACAAAGCTTTTAGTTGGGTCTTGATCCAGCGGCAGCACATGGTAATCACATAGTGGGAGGAAGAAAGAGACGCCACTAGCTCGATCATACGGGGGCCAGCGTATGAGATCTTAATTTTCTAATTAAAACATCTTAATTAAATCCCGATGTGTCTCCCATATTGTCCGTGGGATTAATACATGTGTTTAGCCCTGGGGTTCTCGATTTTTAATGATACGTCCAGCTCAGCGTCCTTTGCCCGGCGGGATCCAATGCACGTTCACAGACTTCTTGATTTATTTTTAATTATCAAGACGGTGTCAGGTGCTTAATTAATTATAAAAAAAATTTGATGATAGAGGACGTTGGTGGGGGCACTGCACTGTCGTGGGATTTATTTTCATCTGCATGTAGTTTTATTGGGCCGGATGTCCTGGGATTATCTTGGTAAGACTGACTTGTTCAACATCATAAGCTTAATTATAAATGAAAAATCATTCGAATCTAATAACAAAAAGTCACATAAAACGTGATATATGTCACGATTTATCTTAATCGTTTATTTTATGTTCATCCGATGCAATAGAAATTAACAAACGTCAAAATTATATAGTTTTTACTTCATAAGTAGTTTATTAATAATAACGACGATTTAATTTGATAGATAAAAAATTAAGAATTAAATCGTGTGGTTTTGAATTAGGGAAGAAAATCGTACATATTCTTACATTTGCCTATTTAATCTGGAACTATTGTTGGAAACGAGTTTTAGTAAAACTGACGTCAAATTGTTATAGCTGGTGGGAACCATGAAGCTGCTAATTACTGACAAATTAGTCTAATCTAGACATAGAGCAAAGAGATCATCCAAAGCTGATCTCTTACTCAAAGTGGTCATGCCCTACGGCGTTCTTTGACGAAGGCACGAATATATAACCTCTCGTCACGAGATTGCTATACGTGACATCAGATATCTCGGAGTCTAAATTAAGGGGCTTCTAGAAATTAGAAATCTGCGGTGGAGAGTCAAATAGTTGACGATGTACATAGTACATCTCATGATGTTGATGAGACCGACCATGTACTCGGCCAGCATTCAACCAGAAATGTGCTTGAAATGATTTGTCCTGCGGCTTACGTATCACTCTTACGAAAGGACCAGTTTGAATTTATAAAAAAAAATATAGGTGCTCGCATGTTTCAGTACTTGCACGATTGTCGAGATAGTGACACGTGTACGAGAGAATCAACGGGAGAAATG
The DNA here is from genome assembly GCA_022559845.1 of Amorphophallus konjac. Taxonomy (NCBI): domain Eukaryota; kingdom Viridiplantae; phylum Streptophyta; class Magnoliopsida; order Alismatales; family Araceae; genus Amorphophallus; species Amorphophallus konjac. The sequence goes on along the minus strand of CM040119.1, from coordinate 15,398,191 downwards.
TAAAAGAACAAAAGAAATGCACGTAGCGGGTGATCGTTCTGAGTCTATACACACAACAAATGTGGGATGGACCGACAGAGTGACGGTGACACGTAAGGAAGTTTTTTGGTTCAGGGTTAGCTGGGTGTGGTGCGGGCGTGTTAATTGAAAACTCGACAATCACCTACGGAACTGAATTTCAATGGAGGATGTGTCTCTAGGACACAGCACGCGGGCACGGAATGACGGGCGGCACATGAATTGAATGGAGGTTTCGTAGGTACAAGTGTATCAGGCGATGTGGAAGATTGTGTGTAGGATGTCATCTCTATTGACCGCAAGCGATCGGTGTTTATTTTACATCGGATGGGATTCAAACCCCTTTGTTTCTACTACTGAAAGAGGACCGAATACCCTATAAGCCGTGACGTCGGGAGGGCATAGTTCATGCTGCCGCTGTGAAACAACCATTTAGCCGAGAAGACAGAGAGTAGAGAGACTAGTCTCTGGGTTTGGCTAGGCGAGACATAAGCTTGCAAGGAGGGTTACGAACACTGGCTCGGCAAGGAGCTGGCATGTATTGGCCCACGAAGATGAACGGTTAACACTAGCTCAATAAGGATCTGTCAAGTACTGGCTCGAAAGTTGGACAGGACAGGGGCTGGTAGGGAAAGTCTGAGGATGAGATAAGTTACCGTCCCTCAAATGTCACTCATTCCTAAAATAGGTTTATTGTGAATGGATACTGATTTCACACAAGAGAGTATGAACAAAATAAATTTACATATAAAAGCGACGTGTGTGTTAAAAGTAGTACTTACAATGAGAATGAACTTGACTATTATGGTATTATTGAGGAGCTCTTAGAATTGTAATATCTAGGACAAGGCAACCATATTTTTTTTAAGTGTCACTAGTTTAATTCTAATTCTGTTCAGAATGGCATAACATATGGAGTTGTCGATATAAAGCATAAATCCAAATTAAGTATCTACGAACAGTTCATTTTTGCCACACAAACCAAGCACGTATATTATACAAGATATCTATCCTCCAAGAACAACTACTGGTTGATAGTTTGTGCAGTTAAAGTAAGACTTTTCTTCAACTATAAGTATGATGCTATAGAGGAGGATGTCAATGCCGATTATTTTCAATCAGACTACGCTAACGCTCTAGAGTTGGCTTCTTCTACATATTTTGGCTCTAGTGAATCTGAGGAGCCACTCTGTATATGTAAGGGCAATAAAGTGGCAGAGGTTGATCCACGTGAGTTAGAATAAGTTTGTGACGACCCGAGGATCTGAGTACCGGAAAGGAACCGACGCGTCTCGAATCTCGGCCCGCCAACCCACGAGCCCGAAGACTCGGAAGGGTAGAAAGGAGTGGTGTGGGATATAAGAGAAGCTGCAACGTCCACAGAGATAGCACAATAATCAAAAAGGAAATACACATAATAATATAAATAAATCAAACTGCTACAAGGTCCACAGTGTCTCATGTCCAAAAGAAAGTACAACTACACGGGGCATCCCCCGGCGTACAACAACACGGGGCATCCCCCGGAGTACAACTACGCGGGACATCCCCCGGCTCTGGCAGACTGGCAACTAACCCTGGCTGGAAGACCCACGCTGAAACTCGGCCGCGCCGCCCGCCGACCCCGCCTCACCTGAAGAGCAGGGGTGAGCCTCATCTCATTGGCCCAGTAGGGATCCCGCGAATCCCCACCTCGCACGGAAAACGAGGAAGAAGAAGACAACCCTACCAACCGAGAGTACGGTAGAACCGACAAGCTAAAGTAAATAAACGGAAAAGTCGTCTACTCTAACAGTACCGTAGTACAGAACCTCGGTCCAACAAAACACGAGTCCACGCCTGCCAGTGAACAGGAGCACCATCCACAAGAAGAACGACCGGATGCGTCCCCTGACGTCTTACACCGCGTCACAAGTGTCTAGCTACAACGTCCCGGGCGTGAGACTCAGACACGCAACAAGTACCACACAACAAGGACTAGCTGGGTCGCACTCGTCAGTGCGTGTCCCAAGCCCCCAACTACGTGTGTACACACAGACCATCTGCTCTAGGTCGGGTCCTCTAGCTGGTTTTCCCCCCCACCGGACTCTGGTGGCAAAGGCAAGGGGCCCTACGGTAACCAGCGTAAAAACCGCGTCACACTGGGTCTCGCTCTCCACCACTCCCAGGTGGGTCCGCACCCGCGTGCGCAAGAAGCTACGACTAGTGGACAGGTCACTGGAAGTAAGGACTAATCCACGAAAATCACCGACCAAACCCTAGCACAGACTCTCGACGATCCTACGGTAGGTACGGAAGCCGGGGACACGCATGAGGTCCGACCGTCCCTCAAGTCACGCGGCACTCCTACCGAGGTAACTGATTCTCTGAGGAACCCCGGGCGCCCCTGTGGCTCTCACTGGGTGCCCACGGCATCCCTAGGGCCACACGCCACAACCGGGTCCATAACTCATCCAACCGGAGGTCACGCTACCCGCAAAACGTGATTCGGGGAAGGGAAAAGGTCGCGCTAGGTATCCCTAGTGCGACACCGAAGAACGCGCTAGCTTTGGCTAGCGCGATCTTCCATGTCGCGCTGTCCAAGGCTAGCGCGTTCAATCTGAACGCGCTAGTCTTGGATAGCGCGATCTGGAGATCGCGCTACCCGAACCAGGCGCGTTCCCCACCGCCTTACTGTTCGTCTTCTCCGACGGACACGCTCGGACGACACAGCGCGTTCATCAAGAACGCGCCACTGGACTATAGCGCGACATCGGGCTGAGCCCGGTTCGCGAACTACGGCCGGAAATCACAAAACCACGCCCATTCACCCCCTTTGGTGAAGGGAAAACAATAGGGAATCACCCCACAACGACCTAGCATGCATCTAGAGCCCCCAAATCGATCAAAAACCCCACGAATCGACGGATCCGGCGCTCAAACCCCAAACATGGAAATAACCCTCCCGACATGAATCTAGCCCCTCTCGGCCTCTCCACGGCCTAGAAATCACAGGGAATGCTAGAAAGAGGGTAAGGATTCGTCCCCCTACCTCAAGGAAGCTCGAAATCCACCGAATCGCCGCCGCTCTTCAAATCTAGCTCAACCACGAACTCCACATCCACGCGCCAATGGGGGCACCGCCGCGATCCTCTCGCCATCGCCGTCGTCACCGCGCTGCCGCCAAGGTCCACCCCCCGTCGCCGGAGGGGAAGGGGCCGCCGCGAGGTTCCAACGAGCAAGGAGGGGAAAAGGGGGAGGTGACCGTTGCGCGCTCACGGGAGGGAAAGAAGGAAGAAGGCTTTAAATAGAAAATCCGAAAAATGCCAAAAATATCGAAAAATAGAAAAATACACCTCCTCGACCGTCTCGACGCGTTGATCGCAACGGTACCACTCGCGGGCTGGTGAACAACCCGGTTCACCCGCTACAGGGTTCCGAAGGACTCGCCGAAACCCGTACGCGGAAATCGGAAAACGCGCACGGAAAAGCCGCGGACACACTCCGGGCCTCTGAAACGACTCCGGATCGCGCCGATCCGAACACGAAAGATGTCCGAAACGAAATTTCAGACACAACAAGGTCGAACACCCTGACAAACCAGATCCGGGACCCATGACGAAGGATCCAAAAGATCCGGGACATTACAGCCCTCCCCCCTTAAACGAATTTCGCCCTCGAAATTCAAGGACAAGGCATAAGGACGGGGGAAAGACTCACCCAAACAAATAAGGATACAACTCCGGCATCTTATCCTCGCGCTCCCAAGATGCCTCGCCGCCAGAATGACGCTGCCAGACCACCTTAACCAGAGGAATAACCTTGTTCCGCAGGCGCTGCTCTCGCCGATCCTCAATGCGAACAGGAAATTCCGGAAGGGACAGATCTGGGGTCACCTCAGGCCAAACGGCATCCTCGAGAACATAAGAATCATCGGGCATGTACTTCCGAAGCATCGACACGTGGAACACATCATGCACGGCGGAAAGCTCCGGAGGTAGCTGCAACCGATAAGCAACTTCCCCAACACGCTCAACGATGGGAAAGGGACCAATGTAGCGGGGACTCAGCTTCCAACGCCTACCGAAGCGCGTCACGCCCTTCATGGGAGACACTCTCAAGAAAACTCGATCTCCCACAGCAAAGCTGAGGGGTCGCCTCCTCCGATCGGCATAACTCTTCTGCCGGCTCTGAGCTGCCAACATCTTCTGCCGAACGAGATGCACCATCTCAACACATTGCTGCACCAACTCTGGTCCGGTCAAAGCACGCCCGCCCACCTCGAACCAATCAAGCGGAGTCCGACAAGGTCGCCCATACAATGTCTCATAAGGAGCCATACCAATGCTCGAATGATAGCTGTTGTTGTAGGCAAACTCCACTAATGGCAGGTGGTGGGTCCAACTCCCCTGCCACTCCAAGCAACACGCTCGCAGCATGTCCTCCAAAGTCTGGATGGTCCGCTCAGACTGACCGTCCGACTGAGGATGATAGGCCGAGCTGAATGCCAACTCGGTGCCTAGAGCCTTCTGGAAGCTCCTCCAGAATCCAGAAGTGAAACGGGGGTCACGATCGGACACGATAGAGATAGGAACTCCATGCAACGGGACGATCCGCTCCACATACAACCGAGCCAAACGCTGCACGCTCCAACTGACCTTGACCGACAGCAATCGCGCCGTCTTCGTCAGTCTATCCACTAGCAACCAGATACTATCCTCCCCACTGGACGTTCTCGGTAATCCAACCACAAAATCAGTGGTCACATGGTCCCACTTCCAAGCAGGAACATCCAAGGGCTGAAGTGTGCCTCCTGGTCGCTGGTGCTCTGCCTTCACCTATTGACAGGTCAAACACTTGACCACAAACTCCGCCACATCTCTCTTCATGCCAGGCCACCAAAACTGCCTCTTCAGGTTCTGGTACATCTTAGCCGATCCGGGGTGCACGGCATACCGACTCCCATGAGCCTCACGTAAAACCGTACGCCGTACCTGCCGCTCGGCCGGAACGTACAACCTACCTCTGAATCTCACAGCTCCATCCTCACCAAACTCCACCTCGGCCATCGACAGAATACGGGGTAGCTCGGGGTCCGCTCGCTGGGCCTCAGTCACCTGTCGACGCACCGCGGGCGTGACAGTCAGACTCGCAAGGACAGCCGAACCCTGGTCCTGCGGGACCTTGAGTCTAAAAGTCATGGTCAGAACCTGCTCCCAAAGCTTCCACTTCCTTAACAACATCTAACTGATCGTCACTCTTCTACTCAGAGCATCAGCCACGACATTCATCCTGCCAGGCTGATATGATAGAGTAACATCATAATCCTTCATGTACTCCATCCATCTCCTCTGTCTGAGGTTAAGGTCCTTCTGCGTGAACACATACCTCAAACTCTAGTGATCGGTGAAGAGCTCAAACCGCTCGCCGTACAAATAATGCCTCCAAATCTTCAGAGCGAAGATCACCGCTGCCAACTCAAGATCATGAGTAGGGTAGTTCGCCTCATGTGGCTTCAACTGCCGCGACGCATACGCCACAACTCTCCCATGCTGCATCAACACAGCACCGAGACCTACCCCGGAAGCATCTGTACATACCACAAAACCACCCGAGCCAGACGGCAACACCAAAACTGGAGTAGTGGTCAGCAATCTCTTCAGCTCCACAAAGCTCCGCTCACAGTCCTCTGTCCAGACGAACGGCACCTCCTTCCACGTAAGTCTGGTCATCGGGGTCGCAATACGGGAAAAATCCTGAATAAACCTCCGATAATAGCCCGCCAGCCCCAAGAAGCTCTGAATCTCCGTGACAGAACTCGGCCTCGGCCACTGAACCACAGCCTCGACCTTAGCCGGGTCCACGGAAACACCCTCACCAGAAATCACGTGCCCCAAAAAGTGCACCTCACGAAGCCAGAACTCGCACTTGCTGAGTTTCGCATACAACTGGTGACTGCGCAGGGCCTGCAACACCACCCTCAAGTGATGCACATGCTCCTCAGCAGACCGCGAATACACAAGGATATCATCCACGAACACGACCACAAACTGGTCCAAGTACGGACGAAACACCCTATGCATCAAGTCCATAAACGCTGCGGGGGCATTGGTGAGCCCGAATGGCATCACCAAGAACTCATAATGCTCATACCTCGATCGGAACGCCGTCTTCTCCACGTCTGACTCTCGGATCCGTAGTTGATAGTAGCCTGATCTCAAATCGATCCTCGAAAACACTCGGGCCGACTGAAGCTGATCGAACAAGTCATCAATCCGAGGCAACGGATACTTGTTCTTAACAGTCGTTTGGTTCAATTGACGGTAGTCGATGCACAGCCTCAAACTACCATCCTTCTTCTTCACAAACAACACCGGCGCACCCCACGGGGAATAACTAGGACGAATATACCCTTTGGCCAGCAACTCCTGCAACTGCGCCTTCAGCTCTCGCAACTCAGCAGGCGCCATCCGATAAGGGGCCTTCGACATAGGCGCCGTACCCGGCACCACCTCAATCACGAAATCAATCTCTCGCTGTGGTGGCAACCCTGGTAGCTCTTCGGGGAAAACATCAGGAAACTCGCACACGACAGGAATGTCCTCTACCTCAGGGCCCTGCCGCTCGACCAAAACCACGGATGCGAGAAAACCCTGACAACCTGCATCAAGCAAACGATGCGCACGGAAAGCCGAAATAAGCAAGCGGGAAGAGGAAGACCGAATACCTTGAAAATAGAAGGTGGGTCCACGGGGCTGTCGGAAGTAGACCTTCTTCGAGCCACAATCCACCAAGGCATGATGAGCCTCGAGCCAATCCATGCCCAAAATCACATCGAAGTCCTGAAGCGGTAACGCGTAGAGTCTAACTGGCAAGTTCCGCCCTTCCACCCACACAGGTACCTTCTCAAAGCAGTACGGGGTGATCATGAAGTCACCGATAGGCAACTCTACCGCCAAGTCACAGGACACCTCGGTCACCGGGTCCTCCACGCTCTGAGCGAAAATCTCCGAGATGAACGAATGAGAAGCACCTGAATCGAACAAAACACGAGCCGCACAACCCAAAATCAAAAGAGTACCTTCCACCAAATGCGATGCCTCAGCCTCCGCCCTGGTCAGATGAGTCACTCTGTCTCGGGATCTCTGCCCACCCCCAGTAGCTGACCGTGCCAACTGAGGGAACTGTCCCTGATGCTGGTACTGCTGTGGCTGTGCTGACGACTGCTGGGGCCGAAACTGTTGCTGCTGCTTAAACTCGTGCGGCTGGCGCGGTCTCTGCGGACAGTCACGTGCCATGTGCCCTGGCCGGTCGCACCTAAAGCAAATCACGGGCGCCGAACACGGTCTGCCTGGATGAGAACCACCGCACCTGGGACAGCCATCCCGCGAACCAGTCATCGAACCCTGAAGCTGAAAAGCCACCGGCTGCTGAACACTGCCCAACGACTCCTGCCCCGACTCCTTACGATCCTGACGCCTCCTGCTAAAACCAGCTTCCTTAAGCAACTTCTTAAGCTTCGACTTGAAGGATGAACCTGGCGCCGGAGCCGCAGTCTGTGTCGCCACTGATCCACCTGCTGAGAGCTGGGCGGTACTCTGCTGCTGCATCCCTGTCGGCTGGCTGAAATCTGCCTGCACCTGACTAGCACTGCTCTGCCCTTGAACCTTCTGCAAATCTCTCTCCAGCGCCGCTACTGCCTTACATGCCGCATCCAAACTGGTCAAACCCGACGCAAGAAGATGGTGCCTCAACTCTCGCCTCAGACCACCAACAAACTGATAGGTCTTCACCTCCTCGTCCGCCATGATATGAGGAGCATAACGGCCCAACTCGATAAACCTGGCACAGTACTCCATCACCGTCATGTCACCCTAAGTCAGCTCCATGAACTCTCGCAACCTCTGCGACCTGACAAAAGACGGACAGAAGGCACGCTCGAAAGCCGTGACGAACTCCTGCCACACGATCTGCCGAAGAGGACGAGATCGGAACACTGAACCCACTCCGATGTCCACCAAGTACGGGCCGATCCCTGAAGACGATGAGTGGCCAGCGCCACCTGCTCCTCCTCGGGACACTCCATCGCACTGAAAATCCGCTGCACATCATCCAGCCACTCTCTGGCCACCTCAGGATCTGACTGCCCACCAAAAGAAGGAGGCTGATACAGCAAAAACTCCTTCAGCACACGACCGCGACCACCTCGAGCCTGATCCTCACCAGCTTCGCCACCCTGCTGCTGATGACCTCCCTGCTGCTGACCTCCCTGCCGCTGCTGAAACACATACTCAAACATGCCTCGGAAGAAATCGTCCATCCCTGGAGCTCTCGCATCTCTAGATACACCCTCAAAAATTGAAGCCCTACTCTGCTCCTCTGGACCACCACTAGACTCTCCCTACTGGGCACGAGTCCTCCTCCGTGGCGCCATAACACACCTGGCATCAAGAAAAAGCACCGGAAATTAATAAAACACACGACCCTAAGCCAGTCGCCGACTGTACAGGACATTCATGGACCTTATAGACCACTGCAATTCGTTCCAAGTTCCGATATACCTCCACAACCTCGCTCTGATACCAGCTGTGACGACCCGAGGATCCAAGTACCGGAAAGGAATCGGCGCGTCTCGAATCTCGGCCCGCCAACCCACGAGCCCGAAGACTCGGAAGGGTAGAAAGGAGTGGTGTGGGGTATAAGAGAAGCTGCAACGTCCACAGAGATAGCACAATAATAAAAAATGAAATGCACATAATAATATAAATAAATCAAACTGCTACAAGGTCCATAGTGTCTCATGTCCAAAAGAAAGTACAACTACACGGGACATCCCCCGGCGTACAACAACACAGGGCATCCCCCGGAGTACAACTACGCGGGGCATCCCCCGGCTCTGGCAGACTGGCAACTAACCCTGGCTGGAAGACCCACGCTGAAACTCGGCCGCGCCGCCCGCCGACCCCGCCTCACCTGAAGAGCAGGGGTGAGCCTCATTTCATTGGCCCAGTAGGGATCCCGCAAATCCCCACCTCACACGGAAAATGAGGAAGAAGAAGACAACCCTACCAACCGAGAGTACGGTAGAACCGACAAGCTAAAGTAAATAAACGGAAAAGTCGTCTACTCTAACAGTACCGTAGTACGGAACCTCGGTCCAACAAAATACGAGTCCACGCCTGTCAGTGAATAGGAGCACCATCCACAAGAAGAACGACCGGATGCGTCCCCTGACGTCTTACACCGCGTCACAAGTGTCTAGCTACAACGCCCCGGGCATGAGACTCAGACACGCAACAAGTACCACACAACAAGGACTAGCTGGGGTCGCACTCGTCAGTGCGTGTCCCAAGCCCCCAATTACGTGTGCACACACAGACCATCTGCTCTAGGTCGGGTCCTCTAGCTGGTTTTTCCCCCCACCGGACTCTGGTGGCAAAGGCAAGGGGCCCTACGGTAACCAGCGTAAAAACCGCGTCACACTGGGTCTCGCTCTCCACCACTCCCGGGTGGGTCCGCACCCGCGTGCGCAAGAAGCTACGACTAGTGGACAGGTCACTGGAAGTAAGGACTAATCCACGGAAACCACCGACCAAACCCTAGCACAGACTCTCGACGATCCTACGGTAGGTACGGAAGCCGGGGACACGCATGAGGTCCGACCGTCCCTCAAGTCACGCGGCACTCCTACCGAGGTAACTGATTCTCCGAGGAATCCCGGGCGCCCCTGTGGCTCTCACTGGGTGCCCACGGCATCCCTAGGGCCACACGCCACAACCGGGTCCATAACTCATCCAACCGGAGGTCACGCTACCCGCAAAATGCGGTTCGGGGAAGGGAAAAGGTCGCGCTAGGTATCCCTAGCGTGACACCGAAGAACGCGCTAGCTTTGGCTAGCGCGATCTTCCATGTCGCGCTGTCCAAGGCTAGCGCGTTCAATCTGAACGCGCTAGTCTTGGATAGCGCGATCTGGAGATCGCGCTACCCGAACCAGGCGCGTTCCCCACCACCTTACTATTCGTCTTCTCTGACGTACATGCTCGGACGACACAGCGCGTTCATCAAGAACGCGCCACTAGACTATAGCGCGACATCGGGCCGAGCCCGGTTCGCGAACTACGGCCGGAAATCACAAAACCACGCCCATTCACCCCCTTTGGTGAAGGGAAAACAATGGGGAATCACCCCACAACGACCTAGCATGCATCTAGAGCCCCCAAATCGATCAAAAACCCTACGAATCGACGGATCCGGCGCTCAAACCCCAAACATGGAAATAACCCTCCCGGCATGAATCTAGCCCCTCTCGGCCTCTCCACGGCCTAGAAATCATGGGGAATGCTAGAAAGAGGGTAAGGATTCGTCCCCCTACCTCAAGGAAGCTCGAAATCCACCAAATCGCCGCCGATCTTCAAATCTAGCTCAACCACGAACTCAACATCCACGCGCCAATGGGGGCACCGCCGCGATCCTCTCGCCGCCGCCGTCGTCACCGCGCTGCCGCCAAGGTCCACCCCCCGTCGCCGGAGGGGAAGGGGCCGCCGCGAGGTTCCAACGGGCAAGGAGGGGAAAAAGGGGAGGTGACCGTTGCGTGCTCGCGGGAGGGAAAGAAGGAAGAAGAAAAAGGGAAGAAAAAGAAAAAGAAAAGGCTTTAAATAGAAAATCCGAAAAATGCCAAAAATATCAAAAAATAAAAAAATACACCTCCTCGACCGTCTCGACGCGTTGATCGCAACGGTACCACTCGCGGGCTGGTGAACGACCCGGTTCACCCGCTACAGGGTTCCGAAGGACTCACCGAAACCCGTACGCGAAAATCAGAAAACGCGCACGGAAATGCCGCGGACACACTCCGGGCCTCCGAAATGACTCCGGATCGCGCCGATCCGAACACGAAAGATGTCCGAAATGAAATTTTGGACACAACAGGGTCGAACACCCTGACAAACCAGATCCGGGACCCATGACGAAGGATCCAAAAGATCTGGGACATTACAAAGTTGGTGGAGGGTCAATGGATTTTCTTGTAGAGCTGGAGGAGTTCGCTGAGGAGAAAGAGCCTGCCAGTGGTAAAGATGAAGATGAAATCGAAGATAAGCCTGAATTAGGCATCTTCTCATTGTACGAAGATGAAATTGATATTGTTTGAAAATTTTGAAAGAATATTGTAAGAAATTTCATATGTTTTTATTTTTATAATGAATTATGTCAATTTTTTTTCATTTATATGTAATTAACATGTATGATTTTTAATGTTGTCAATGAAGAGATGGTTCGAAGACCTCAATCATCTTTTGCCTCGAGTAGGAGGGGAGGGAGCAATGGGAGGGACTCCAGTTCCTTTTCTTTGCCATCTACTCCAGGGATAGGTATAACATACGTTTATTTAAGTTTCTAGCTATATGTATATTGATAATATGTCTACCTATATCATTTAATTCTTATATCCTCAAGTGGGAGGGGACGGGGTCATAGGAGGGGGTCTAGAAGGCTTCTCTTTGCCACCTACTTTGGGGACAAATATGTGTATATATCTTAGTTTCCAGCTATATGTGTATTCATAATATGTTTACTTATGTCATTTAATTCTTATAATCTCGAGTGGGAGGGGAGATAGTCAGGGAAGGAGCTCTGGAGGCTCCTCTTTGTCACCATCTCCGAGGATAGGTATGTCTATTCGATTTTTTAGGTATATAAGCATTGATAATATATATATTCTGCTTATGCCATATTATTCTTATAGGCTTGACGTTGGACATTGCCCCTGCACCAATCGTATAGGACACATCACTATCACCGTCCACCCATACAGATATCTTTTGATTTAGTCTCATTTTAATTCAATAGTTTTAATGTAAACAGTTGATTAATTATACAATTATGATTACCATAGTACTTATTTTCATTTCTATTTTACTTACAACACACGCCGAAGAGGGCACGGCACCTGCCCAGGCTTCTTGAGTGGCAGATGATGTCGGCAGCCTACACGGTGCCGATTAGATGGACGTCGATGACTATCACTAGGAGATCTACATAGAGGACTGGCCGAGGGGGTAAGTATATTTCATGAATTATAGTTGTTATCCGTCCGTCAATTGTATAATTATCTTTAATTGTATAATTTATAATTGCATAACTAAATTTGGGCTCGAGGGGGTCACTCGGCATATTACTGACATGATTAGGTGATTTATTCCCCAAGGCACAATGCAGTGGAAGGATTTCCCGATCGTGGTCCTAGACTTATTGTTCAACAAATTCATGGTATGTAAATTACGCATTTCTCGACTCTTGATTTTAGTATACTGACTTAATGAACATAAACTTTTTTTGTAGGTGACGACTCGCTTCATGAGCACGTCGAAAAAGGCCAGAGCTCGGTATGTCTAGGAGCAGGTTGCAAAAAATGGATTGATCAATTTGCTGAATAAAGCTTGGAAGGAGGCAAAAAAGGCGGTGGGGAAGGATGACACAGAGATTTGGAAGGAACACGACCTCAAATGGATGAGAGGGGACACCTAGAGGTCTATGTGTGAGTAATGGAAGGACAAGGGGTGGAAATAAGAGTCCCAGGCCACAGCAGCAACCCATGCCAAAGAGTAGCAGGCATGTGTGTATACAAGTGGGTCTGTCAATTTTGCAAGACATAGATTGGTAAGTAATATTTATGATTTTTTTATATTTTATTCAAATTTAATTCTAAAGTAACTCTTTTATGTGATTTTCAAAAAAAATATAGGAGCTCCACTGCGAACCTTAGTACTTGGAGGTGTTCGAGAAAACTTAAAAGAAGAAGGGGAAGGATGATTACATCTAGGGAAAATCCAAAGATGTGTTGTCCAGTTTATCTACATATACAAGTTTTTTCATTTCAAATATGCATGACTAATCTGAAATTTATAATTCTTTCTATTCAATTTGCAGGAGAAATACTAGAGACAGATGGTGGAGAAGTATGGGGAGGACACCACATAGCATCTAAAGATAGATCATGAGTTATGGATAGAGGCAACCAGCCCACCGAATAAAAGTCGGGTGTATGATTTAAGGCAGAGCTTGAACTTGGGTGAGGTGACATCATCTTCTAAGGGTTCAAGCCAGGTCAGGATCAGCACCGTCACTTTGGGCCCCTCTAGATCTATGGACAATAGTTGAGAGGCAATCATAATAGATATGGACGCGCGACTCACAACTCAAGAGTTGCGTCTCACGCAGACGATGGCGAGCATGATGGCCCCACTTTACTCTCAGACGGGGATATGCATCCTCCCCAAGTAGTATCGTAATCCTTATGATCACAGTCCTCTCAAGTGAGTAACATACTTGTTACACTTTTTAGTTTGTAATTTTTGACTTATAATACTACTATTTAGTTGAAAGGAATTTATGTGAAAACTAAGTTAGTTCAAAATAACCCCTTTAGGATAAACCAAAAAAGTTACATTCGAGGGTTCAATATCTGAAATATCAGTCTGACCGGAGAGGTGAGAGTGACCTGTGAGCGTTGACAGAATCCAAATCCAATTTTTACTTTGGGTCAGCGCTCAAATCACCTATTTATGAATTAAGTTAGTTTAAAACCAAAGATGTTGGGTTCAGGGGGTTGAAAATATGAAATACCAGTCCAATCAATGTGTCGATTATTCTAACATGACCGGGATGGTAAGAGTGACATGTGTAAGCTGACGGAATCCAAATCAAATTTTTGGTTTGGGCTCGGCACTCAAATCACCAATTTATGAATTAAGTTAGTTTAAAGTCAAATATGTCGTGTTCGGAAGGGTCAAAAATATAAAATAACAGTCCGATCGGTGTGTCAATTATTCTAATACGACCAGGACGGTGAAAGTGACTTATGGGAGTTCACGGAATCCAAATTAGATTCTTTGTTTGGACTCCGCACTCAAACCACCCACTTATGAATTAAGTTAGCTTAAGCCAAAGATATTGGGTTCCGAGGGTGAAAATATGAAATACTTGTCTGATCGATGTGCTTATTGTTCCAACACAATCAGTACGGTGAAAGTGACTTGTGTGAATTGATAGAATCCAAATTGGATTCCTAGTTTGGACTTGGTGTTCAAATCACTCACTTATGAATTAAATTAGTTTAAAATCAAATACGTCTAGTTCAGAGAGTCAAAAAATTGAAATACCTGCTCGATCGGTGTGTCAATTGTCCCGACATGACCGAGACAGTGAGAGTGACCTATAGTTACTAAAGGAATCGAAATCCGATTCCTAGTTTGGGCTGAATGCTCAAATCACTTATTAATTAAGTTAGTTCAAAACTGAATAAGCTCGATTCAAGGGATCAAAAATTTGAAATACCATCCTGATCGGTGTGTACATTGTCCCAATATGACCAGAATGGTGAGAGTGATCTGTAGGAACTAAAGGAATCCAAATCAGATTTTCAATTTAGGATCGCACTCAAATCACTCGCAAGTTAGTTTAAAACCAAATATATCAGATTCGTGGGGTCGAAAATATATAAAATCGATTCGATCGGTGTCTCAATTTTTCCAACACGATCGGAGCAATGAGAGTGACATGTGAAAATTGATAGAGTCCAAATAAGAATTCTTATTTTTAATTTTAAATAATTTATTTATTTCAATTTTTTTGTTAATGAATCTATTTTATATATTCACATCTAATATTTGTCTATTTTTCTTTTTTAGTGTAGAAGGATATTACTACATATACACGTGATGACGACGGGATAGATGATAATGTGGAGGGAACATCAAATATTTCTTCATTTTTTGGACTAGTGTTGTAAAAAAATACTACTTTTTAAATACTATATTTGAAGAATTTTGGATGTTATTTTACTGATGAAAGTGTATGCATTTTGTTATTGTGTGTTTGATGTATCAAATTTTCTATTTTCTATATGTAAATAGCTTTTTGATATTTAAATAAATAATTATTTTAAAAATAAAAAATAATTAGTGATCGATGAGTCCATCTCTAATTAAAATGAAAAAAGAAAAAATCAGCAACAGATTGGCGGGGGATTTGCTATGAACTATTAAGTGACAAAAATTTTTCTGTCGTTAATCTTTCACTAAACAAAGAAAAATGAGTGACGAATAAATAAAATTAGAGGTGGCTATAATGGTCACTAACCTGTCTCTATTTAGCGACAGATTTTTTCCATCCGTAAATTATATTTAGTGACAGATTAAGGATGAAAACTACCAATCTCTAAGATATCATAAATTAGTGACAGAATTGTGACATATAGCAACGGATAATGCTCCGTCGCTAATTAGTGAGTAAAATACAACGACGGAGGTTCCGTCGCCAACATGTTTTGTGACCGAGCAGCGCGAATAATGTACGTCGTTAATGGCACATTTTCTTGTAACTTGTTTTCATATGAGACTATTCTAATTATACATCACGAGAAAGGAGGGAAGGTTCTATATTAGAGCTTATTAAATTGGGACATTGTGGACGTGTAAAATTGTACGTTCATATGTCCCGCCAAGTCCCCGCACTAATGCCAAGGTCGAAAAGAGAAGACTTGGGGAGACTGGCCATCCAGGACTCCGAGAGAATACTACCGTCCGGTAAATCCCCACATTTGCACGGGAGCATTAAATGACAAAGAAAGCACAGGGTACCCTCCTAAATTTATACAATGCTATGGACCCACCCTCGGGTCCCTAGCGGTGAAGAATGTCTCAGAAGTATGCGGTCATGAGCCACTGAAGAGGGGGTCAACGCTTCTGAAGGGACACCCTTTGTGCCTTTGCCAACGGCACAATATCCTAGTGTCCCCAGCGGCACACTACTCAAGTGTCCCCAGCGGCACACCCCCATCGTGCCCTCCAGCGGCATAGTCTCAAGTGCCCCAGCGGCACACCCATCGTGCCCTTCAACGGCATAGTCTCAGGCCCCTCAGTGGCAAACCCCCATTGTGCCCTTCAGTGGCACAGTCTCAAGTGCCCCAGTAGCACACCCCATCGTGCCCTTCAACGGCACAATCCCAGGCCCCTTAACGGCACACTCATTTTGTGCCCCTCACCGACACATCCAATATGAGCCCCAGCGGCGCACTAGCAACGCCCTCCCAACAACACACTAGCTAGTGCCCCCAACGGTACACCTACGAGGGGCCTCCAGTGGCACACACCCTCGAAAGCCCCTTCAACGGCACAACATCCCGTTGCCCTTTCAACGGCACAGTTTTCGTGCCCTCCAACGGCACACCATCTGAGCCCCCAGCGGCACACTTCAAACTGGCCTTCAACGGCACAGTGCCTTGGCCCCTTCCAGCGGCACAGCGTGAACCCTCCGAAATGGCATAGACCGATAGAAGACACAACGGTCACTGAGCAGGCCCCTTGGCGCGCAGCGCGGCCACTTCGACGCCAGCTCGCCTTCGCCTTGGTGTCGCCCTCTGGTTGGACGGGGGAGATCCTCACCTGACAAGGAGAAGACCGAAGTCAACCTCGGATGGCAGTGCCATCATGAGATCTGCCCCCTTCAACGGCCCACCTATAAAAGCCTCTCACGGGGAAGAAAAAATAGGATACGAAAACCACCCATAAGAAGAGAGCAAGAGACGAAGGAGAAGAAGAAGAGAAGAAGAAGGTAGAAGAGATATGGGGAGAAAGAGAGAAGAGTGTTGTGTGTAAGGGGGAAGGGAGGAATGGGCTGAAGGGAGACACCCTCCCTCGTTCCAACTCTCCCCCAGTTTTCTTTTTTTTTTTGCTCCTCCTTCCTTTCTTAGTTTTATCTTCTCCTCCCTCCGTTTTGGAGAGTGTTGTAATGCAGTTGGCATTCGGGCCATGGTCTTTAATATTTTGAAGTCTTTCATGAATAAAAGTGGCTTTTGGGGTGCTCGCCCTTGTTGTGTTTGTTGTTCTCTCCTCATCGTTGGCCGGTGATCTCTTTCGCATGCTTCCTCAATTTCCTAACTCTTTGTTTCATTGGCTTTCCTATGTCATTAGTCTGCTTAGGCAGACAACTAGCGCTTCTGGGTTGATAGTGCAAGGCCAGCCTCCTCCCCCTCTTGGTGATTTTCAGCAGTACAATTTCCCCTTTTCCTTCCCATGAAGCTCCGTCAAAATGTTACAGTCTTCTACTTGGCGTGCATCCCCACCCACTAACTGAGACGTTCCTTTGCCCCTTCTTCAGAGTCAGTGGCATACGTACACCCACAAGCCTCCCAGTCATCCTACTACTCAAGCCTTTCAACGGCACACCTCCTTTGTTTGCCCAGCGGCACACTCTCCCTTTAGTCTGCCCAGCGGCACACCTCCTCCGGTTTGCCCAGCGGCACACTCCCCCTCTTGCTTGCCTAGCGGCACACCCTGCGTGCCTTGGCCGGCACACTCCCTTGACCTCTCCTTGGCCGGTACACTCCCTGGCCATGCCTTCACCGACACACCCTGACCATGGTTTGCCCAGTACACCCCAGGATTGCCAGCCTGGTACACCTTGGCTATCACTTCTCCAGTGCACCCATAGCTTGTGTCAGCCTACTGGTTTCCCGTTCGGCGTTTTCTCCGCGTTTTCCGAAGTTTCCCCAAAGGTGACTGCCTAGGCACACACCTCCAATTGTTGGTTCATGCCACTCCTTGTGGGCATGTCCCTTGTTATCCCCTTCCATCTCGGGTCAAGGGGAGATGCTGCCGAATTTTTGTCAGAGATAACAATAAGTTAAAAGGTAAAAGGAAGCAACAAATAAATGGGACAAACAACAGTAAAGCATTCTAATCAGACCAAAGAGACTATACAAAACTCAAGGAATTGGATTGAACAAGACTCAGAGAATCAGACTATTGAACATGACTTGGGACTCAATCACATGACAGAAAATTAGAAAGCTTGCCGTTTGGAGCCCTCTACCTGAACTCCTCAAGCCAGAAATCTCCCTTTAAACCTCACCTCAATCATGTGATTTTACCCCAATGGCATCGTCCCTAACCCCCTTTGCCCAACCTTGAGTGGCCGACTCCATTTGACTCCCTGGACGGCACACTCTTTGGCGCCTCCTTCAGCAGCACACTGTTCCTCTCTTCCCCTCTCAGGCACAGCCTTGGCCTATGCTTACCCGGTGCACCCTCAACCAGGTTATCCCCGGTACACTTCAGTAGCATTGATATGCACTCCAATCTAGTACCAGGCTTGCTCGGACTTTCATTCTAGCCTGCATTGACTTCACCCCTTTGCCCTCAGTCTGACACACTCCTCGGTAGTGCACCCCTCAACCCTCTGGCGGTACACCTCCGCTCCTCTCCGCCAATATAAGTTTTCAGTGTAGTTTGACTGCCCTTTTTTTTTTCTTCCGGCATCAATCAGTAATTCTTTCGACCGTGGAGCCCTTATTTCCGATAATTAATCAAGGGTATTCCCTTCTCCGAGGGGATGTAAATGACGCTGTGACCTTCATGGCACGGCGGGTCCCAATCCCGACCCAAACCACACAATCGCCTGACTGAGTCAGATCGAGCGCACCATGGGCTTCTATGAAGCCCGAACAAATTGTCACTTTGTGACTGACAGCCCACACACTTAATAAACCAATAAATAAATAAATCAAAGGAGATAAATTAATCGATAAAATAAGTGCGTCCACAAGTCTGGCACGCCCGGTGGGACTGGGATCACCCTTCATCTCTTTGCCGGAATTAAGGGCTCCACGGCCCCCTTCTTGTAATACTAATTCCTCAATTTGCAAATACAGGTTGCATTCCGAACGTCAAGATGGCCCTCGCTTTCGGCCATCAGCCCGTCGAAAGCCATGTTCGGAACGGCTACTTGGCCGTCCCTCTCACCTTTGGGAGCTTCCCTCCCTCAGTTGGCTTCCCCAACTTTTTGGGAGTGGCCTTCACGAACCTGTTGGACGTCGAGGCGTCTACGGGATCGAAAGTAACGCCCCCATCCAGGGGGCCACCAAAGCTGCTGCCGGCCAACCAGTGGCCGAATCTCCCAAGACCGTCCCCGCGAGGACGCCGAGCTGCAACATGTACCATGTGCACCAAACTGTCGATCCGTCTCGCCAGGGCTCGGCCTCTCATCAGAGGAGGCTCCGGAGGAGCCATGCCACTATATCACCTCAGGGCCGGTTCTCCAACACCAGCAAGTCTGCTGTTATCGGGACCGTCCGAGTGCACCTCACCGAACCACGCTCCGAGATGATCCCGGAGCGCGTTGTCCCCGCCGTACCAGTGCGCAACTCTTTCCAACCGCTGGAGAATATGAAGGGAAGAATGACGCCCACAACTTCGGAAACAGCACCACAGCACCAACCGGCCTCTAGGCCAACCAAGGGCAAGCAGGTATGGGTTACCAAGGCAGCCTGGTTCACTTCCCCAACCCGGGCAGGGCCCAGCACCTTTCGCCCGGCAAGGGCTCAACAGGGAGACCGGGTCAAGACATCGGCCCCCATATACCAGCCGGCACTGGCCGCACTGGCCCCACTGGAGAACACCCGCCGTAGACACCACCGATGTCACTATCAGGCTGCCCGTGCAGAGCCTGCAACCCATGTGCCCGTTGCTGTCAACAGGGCAGTATCACCCGCCTCTCCTCCTGATCAAGACTGGGAAGGAGTGGAGCAGGCCATGAGAAACTACTTGCGGGGCTCGGGGAGCATTCCCCTGGGTCGCCAGAGACTGCTAGGGGCAGTAGCCTCCGCATTTGAAGAAGAAGAAACCCGACCCGTGCCTAGCGATGAGTCAAGAAACTGCTCTGAGGAGCATTACCGGTCCCCGCTGAGGGAGGAAATGAGGCCATGGAGGTCGGTATTTGACAGACTGGTCTTCCCGGGTAGGCCATCGAGAAGAGCGACAAGAAGAGACAGAGACCTAAGGGTCTATACCTGCAACATGGCAGGAGTATTTGGCCGGTACGGGGCCCTACCGACCGAGCCTGAAGAAATGGCCGGGCTTGCAGCGAGGCCAGGACCTCTCACCAGAAGAGGGAAAGCAACAACTGAGAAGACACAAGCTCAGACTAGAGAAACTGACTATGGGGAACCGTCAATGGCCCTGGCTGCCAATGTCATCACTGAAGGCACCATGGGAGGACCATCCACGTCGTCCCACGAGACGCCGGTCGAAGAAAGAGGGGGCACCCCTAGCCCCTCCATGAGCGACCCCGCAGTTTTACTTATGATGCAGCAATATCAGCGGGAGATCGACTTGCTAAGGAAGCAGTTGACCGACAGAGCTGCTCAGCCCTCGATATCCGGGTAGACTGAAGCATTACCAGAGACCCCTGGAGACAACGGTCAGGCCTCGGAAGCTTCTCCACAGGCGACGGTGTCTCCACCGATCCCCAGCTATACTGGGGACATACCCCTGCACCAGCCGCAGCATACAACTCCGACATCGTCACAGAACCTACCATTCCAAGGGTCCATGATGTGACACAACCTAGGACTCAACAAGCAAGCACAATTAAGCATTCAAAAATGGACCGATAATAGCAACCGCTCACCCGATGCTCACTAAGACCCGGGGTAACTTGGCAATGCCAAGGGGAGGTTGTGTGGGCTAGGCCCTTGCAGGTAGAGGGCCAGCAAGGCCAAGGTTTGATTCCCCAAGGGTACGGCTGCCCAAATCAAGGGTCCGACGAAGTGCCAAAGGGCACGGGTTCCACTCTCTTCCCACGATGATCACTTATAGCAAAATGAGCTTAAGGATCAGGCTCTCGTTACGGCCAGCGGAGTTTATGAACTAATATTGAAAGAACAAGCATGAATTAGAGTAAAGTTTTGGAGCACTCACTCGACCGGTTTGAAGAAACCAGTCCCGCTCGGAGACGAGGGCGAGCGGGGAAGCGTGGGTTCCCCACACGCCGCGCCGGGGTAGCTTGACCTGTTTAAGCTATTACAACACTACACCCCATGCAAGGGGGGGATCCTGGGGAAGGGAAGATGATAGTTACATCCAAACACTACCTCCACACAGGGAGGGGCCTTCAGCCGGCCAAGCGGGGAGGGGAAACTAGTGCTAAGAGTGATGAAGAAGTGATGACACCGAATCAACCTTCTCTCTGTAATAGCTGACAGATAGAGGGTGTGGAGGCCGTAGAACTCTCTCTGGAATTTCTCTGAGGGTGAGACTAGTAGGGATCTCTTCGTCTCTAGAACAGGAGTGCCTCTGAATTTTGCCAATTTCTTCAGGGGTCGCTGGCGGCCTGGGCGGGAGTACGAACAGGGTTGCTGAATCTCAGACTGTCTGCAATAGACTATCAATAGCAGGAAGATGCGGCTGCCCCGACCGTTCCTGAACTCCGAATCAGTCGCCATTAGAACCGTTGGAACCGTGGGTGAGTCCTCTTTACAGCAGAACAAACGGGGATGCCAAAAGATGCCGGTGAAGATCAGAGGACTCAGAAAAGTGAGGAGTGGTCTATGAAGATAGTGGGAAGTAGAGTTGAACGCCTGAGGAAGAAAATTGGTAACTTCTGCTGCAAGATGCCGAACGGAGTTTCGCTTCTTGGTTCTGAAAGTAGACAGGGAGAGGAAGAACTTTACAGAAGAGCTTGTGGTCTGATTCCTCCGGGGTTTTTCATGGTTAAGCTTTCTCTCCAGATCAGGATCTCTGCAGAGCTAGCTCCTGGTTTCCAACAGCAGGTTGCAGAGGATGCCCCGACAGCTCCCGAACTCGGAATCGAGCACCGTTTGAGTCGTTAGAACCGTGGACGAGTACTCTTCGCAGAAAAGCTGATGGGGAGGCTAAATGATGTCGGAGAGGACTAGGGAACTCTGGACACTGTTGATAGGTCGGTGCAGACTGTGGGTAATAGGACTGCGAAGCTGAGGGAGAAAATTGATAACGCCTACTACAGGATGCCGAATGGAGTTTCGCTTCTTGATTCTGAAAGTAGACAGGAAGGGGAAGAACTTTGTAGAAGAGCTTGTGGCCTGATTCCTCCTGGGTTCGTTGTGGTGAAGCTCTTTCTCCGGCTCAGAACCTCTGCCGGGGCTGATCTGCATAGTCGTGGAAGAATGGGCTTCCTGGGCAGCACCAAGCTCCAATGGGGACGAGACCACTGCCGTTGCGAAGAAGATAGGCAGACGCTTCCAACGATGGCTCTTGGGATTCTAGGAACGTCCGGAGGAGGTCGGGGTCACTGCTGCAAGCTTCAGGTCTTCTGCAGGTCCTCTTACTCTAGATGGTAGAAGGTGGGGGTGATGGAGGGGAACAAGGGAAGATGGAGAGGATGAGAGGGGGCCGCCCCTAACCAAAGGGGAGGGGTCTTGGGCGCCCTAGGGCTGTGGAGGGAAGGGGATTTTTGAATTCAAATGGCCTAGGGAAGTGGAGGGTTGCATGGGGGAGAGGGAAGGGTGCTTGGGAAAGGGATGAGGTGGTTGGAGGGTGGCTTAGTGATTGGGGATGCTCCCTTGGGACTAGGGAGTGGAGTAATGGGATGTGTGGGGAAGGGGAGTAGCCTTTAATGGGGGTAGGTGGGAGAGTGGTGGTTGGGAAGGGAGGAGAGAGAAAATTTTTGAAATTGGGTGTGGAGGAGAGAGAAAGTGGAGTGAAAAAGAGAGATTAAGAGAGGGAAGGGTGGGGAATCTCTCCCCTAGGGTCTCTCACCAAAAAAATGGAATCTCTCCACTAGATAAGAAGTGTAAACTCTCAAAATGGTAAGTTTTTCATTCATTGATTCATTAAGTTAAAATGGGGGGGAATGGGGTCCTATATATAGGCAACCCACATTTTACAATAAGTCCCTGACAATTGACTCAATGACAAATAACCGAGGGGGTAGGGGGGAGCCCTTGGGCCAAGCCCAATGAATTGGGCCCAATAGCTAACTAGACAACCTAATGACACTCAAACTTAGGGAAATAAACACAAGACCTAGGAACATGACTCAAATAAAAGGGAAAATACATCAAATGACTCAAATAAAAATTACATAGAACTCAAAATTAAATAACTAGACCATGCCGGATGCAACCGGGGCGAGGAGACGAGCTGTGAACGTGGGCATGGGAGGTGATGTCCCCATCATACTCCCGGGGTGCAGAGAACTCGACTCCGTCGAGTAAGTGTCCTTACCTCCTTGGAGGGTGTAGAAGTGGTACTGCCCTCAAGTCTTCCGAACGAGACCGATCCATCCACCTGCTGAGATAGCGCTCGTATACCTTGCTCTTGGTGGTAGTGGCCTGTTCATCCAATATTCGTTCAATGCGCTCACGCTGGGCTCTCTTGGCTGGTGGACTCTCCTCACGGGTGGGTGCTCTCCCAACGGAGAGAATAGGCTCGATATCCTCACTAGGTACCACCGTGGGTCCCTTATATGGCACTAGGTCGGCTACATTGAATGTAGGACTCACTCCATACTCCTCGGGGAGATCTAACTCACAGGCATTAGCGCCAGTGCGCCTCAGAACCTGGAAGGGACCAGCCCCACGTAGCCTCAATTTGGAGATGACTCCCGGGGAGAGTCTCTCCTTCCTCACCATCACAAAGTCACCCACGTGGAATTGAAGGAGTATGTCCCTTCCAGGTCCTGAGACTCGAAGATTATGAGCAGTCCGAGATCTGGCTTGTGGAGTTGAAGGAGTATGTCCCTTGGAAGGAGTTCGAGTCACTTGAATTAACTCCAGAGGCAGAAGCTGAGGCGAAGGAAGAACCCCTCTTGTGGGGTGAGCCGCCCCAAGGGCAGTCGCCTGCCATTGAAGAAAAGAAGAAAAATAAGAAGAGAAGGCCTAGAAACAATAAGAAGAGCGGGGTTGTCCTTTCTTGCAACACCCTCTCAGCA
The DNA here is from genome assembly GCA_022559845.1 of Amorphophallus konjac. Taxonomy (NCBI): domain Eukaryota; kingdom Viridiplantae; phylum Streptophyta; class Magnoliopsida; order Alismatales; family Araceae; genus Amorphophallus; species Amorphophallus konjac. The sequence continues at coordinate 15,374,446 of CM040119.1, read as the reverse complement.
CTGTTTGACACTACCCTCTCCCTGGGAGAAGAAGAGCAAGACTCGCCCGCCGAGCCATCAGAAGCAAATCAGGTTGAAGCATCCACCTCCCAGCATGCCACCAGGTTGGGATGGAAGTGGGGACGCCCCCCTCAGGCCAACCACAACATCCTGCTCAGGGGAGAACAACTGTATCACATCCCTGAGCCTAGGGTCCAAGGCATGGATATTCCCCCTCCCTCGGGTCTCTACCCTGGAGAGCCGGTCGGCCAGAGTACCCCTTCATTTATTGAGTTTCTCACGACTCAGGGGGGAAGACAATCATGCCCTCGTGAGTCTCGGTAGATCAAAGAAGCAAGTAGCCTCTCGGCCCCGTTGGTAGTGATTCCTTCTCGGTCAAGGGAAGAACCTGACAACATCCCGAACCTTGCCGAGTTCATGCAAGAGAAGGAAGTGACCCAATAGGCTCTGCAAGCTCAAGTGATACCTGACCCGGTGGAGGAGGCACCCGCTGAGCCGGCTCCTCAGGCCCAGACTGGGGGCAGGCGTAGTAGAGCCGAAGAGATGAAGTTGCTCGAGGTTCGAGCTAGCAATAGAATAGTCAAGCACCTGAAGAAGATCCCAGCCAGGTTCACCGTCTGGGAGATTCTATCTTTAGATGAAGAGACACGGCAAGCCGTCATCGCGGCACTCCAGACGTCAGCATATGTGGAAGCTTGCCTTGCAGAAATGTCACCCGAGGTGGCTGTGGCCTTCACAGAAGAAGATATGCTCCTACCCACTTGCAGTCACAATAGGCCACTCTACATGAAAGGGTAGCTGAATGGGCATCCCATCAAAAGAGTATTAATTGACCCTGGGGCGGCAGTGAACATACTCCCCTATCGAGTGTACCAGAAACATTACTTTGACGTACACTTGATTGAGGTCAAGAATGTTAAGATTGCTGGCTTCAACCAGAAGTGCGAGGTCCCCATGGGGGTTGCAGAGTTTAACCTTTCCCTCGACGACTTTACTACCAAGGTCCAGTTTCATGTAATCAACCCCAACACCTCTTACAAGGCGTTGCTTGGCCGGCCATGGCTACACCAAAATAGGGTGGTGCCGTCCACTCTGCACCAATGCATCAAGTACCCCGGTAATGGGAAGGAGGAGAGAATCTTTGCTGACCTCCACCCTTTTGAGGTGTTCAAATGTCACTTGTCGGACGCCACTCTGTATTTGGAAAAGCCAAAGCAAGCTCCCCAAGTCACTCAGGACAAAGGGAAGAAGAAGGTAGAGTCCGACAGCTGGTTCCCTCCACCACCGCCAGGCTATGTGGCTCCCCGTCAGGTGTCATTTGTCTCTGAGGCAGAAGGAGTGTTCAAAGCCACTCCCCTTTCCATCTACCCTGCACCGGGGACGCCATACCTCGAAGACTTGCTGGAGGACATCAGGGTGCTACCTGGGATCATCAAGCCTCTCGCAGAAGCTGACTGCCAAGTGGTTGAACCATTGAGGACCTTTGAGGTGCCTAACCCTGGAGGACGGTCTACTATCTTCTATGTGGCTAATGAGCACCCGGTCAGAGGGGGCGATGATTGTAAACTCCCCGACGAATTGCATGACTCACTCGTCCCGATCACGGGACTGCCTGACATAACCGGCCGTGTAGCCAAAATGACCAGAAAACAAGGGATCCTCTTTTGCCAGCTCTCCAGTTGGAAGGACATGTTCAAGAAGATGTGGAATCCACCAAACCTGGATCAGAGATTGTTGCAAATCACCCGGCATCCAGGACTGGGTTTTCATTAGAAGACTCCTATGAAGCCGACGTGATATCAGTCTCGGCTCCGAATGGCAGTAGCCTCACAGGCGCCGCAGGCCCACAAGAGGTTGAAGGTCGCCAGCACTTTAAGCCTTCGGCTAACGAAGAGCAGGATGAAGATGTATTCCTATGGAATCCACCTCCCTGCAGGAACAAGGGGAAGGCCCTGTCCTCCTTTGAGGGACAAGCCCCGAATGACTGCAACAACGGGGCGCCATTGCCCTCGTCTGATACTGATGCAAAAGATGGGGAAGCAAGCCGGACTCTGGGCCTCCCTCGGTGCGACTCTGCCCTATTTGCTCTATGCTATCAGCAGCAGAGGGAAATTGAGATGTTGAAGGCTCGCTTGGCCGAAGTGACTGCACTCATGTCTGACCTGATCGGGGGCATCTTCCGCCAACAGAACATTGGCACGCACCAGTCCCCGAGCACCATCCCGAATGCCCCCATGCACCTGAAAAGGGAGGCTAGGGATGTAACTGTTTCCCCAGTCAGACGATCGACCGAGCGAAACCCTACACTGCAAGAGAGGATGCAGAGACCCTACTCTTTCCCGAGGAATAAGACCCGAGGAATTTTAGAGTGGGCTTGCTACTACGGCAAGGTCTCCCTCCCAAGGTCAAAGAGGCCGCAAGATGCTCGCAGAAGTGGTGACCCCTTGTTTTGCCCTTATCACCAAATACTAGGCCACTCTATCGAAGACTGCTACGTCTTCAAGGATATTGCTCAAGATCTGATTGAGACAGACGAGCTCAGAATGGGAGATTATGTAGTGGCCCCGCCACGCCCCCACGTGACGGGTGGCCATGAAAGAGGTATCTACATGGTGTCAGTCTAGCACCAGATTTTTGAAGATGCAGCTGAGAACCGGCAGAGAACCAGCCCCCGGTGTGGCAATCCATCACTTCGGCCCCTGCTGGAGCCGTCTATGATAATTACCAAGAAGACCCCGGAGAAGCCCTTTATTTCTTCGTACAAGAGGACCCCTCGAAGCCACAGCCCGTAAGCCAGGAAGCGGGGGATACCAGCAAAGCCTCATTGCTCGACGAGGCGGAGCAGGGTGACACCTATGGTGTCCTTGAAGCAAAAGATGGCGAAGATCAGGATTTCGTCGACCTATTGCCGGCACCGCCGAAAATTGAAGATGCCGACCAGGCCACGGTAGATGAACTTATTGAAATTAACCTGGGCATGGAAAGCGACCCCATGGCAACCTTTCTAAGTGCCCTTCTTCCTCCACGAGAGAGGGAGCAATATATCAAGCTGCTGCAAGAATTCCGGGACTGTTTTGCCTGGACTTACAATGAGATGCCCGGCCTAAGTCCCGGTGTGACCCAACATATTCAGGCCATTGATCCCAAGGTGGAACCGGTGAAGCAGTCTCCCAGGCGCATGAGGCCGGAGCTGATAAACCAAATTTACAAAGAAGTCGACAAGCTCATAGATGTCGATTTTGTAGCTGAAAACTAGTATACCACTTGGTTGGCCAACATTGTGCCGGTGAATAAGAAGAATGGACAGATCAGGATTTGCGTGGACTTCCGCGACCTGAATAAAGCCTGCCCAAAAGATGATTTTTCGGTGCCCATCACTGAAGTAATGATTGATGCAACTACCGGCCATGAGGCCTTGTCCTTCATGGACGGGTCATCCGGCTATAACCAAATCTGGATAGCTGAGCACGACCGAATTCATACGGCCTTCCGGTCACCCAAAGGGGTATTCCACTACAAAAGAATGCCCTTCGACCTCAAGAACGCTGGCGCTACTTACCAGCGGGCGATGACCAAGATATTCGACGAGCTGCTATACAACAAAGTCAAATGCTACATTGATGATTTGGTCGTCAAGATAAAGAAAAGGAAAGATCACCTGAAGGACCTCAGAGTCATCTTCGAAAGACTCCAAAACTATGAGCTGAAAATGAACCCGATGAAGTGTGCTTTCAGCGTCTTCAGTGGGAAGTTCCTCGACTTCATTGTTCGATATAGAGGGATCGAGATCGACCCTTTTAAAATAAGATCCATTCAGGAGCTACCTCCTCCGAAGGATCTGGGGGAGTTAAGGTCCTTGCAAGGCCGGCTGGCTTACATCCGAAGATTTATCTCCAATTTGTCAGGGCACTGTCACCCATTCCATAGATTGATGATGAAAAATGCACCTTTTGACTGGAACCAAGAATCAGAGGGCCTTCGATCGGCTGAAAGATTACTTGAAGACTCCGCCCGTGCTGGGGGCACCTGTCCAGGGGGGGCCGCTTATTCTATACATAGCCGCCACCGAATGCTCGCTGGGGGCAATGCTCGCCCAAAATAATGATGAGGGGAAGGAGCAAGCTCTCTATTACCTTAGCTGAAGACTAGTGGGGGAAGAAGCGAAATACACTCCGATTGAGAAGATTTGTCTCGCCTTGATCTTCGCAGTCAAGAAGCTGAGGCATTACATGCTCTCCCATGAAGTGAGCCTGATCTCCAAGGCCGACCCAGTTAAACACATTCTCTCCCAGCTAGTCTTGAAGGGGCGCCTCGGCAAGTGGGCCGTACTGCTAATAGAATTTGATATCACCTACATGCCACAGAAGGCCGTTAAGGGTCAAGCCATAGCCAAATTCTTTGCAGCACATCCTCTGCCTGAAGATTCCCCATTGGCCATAGAATTGTCTGAAGATAAAACATTGGAGGTGGCTCAGGTCCAGCAGATCGCCTAGCAGCTCTACTTTGACGGGGCTTCAAGAACAGAAACAACCCCGTCTGGACACGCAAAGGTACGGGCAGGGGCCGGTATCGTCCTTAAATCCCCCGAGGGAGAAGTGCTACATACATCATGTTCTATCAACAAACCATGTACAAATAATGAGGCAGAGTATGAGGCTTTGATCATCGGTCTCCAAGTCGCTTTGCAAATGGAGATTAAAATGCTACAAGTGTTTGGCGATTCGTTACTAGTCGTCAAGTAAGTCTAGGGGCAGTTTGATGTCCGAAAACCTGAGCTGCTCCCTTACCACGCTAAGGCGAAGCGGCTCATGGAGCAATTCTACCTCATTGAGATAGGCCATGTTACCAGGGGGAAAATGCACAAGCCGATGCACTGGCAAAATTGGCAAGTTCACTGGCAGTCCCGCCCGATGGATCTCTTAGCATTTGGGTGGTGAATCAGCGCTAGGTGCCTAGCATGATAGAAGAACCAGAAGAAGAAGAACTAGAGGTCGCTGCAACAGAAGTCGTCGGCCTACCTGACTAGAGGGACCCCCTTATGCAATGGTTTAAACACCAGCAATTGCCCAGACAGAGAGAAGAGAAGATCAGGCTGATCAGAATAAAGGACTCTTACGAGGTCCGGAGAAGGGATCCTGTTCCGAATTATGGCGGAGGCCAAGCGGAAGGTGCTCCTCTGATGCCTATCTACCGAAGAAGCTTGGAAGGTCATGAACGAGGTCCACACCGGAACAGCGGGTGCGCACCAGGCGGGACCAAAGATGAAAATTGAAATAAAGAAGCTTGGCTACTACTGGACGATAATGTTTGATGACTGCTGCAAGTACGCCATGTCTTGTCAGAAATGCCAGGAGCATGCCGCGGTGCCCAGGAGGCCTCCGTGCCACTGCATCCGACACTGCCTAGCTAGCCTTTTGCCCAATAGGGAATAGATGTCGTGGGTCCACTACCCGCATCATCTACGGGGTGCAAGTACATCATGGCAGCAACTGATTACTTTTCCCGCTGGGCGGAAGCCGTTGCTTTGAGCGAAGTGCCTGGGGAGATCATTGCCAGATTTGTCTGGTGCAATATCATATTCCGGTTTGACACCCCAAACCGAATTATCTCAGATAATGGAAGCCACTTTCGCAACCAGAAAGTTTACCGGCTGGTGGAGAAGTACAAGATCGACTGGAGGACATCAACCCCCTACAACCCGCAAGACAATGGTTTGGCCGAAGCTTTCAATAAATCCCTTTGTACTCTCCTCTCCAAAATTGTTAATTCCAACAAAACGGACTGGGAAGAAAGAATGTATGAGGCCCTATGGGCATATCGAACTGTTTACAAAACTCCAACGGGTTGTTCACCCTTTTCCTTGATATATGGCTCAGAGGCAATTGTCCCCATCGAGCTGGAGATACCCTCCCTTCGGGTCGCAATTCAACACTGGTTGGTCCGGGAAGAGCAAACAAATGTCGAGCGGAGGCTCGAAGAGCTTTCCAGCTTAGAGGGGAAACGACTCCAGGCCCAATAGAATATCCAGGTCTACTAGGCCTGGATAGCTCGCGCCTTTGACAAGCTTGTCAAGGAACGTGAATTCAAGAAGAGCGACCTCGTCATGGTGAAGAGAAGAGAAGTCATGGCTTCCAATCCCAATTGCAAGCTGAATGAGAATTGGCTTGGACCCTATGTAATCCAAAAGGTCCACAAGGGCGGAGCGTATGTGATAGTCGATCATAGGGGGGAGGTTCAATTTCCACCCCTTAATGGTAGGCATCTGAGATTGTATCACGCTCCAATTCCTCCATTTCAATGAATAATACGTTTCCCCGCCCCATAGCAGGCGGATTTGCATTTCAACCGTTTGGATGGTTTGTCCACTACCTACTATGCATTGCAAGGGAATAAACAAAAAAAAAGAACAAAATAAGAAGGAAAAAAGGAAGAGAAATAAAAAAGAGAGAGAAAAAGAGGAAAAGAAAAAAGAGAAGAAAAGAAAAAGAAGAAAAAAAGAAAAAAAGAAAAAAAGGAGAAAAGAAAAAGAGAGAAAGAAAAGAAAGAAGAAAAAAAAGGGGAAGCAAAGGAGGAGGAGCCAACCCTCCTTTATTAACCCTCGCTCTCATCCTCGAGAATATTTCAATAAACGAATCAAACCTGTCAGCCCTTGACATTCTGTCGGCACTCACGAAGAATACCCCCACCCGGATCTTTCGTCCGGGATTGGGGAATCAACCCTTCTCCTTGCATTGGCACCAACCCGTACCGATGAATATTTCAATAAACGAATCAACCCCTGTCAGCCCTTGACATTCTGTCGACACTGACGAAGAATACCCCACCCGAACCTTTCGTCCGGGATTGGGGAATCAACCTTTCTCCTTGCGTTGGCACCAACCCGTACCGACGAATATTTCAATAAACGAATCAACCCATGTCAGCCCTTGACATTCTGTCGGCACTGACGAAGAATACCCCACCCGAACCTTTCGTCCGAGATTGGGGAATCAACCCTTCTCCTTGCGTTGGCACCAACCTATACCGACGAATATTTCAACAAACGAATCAACCCCTGTCAGCCCTCGACGTTCCGTCGGCACTGACGAAGAACACTACCCGAACCTTTCGCTCGGGGTTGGGGAATTAACCTACCTCCTTGCGTTGGCACCAGCTCCGTACCAACGAATACATCAAGAGACAAACAAGCCACATCTGCCCCGGCACCCTGTCGACATAGACTAAAAACCCCTATTTTTGACCAAGACCTCCCGTCTAGGTCATTGAACGAACAAACTTCTCTCTTCGTCCCCTCGGGCGACTAACAACCCCTTTTGACCAAGACCTCCTGTCAAGGTCGTTGGACAAATAAACTCTTCTCTCCGCCCCTCCATGGTCAGATCGACCTGTTTGGGTCAAACATACCGGCTATATCATTTGGCCAATCACACGACGGACATGGTGGAGTGGTTCCCTCGTCCCTCCTCTGGAAGGGCGGGCACTCTCCTATACTCCTACGCGAACCTCATCGGGTTCTCCCAGAATGAGCTACTAGTGCGGACCCACATTCCGTCACATAGCAAAAAAAGAAGAAGAAAAAGAGATATTTCCCAATACCGTACACATACAAGAGGCATATGGAACAATTGCATTGTATTCTTTTTGGAAAAGTTACAAAGGCCTCGGGGCATACCCCGATGTTACATGCGAAAGGGGGTAATTGGAAGAAGGCCGACGATCAATCTATTCCCCAGAAGATTTCCTCTAGAGGGAGGATCCCAACACAGGGGAAGTTCACCATTTCGCGCAGGCGGCCCTCCTGTGCGTCGAGGCGCTCCAACTCCACCATCACGGAGGCTACCTCGACCTCAGTAACGTTTAGCTCCTCAGCCCCTTTAACCTCGGCCACCTCTACCTCGACAAGGTCAGACTCGGCCTTAGCAAGCCAGCCCTTGAGCTTTTCTATCCTGTTCTCTAGGGTGTGGATGTCGGCGCGGCACTCGTCCAAAGCCCTCTGGCATTGGTCCCTGTTATCCCACCAGGCTTCCAAGGCCTGCAGATATTCATCCCTCTGGGCCCAAGTAGCTGTGAATTCGGTGGGAGCCTGTGTCTCAAGGAACTCACGGTGGTTGACATATTTCAACAATAATATGACCCGTCGTGACCATTCCTCCAGAGGACAGCCCATCATCTGCAAGACCCCGGTCAGCTGCATGACCACGGTGTGGATCCCTTTGTACGTGAGCTAAGGGTCCGCAACTATCATCGACCGCAGCGTCAGCAAAGTCTGCCGAACCGGTAAGTCTGATGCAACATGGCCTATTGAGGGCACGTCAGGCAGCCTAAACTCGACACTGCTGTCTACCGCTGCCCATAACTCTGCATCCACCGCTGCTGATGAAGACGGGAGAGTCAGCATCGAATGGCTAGATCTTGCTAGTTCGGAAGACGGTTCCTGCCTGACCACCGCGAGTGGCGAGGACAAGACCGCAATGGAAGCACCCGACGTCGCTGTGACGAGGGACTGTCCCACTCCTACTGCAGGGACAAAGCCCACGTCTGAAGATGACGCCCCTACCACCGCGGGCAGATCTGCCTCGGCTTCCGCCTCCTCAGCACGGCTCAGGCCCGATGTTGCCTCGCAAGCCGGGAGCGTGAGAGTCGCTACCTCGATCGAGAAGAGGGTGTCGAATGCAACCGCGCTCGAGCTTACTTTCGAAGAAACTTCACTCCCTTTTGCCTGAGGTTCCCCTGAGGGGGTAGCAATGAGTGTCAGTATCTTCCCCATGAGTCGGGCCTCCTCCGACAGGACCGGCTTTGAGATCGGAGGGAGCGGGATCACGAGCGGCGGGACAGCTCCCATCTGCAAAAGAGACGCCAAGGATCCTGCGTCCAGTTCTAGGAGCATCTTCAGTCTTTTCGCCGCGTGCACATGGAAGGATGAGCTCCACCTGGGGATGGCTTTACGAGCTCGAGGTGCGCGCGCTCCGTGGGGTGTTGTCATTATCTGACCATGTAAAGAAAGGTTAGCCGCTTGCCAGGTGAAGTAAATCGCTGGATTCTCAAAGGAGCCGAATGGGTCCCCATGCTTACCTCGTCCGCTGGCACTATGCTGCTCTCCGACGTCGTCTCTGCCCGGGTGTCGGCCTCAGGCACCGTCTCCTCGAGGGTCTCGGTCACAGGCACCACCTCTCCCTCTTCCCGAATTTTGACTTCAGGTACTATTGGCTCTCGGGCCTCAATCTCGAGTGCTATTTCCCCTTTCTCCAGGGCCTCAGGTGCTAGAATAGGGGTCTCCATGACTCCTTGGGAGGCATGATCCTGTACGGCCTCAAATAAATCAGCAACCCCGAGACAAGACGTAAAGAGGAGAAGATAAGAAAGGAAGAGAAAGGAGGAAGGCATGCACTTACAGACACTGCCACTTCTTCCCGGGGCAGGACCTTGACTGTCGAGATGGAGGTGCCCGAGCTTATTGCAGCCTCTTCCTGCCGCAAAGCCTTGACTAGGGACGCCAATTTGTCCAAAGCCGCGGTGGTCTTCTCTTGCTTGGCGGCTTCTGAGTCCGGGACATGGACTTCTACATTTTCTGGCAGAGCCCTTCCCTATGTGAAGCCAAAGAGTGACGATAATAAAGAGGTCAGTCGACGGCCTCAAGAGAGAAACCTGAATAAATAGGTTCGCACTTACGGGTGTCTGCTCCAGCAGGCTAAGAGAAACAGGTAGTACCGGGGCTTTCCAGGCGGGAACTTGAAAGTTGGGCTCCCCGGGTACACCCTCAGTTGAAAGCACTTCATCAGATGAGTAGCCATAATCTACCTTCTCGCCTGGTGAAGATTTAGTGCTAGTAGGCACCTCTTTTGCTGTCGAGGGAGCCCCCACCTCAGCATCCGGGGTCGGCACGTCGTCGCGCTGTACCGGCAATCGCGACTTCCCTGACCGCCGCCCCTTTCTCTGATATGTCCGTTCGAACCGGGATGTCTTGGGGATCACCTCCGGCTGAGGGACTGCTACATCAGCTCTTGCCAAACAAAGCAAGATCCAAATTCAGTCGGGCCCGTAGGGTTTCAAGGAACAAAAAAATTAATCAAAGTGACCAACAAGGAGAATGATATACCTCCTTAACTTCGGCAGCAGGAGTTGGGGCGAAGAAGGTCTCGGCAACGGATTCCACGGCCCCGTGAGTCACAACTTCAACCACGCCAGGGATAGATACGGACGAGGGCCTCTCGACGACAACTGAAACAGAAGAATACATGCGTTACAAGAAGCGCCCCTCTTGGCATCTAAACAAACCTCGAAGAGCCTCAAAGACCGTAAAGGCATAACCTGCAAGCCGGCTCGACTCCACCCGAGCAGCGGCGAACTCCTCAAAGGATGGAGGAGGAGGAATTGAAGGGACCGCCGGGGCGGAGGTGGCTTCCTTCTTTCTCCATTTCACCCTCTGCCGCTTGTAGACACGCTATTTCTGACATCCCCTGAGAAAATCTCATATTACTATATGACGCCCCGCAGTGGCTTTCGCGTTCTAAATCGCTTGAGTGCTTCCTATTCTTGAGTCTTCTTTCACCTTTTGAGTAGATAACGTAACACCCCTGCAGCATCCGGAAACCGCCTCGTCGTGGAAATCATACAGCATACGGACGACATCATCACCAACCGGACGCATCAGAAGTTTTCGAAACCAGAAGGATGTCTGGCGGATGGCTGTCGACGGCTTTTCGGGAGGATCTGGAGGTTTTTCTTGAAGGCGTCCAGTCTTCTGGATGCTTTCATAAAAATGAAAAAAAATATAAAAAATATAAAAAAATAGGGAAAATCATAATTATTGAAGGCATCCACTTGCCTGGACGCCTTCATGAAAATGAGAAAAATAAAAAAAAATCAAAAAATAAATAAAATAATAATTTCTTGAAGGCATCCAGGTGCCTGGACGCCTTCATCATCTTGCTCACGGGTGCCGCCGATCCGCCGATCGGTTTGTCATTTGAGAAAAAAACCAAAGTGTGAAGACGTCTTGCCAGCCAGACGCGCCCACTCCTGAGTCACGGGTGCCAACCAAAATCACGCGCTGTACCAAACCGTGTGCGGCTTTCGGCGGGGTTCCGATGGGCAGTTTTGAAGGTGTCCAATTTCCTGGACGCCTTCTTGAAAGTATTAAAAATAAAAAAATAAAAATAATAAAATATTATTAATGCCCTGATGAAGGCGTCCAGGCCCCTAGACGCCTCCATTCTCCTGATCTCTATAAATAGCAGACCCCCCCTCCATCCGAGGAGAGCTTTTTGAGAGGTCCGACAGGCTGCTGGAACCCAGAGGCTGCCGGATCCTTTTCTAACCCGTAGGTTCTTTTCAGGAGGAGGTTCTGCCGGCTTCCTGGGTGCCCGCGCTCGCAGGAGGAAGGCCGCCTTCATCCACCGTGCTTCCACGTCGTCCATACGCTGTCGAAGCTCCGCCAGATCTCGCCATCGGCACATCAAATAAGCCAACTCTCTCCTTTTCTTTGTAGTTCTTTTGCATTCATCATCCTCCATTCTTCGTCTCCCTTCATAAGGGAATCTTATACTTTTGCATAACTCCATTCATCATTACATTTCCCTCCTACTCGTGTCCGAGAGGGGTTTAAAACCACACCAATCAGGTGTGTGTCCTGCTACGATTTCATCACTTTCATTGTAAGGGATTGATACTACACTGCCATTTTCAAATTCTGTTTATTTACTATCTGTTGTTTTACAAGGGTAACTAAAGAAAGCCCTCTCCGTCAGCTGGCCGAAGGGGGAGGAAGAAGCAACCCGCCACTTCCTGCTAGTGAGGTAGGCGCGATCATTTTCTTATTTTGGGGTCTTTGGCCCCTAGCGATCACATCATACTCTCGAGGCCGCAGCGAGTTACTTCCCGTAATGGACGTTTAAATTTCGTCATTTATATCTTGTCATATTCTCATCTGCTTATATTCTCGAGGCCGCGGCGAGTCACTTCCCCAATGGTCGTTTAAATTTCCGTTCTTTATATTCTCTTTATATTCTGTTATATTCTTATCTGCTCATATTCTCGAGGCCGCGGCGAGTCACTTCCCCAATGGCCGTTTAAATTCTTGTTCTTTATATTCTCTCTAGATTCTGTTATATTCTTATCTGCTCATATTCTCGAGGCCGCGGCGAGTCACTTCCCGCAATGGCCGTTTGAATTCTGTCCTTTCTTTTGTATATCTTGAATTGCTTCTATATCTGCTATACTCTCGAGGCCGCGGCGAGTCACTTCCCGCAATGGCCGTTTCAATTCTTGCTATTTGATTTCTGCACCATTCCTGTCCCCCCGAGGCCGCGGCGAGTCACTTCCCTCTATGGCCGTTTAACCCCCATATTTTGTTATATTGCATCTGTCCCGCACGCCCCGCTGGAGTAATCTCCCGTGGTGGCCTCTCTCCTCTCCTCTCTTATTTCTGTGTTGCAGCAAAGCAAAAAAAAGTAAAATAAAACAAAAATGCGAGCCCTCGCGCTCCGCATCTCTCAACCGCGTGACGTCGCTCACAGATTGACGATCACGATGGGGCCACTCTTGCTTTCTTTCAGTTACCCTTGCAGTTTCTTGTGATTTCCTTTACTGTCTCTTGCATGTTGTTATATTTTTGTTGTGTTCATTGTTCTATTGTGCTCCATATATCTGTCAGTATTCCATTGCATACATCCATCCCTCTTTTCTATTCTTTTCATTTTTTTTCTAAGGATCACCCTCTCTCGGTGAAGGAAGGACTCTCCGTTCAGGAATTCCTCTCGACGGACTAGAATCTCCTCCACTGGGACCTCCGTAAGTCCCCGACATCGAAGAATCTCCTCTTCGTTCACTGGGCCGGTTGTACCATTGAAGTTCCCCAGAGTTAGTCGACCCATTCATGGTGAGACGAGAGCCCCTAACTGACACGGCGGTGAAACAAAAAACTAACTAGGGCCCCTATTTTTGTGTGAACTTCAGATCTGGTTAAAAACAAAAAAAATTATCAAAATCAAAATCAAAAAAAGGGCGTAAAGGCATCCACTTGTTTGATAATCTCTGCTATTTGCTTGCCAGTGTATGTTTTTGCGTTCCGGGAAAACTGTGAGCATGGCTCATGAGTCTTTTGAGGAGAACCACCCTGGTCGTGGTCAGTCTGTCGAGCCGCGAGTCCATACTATGGACTCGGGTCCTTCCCATGAGCCCTCACGTGAGGTGCAGGTTACCGCAGGGGATACATCCCCACCACAGGACATCTCTTCCCTGCTGGGTGTCCCCGCCAACACGGAGCTTACCACTGAGCAGCTCTGGGCCTTCCAGGCCATTCTGAAAGGGAAATCTATTTCCCCCGCTCCCCAGGAGTCAACTCCAGCCATCGCACCCCTCCAAGAGTCGGTGCAGGCCATCCCATCTCCTTCACTGGCGCAAGCCATCCAATCTCCCTTGCTTCAAGGGCAGGCGAGCGAACAACCACCCTCGTTCCAATTCCCTTCACAATCGCAAACCCCTACTGTTCCCCACATACCGCTCCAGTCAGGGCCAACTGTCGACGGTCCAGTAGCTCCCTCTCATTCAGGGTTTCCCCCTCAAGTCTCCGGGAGACATTTTCCTCCCCAGTGGCAGGTGCCACCTTCACCTCCTGAGGATCTTGCCCAATCGCTCCTCAACAGGTTCAATAGAATGGACGAACAATTTCAAAATTTGATGAAAATGGTGGACGTGAAATCCACCCCGGAGGTTTCTTTGCCAATCCTTCCGGTGATCCATCTTCCTCCCTCTGAAATGCCCACGTACCGCAGGTATAATGGCACTGGCAACCCCTTTATTCACCTCAAGGATTTCATGTATGAATCCTCCTATTGGCAAAATGACCAGAGATCCCTGGCATACCTCTTTCGGAGATCATTGGATGGTCCTGCGCTGGAGTGGTTCTATTCTTTGGAGTCCGGCGAGGCCGAAAATTTTGAAACAGTCCAGAAAAGGTTCTTGCAAAAATATCACGATAGGGTCGGTCCCTCTCTCTCCATTACCGACCTAGTGGCCGAGAAAATGAAGCCCGATGAAGATTTTATTTGCTATGCCGATAGATGGAGGTCTCTGGCAGAAAGGATAAGAGATACCCTCTTAGAGCCTGAACAAGTAAAGATGATCGTGTCCAATGCAACCCCACAGTTCAGGCACGTCTTGGCCATGAACAAGCTTACCACCATGGAAGAGCTCTATGAGAGGGCCCGGTATATCCAAACCCAGTTAAAAGATTCCCCTATTATGCATATGTTTGAGCCGCCAAAGCCCAAGATAGTCAAAAAGACAGGTACAGGTGTCCCAAGTGGAGCAATAGAAGGGGTGGTGACAAATGAGCAGGTGAGTGCAGTCAACAACGCCAACTATGCACTCAACCCAAGGCTTCCGCAAATACCTCGACTTCCCCTCCGAGAAGGTCCTTTCCCCTCTCGTCCTTCACCTCAAAATAATCCACCCCAGAATAACATGCCTCAACTGCTTCAACCCCAGTAACAACCCCGACCCCAGCAACAACAACTGCCACTTCAATACAACCAAGTTCCACCCCCAGGGAATTATGGCCCCCCACATCAACAAAGGAGGCCGATTGGTCCCAAAAGAGCCTATTACCCACCATTGTCAAAAACTCTGGCAGATATTTTCAGCGCCCTCATGGCCTCAAACACACTCATCCTACCCATGGAAAGGCTCGCGTGGCCCCCGAATGTTGATACCTCCAAATACTGCGTCTATCACAGGCAGCCAGGACACATAGTCGACAACTGCTTTCAGTTTAAAGATTACATCCACGACACGAACGATGAAGGCGGAATTGACTGGGATGAAATGAGACGATACATCACAACGCTCAAAGCCAAGAGAACTCCTCCTAGGCCACAGTTCTAGCAACTACAACAGAAGCCACAGCAACAACCACAACAACAACAGCAGCCTCAGCAGGCCCAACCACAACAGCCCAACATGGGCATAATCCAGAATCTATTGCCGGAGCACCAACAACCCAATCACCAGGTCAACCCCATCTCCTCTTTTTCGGAAGTCGGGAGAGAGCAAGGTTGGCATTCGGAAAGCACGTCCATCTTAGCTACCGCCAACCCTATCATCAGGCAACCCCCTCACCTTGCCCGGGTAGCACCCCTCTCTCATCAACCCGCGTCACCACCTATAATACGGCCTTCGTTGTTTCCACAACCGTCACGCCCTCTCATTCGCACTCCTACCACTAACTCACCAATGACCTATCAGCCATCCACCTCCGTCATACCCTCACCTCCTCTCATTCTCACTCATCCCTCTATTTTGCCATCTACCCCCGCTACCCCTGTGCCTTCCAAACCACTCATTATCCGCCGTCCGTATGAGGCCCTGCCTACCTCTACTATACCTTCACTAATGCCTTCAAAGCCACTTATCACCCATTATCCATCTCAGAACCATTATCCATCTCATGCCTTATCCACTTTGCCTCCGCCTCAACCTTCCAGACCCCTTACCCTCCATAGCCCACATGAGATCCCCTCTACTTCCACTTTGCCTCCACCTCCACCTTCCAAACCTCTTACCCTCCATAGCCCGTATGACATCCCCTCTACCTCTACCATACCTCCACCTAACAAATCCCTCATCATGATGCCTGCTCCGATCCCATCATCACCCCTGCTTCATCAACCATTCCTCCACCGCTACCCCTCAAACCTTTGCTTAAACCCACACCTAACCCCATAGAGGTGCAAAAGCCGCAAGCCATGGTGCTCCGGAGTGGAAGGATTTTCCATAGGATTTCCCTCAGAATAGTCAAAACCCCGAGCAGTCTCAGCTAGAAAAGGACAGAGAGTAGCCAGAAAAGCTCGTCCCTGGAACACAGTATGATTTGTTAAAACACCTGGATAGGACGCCCGCTCGGATCTCCATCCTCGAGTTGCTTCAAAGGTCCACGTCCCATCAGGCAGCCTTAATGGAATATCTTCAAAATGTCATGGTGAATGAAGACCCCCCTGTAGAGAAGATTTCAGCCGTCCTGACACCAACAGACGCACAACCGGACATCATGTTCCACAACTAAGAGCTCGCTCCCAAGGAAGCTCGGAAATATGCGTTGTGCATTTCAATAAAAATCAATGGAGTCTCCATAAACCCGTGCCTTTTAGACACGGGTGCGTCCATAAATGTGATCTCCATGAGCACCCTTTAGTTGTGTGGGGTCGACGAGGAACAGATAAGACCTTCCTCGATCATAGTCACAGCTTATGACAATAGCAAAAGGCCGCCACAAGGGATGATTATCCTGAAGGCAGAGCTAGGCCCTGTGTCAATCTCCACAGAATTCCATGTCCTCGACATGGACCCCACATTCAAGGCCATACTGGGTCGCCCCTACATTCAAGACATGGATGTTGTGCCTTTCACCAACCATCAGTGCTTGAAGTTTCCTTACAATGGGAGAATTATTAAAGTGGTCAGTACACTTGTCATTTACACAGTGGATGCTATCAACACCTCCCTACCCTCTGTTTGGCCATCTCATCGGCCCATATTATCGCTGCTGGATTTGTGTGATTCATCTCACATTCCGCTGGCACCAAAGGAGCCGATCAAGGCGACAACGCCATATCTCCATTTTCATTCTAAAGGTTGGGAGATTATGAGGAATATCGTCTATCAACAGGACAAAGGTCTGGGCGCGCAACTACAAGGTAGGCTGAAACCACCAAAGGAGATCAGGTCGAACCGCAGGTTTGGCCTAGGCTTCAAAGGACCATTCAAGGCGGATTAGAAGCCCCTCACGTGGACCCTATCAAACCACTTCAACAAAGGGCCCGTTATTCAGATTGGGGATTACCCGCAAGAAGTACATGGAGGATCGCATGCTGTATATTTGGCCGAAAAATGTCCAAGGGTTATCAAAAGAGGCAAGATCAAAGATCCAGAATGCGAATGGAACAAGTGGTTTAATATACAGGATATTTCCGTTGCACTGGAAAGGATGTTCTCGCCTCCACAGCTTGAAGGAGTGCCATTGATCTCCGAAATGCCAGAGAATGTCACTACTGTTGCCAAGATTCTAAACTATCCTCGTCCTCGCCAGAAGGACTCTGTCACCGGCGGATCTTCATCCGTCATCAACATTGCCATCGACGGCTCATTAGCCGTCGTCTTATCCATTCACTCACCTCAGCCTTCGCTGATGTCTTCCTCTTGGGCCAGACGGTTGTCTGACGATCTTCCCAGGTCCCCTTCTCTACTTACATACCTGCGTGGGTTTCTCAACCCGCGCCAGGTTTTCAATCATGATCTGCTCTACGAGCCTCCCAATCCTTTAGCCATAACTACTTTTCCCTCTCCTCCGATTTCCTTTCATTGTTTTGTCATCAAAAATGAAAACGAAAAAAAAATGCCAATTTTTAAATTCCTCAACAACACATCATTGTTGAGGAAACCTCCTACATCTCCCACGAGTGCGTCCCGCCCTACGGACCACCCATCCAAGGTCCTATGAGCGACCTTTTCTACCCCTCCTCTGAGGGGTCCTTCCCTATACATTCTTCGACATCTTCTTTAGCTTCTTCTTCATCCGATGGACAACCCAGTCAACCTAGGAATAATGAGTCAAGGGTAGTATCCACAAAGAAATCCAAGGGTAAGTAGATCCCTCGTCGATTCCTTCTGAATTTAGCCACCAGGTGTCAGGCCCTTCTTGCCATCCCCCAGTTACTAGAAAATTACATCTAACTACCGGAGATAGAATATGAGGACAATTGTGCGATTGATGAAGGATATGGGATTTGTGAAATCACCAATGAAGAATACCCTATTGAAGAATTGGATGAGGAATATGAGGACACGGCCGGTGCATATGCTAGTGGAATAAGAGATTCGACGAGCCGTCAGCCGCCGTAGAAGAGTCCACCAAAGAAGTCAACTTGGGAACTGAGGAAGACCCTAGGATCATCCTCATAAGCGATAATCTACCACCCTCTGAAGAAGAGGCATTGGTCGAAGTTCTTAAAGAGTATAATGACACGTTTGCATGGAGCTACGAGGATATGCCGGGTCTGGATTCAACCTTGGTCGAACACCGTTTAACTCTAAAACCAGGGTCCGTCTCGGTAAAACAAAGGTTAAGACGTTTCCACCCTCAGATGGCCTTGAAAATGAAAGAAGAGGTCGACAAGCTCCATAAAGCCAGGTTTATTAGAGTCATCCTTTATCCTCAGTGGGTGGCGAATATTGTCCCGGTCATGAAAAAGGATGGAAAAGTCAGGATTTGCATCGACTTCCGGGACCTTAATCGCGCATGTCCAAAGGATGATTTTCCATTGCCTCACATTGATGTGTTAATCGATAACACAGCAGGATATGAAACCCTCTCATTTATGGATGGATTTTCAGGATATAATCAAATCCGTTTAGCAGAAGAGGATCAGGAGAAGACGTCATTCACTACACCATGGGGAATATATTGTTATGTGGTCATGCCGTTTGGGTTAAAGAATGCTGGAGCTACTTACCAAAGAGCTATGATGGCCATATTTCATGACATGATGCATATATATCTGGAGGTGTACGTGGATGATTTATTGGTGAAATCAAGAACCAGGGCGGAACATCCGGAAGTTTTGGTTAAGGTGTTACAAAGATCAAGGGAGTTCTAATTGAAAATGAATCCGAAGAAGTGTGTGTTTGGTGTATCATCGGGCAAATTACTGGGCTTCATTGTGAGCAAAAGGGGGATTGAGATAGATCCCAACAAAGCTAAGGCCATCAGGGACATGTCACCTCCCAAAATTTTGAGGGAAGTCCGAGGTTTAATTGGGAGGCTGCAATTCATCCGTCGATTTGTGTCTCAGCACTCGCAAAGGTGTAGATCTTTCTATGAGTTGACCAAGTCGGGAGTAGAATTCTATTGGGATTCTAAGTGCCAAAAAGCTTTTGAAGGGTTAAAGGAATATCTGGCTAGCCCACCCGTTCTCATTCCACCCAAACCAGAAAAATATCTGACCCTTTACATCTCAGTCTTGGATGACTCCGTAGGAGCCGTCCTCGCACAAGCTGATGAAGAAGGCAAGGAACGTGCAACCTATTACTTGTCTAAACTTCTCAATCCTTGTGAGCAGAAGTACACAGTCATGGAGAAAACCTGTGCTACCCTCGTTTGGGTAGTACAGAAATTGAAGCACTACTTCTTGGCTCACGAGGTCCATTTGATTGCTCGCATGAACCCTATCAAGTTCCTTCTGGAGAAATCCGTCCTTACGGATAGGCTAGCACACTGGCAGAGTTTTCTCTCTCAATTTGACATCACCTATATTCAGCAAAAGGTGATTAAAGGCTATGCCATAGCCGAGCATCTCGCCCACCATCCTCTTCCCAAGTTCGATCCTGTCCAATCAGAGTTTCCAGATGAGGAACAAATGTCCATCACCCAATCTGACGAGCCGATGTGGAAATTATATTTTGATGGAGCTCTGAATTCCCAAGGGAAGGGTATTGGCATTGTCCTTCTAACGCCCGAAGGCGTTACTATTCCAGAGGCATTTCACCTCGCATTTCCAGTCACCAACAACATTGCTGAGTATGAGGCTCTTCTAGCTGGTCTAGAACTGGCCCATTCCTTCTATATTACCGAATTACGAGTCGTGGGTGATAGTCAACTTGTTCTCCGTCAGGTGCTGACCAAGTATCGCACCCTTGATCCTAAAATCAAGCCTTATCAGGAGATGGTCTCCGCCTATGCCAAATTGTTCACCAAACTGATCTTTGTCCATGTCCCTCGCGAACAGAATATTCTGGCCAACGCCCTCGCCTCCTTGGCCTCATCTTTCAGATTCCCTCTAGGTGTATGGTTTGAAGCCATCACCCTCTACAAGCGTCTTGTCCCTACCGTTCAAGACCCGTACTCCCTAAGAATCAAAGAAAGAGTCTTACGGAAGGTCCAGGAGGGAGAAATTCTCGAGAAAAGAGAGATTATGTTGGCAGAAGTCGAAGAAGTCTGGCCGATGAGGAGAAACCGTGGTTTTATGAAATCATCAAATATTGCAAAGATCAGTCTTACCCTGAAGGAGCCACCACAGAGGATAAGAAAGCCATAAGAAGGGTGGCCCAGAAATACACATTGGTTGGAGGTCTACTCTATAGGAGGAGCCTTACCGGAGTTCTTTTAAGGTGTCTTGATGACGATGAGGTTTGGAAATGCGTGGAGGAAGCACACTCAGGTGTATGCGGTGGCCATGTAAATAGCCAAATGCTCGCTAAGAAGATCATTAGGCAAGGCTTTTACTGGCCCACTATGGAAGAGGATTGTGCTGTTTATGTCCGTAGGTGTGTCAAGTGCCAGCTTCACACCGACAAGATTCATTCACCATCTTCCTCACTTCATCTAATATCCTCCCCGTGGCCTTTCTCCATGTGGGCATTCGACATCATTGGTCCCCTAGGTGATCCCAATTCCCTCACCAAGCAGAAATCTTTCATCCTCACTGCGACGAAATACTTCACCAAATGGGCCGAAGCCGAAGCTTACGCGAAAATCAAGGCGTCAAAAGTCTGCAAGTTCATCATGAAGAACATCCTCACCAGGTTTGGCATCCCAAGCACAATCGTCACCGACAATGGGCCATCGTTCATTTGTCAGGACCTTCAGGACCTCTGCAAAAGGTATGCAATTGCATTGCATCATTCATCACCTTATTACCCACAAGGTAATGGCCAAGCAGAGGCCACCAAAAAAACACTGATCAAAATCATAAAGAAAACCTCCGAGTCTAATAAGTTTTCAGACTGGCCAGAGAAGTTTATCAAAGCTCTATGGGCCTATCGCACCTCAATCCGTACCCCCACCGGACAAACTCCGTTTGCCCTTACTTATGGTATGGAAGTGGTAGTCCCGTACGAGACTCTGATCCCTTCTCTTAGAGTACAATTGGATGAGAAATTTTTCCTCGACAAACATCGTAATTCACTCCTTGCCCAGTTGGAACTCTTAGATGAGAAGCGGTTGGCCGCTGCCGAGCATACGCGTGTGTATCAAAATAGACTCGCTCGCTTTTACCAAAAGAAAGTCGTTGAGAGATAATTCAAAATTAGCAAGATGGTCGTGAAAAGAATTTTTGTTAAACCCAGAGGGCCGCGTTCTAAACTTCAACCCAATTGGGAGGGACCATACGTGGTTCAAGCTGTGTATCCTGGCAATGCCTACAGACTAGTCGATGCTGAAGGGACCGGGTTATCCCACCCTTGGAATGGACTTTATCTTAAAAAGTACTACCCTTAGCATAATGTCAAAAAAAATAGCAAAAAAAAATGAAACATGAAAAGTAAGAAAACATCAAAAAAAATCAAAATAATAAAAACAACAAAAATATGTATATACAACAACAAAAACCAAAAAATATAAAAAAAAAGAAAAGAGAAAAAATATATAAAATTTAAAATGCCGATGCCTGGGAGTTACCATGTTGTTAAGTCACTGCATCCAACCTCCATGTTAGGATAGGGCCCATTAAGGCTTGGTAGGCACCGGGTCTTGTTCTACCAGAACCGTGGAGATCCCTGTCCGGCCACATCGGCCTATGATCGCTCAAAGGAAGCCAACATGCACACACTCATGTGTTTTATCCAAAAAAAGGTTGGTAGCATCCCCTACGGTGGGGCCGCACCCAGAAGACCTCTAGAAGCGGTAATCTTTATTCACTTCTCTTCGACCAAATGAGACAGCCGGCGCCCTTAAAACGCTGAGCATATGAAACCGAAACTCAAACCCCTTAAGGCAAGAGTAGGATCCATTTCCTCGAGCATCGGTCAGAGCACGAGAAGAGGGCAGTGTCTCCGCAGGCATGCAAGAGGGATTCCACAACGTTAAACGACTATATCTCCCTCGCAAAAAAGAAGCACAAAATCAAAAGCAGAAGAAAAGCCTGGTCGTAACCGTGCCTGATTCGATAAATGAAACCCCTTAAAGTAAAAATCTAAATTCGCAAAAGGGGCCATGGAATGTAAATACTCGAGATTTGGTTCGAAGTGGTCCGAAAGGGAAGAGTTAAATGGGCCTTTATTGGCTCGCCGGGTTAACGATTTTGTCGGTCCTCTCAGGAGGTTTATCCCCTACACTCTTCCTTCTTCCTTTAAAGATGAAAGCTCGATGGAGTGTCTGAATGGTGAAACCCGCCAAGGTCTATGACCTTATTTTAACACACGCATATGATTGTCTACTTCGAAGAGCAAAAGCTATCGCTGCGAAGGAGTCTCTGTGTTTCTGGCTGGTCAAGACCCCTGTCTACCACTTTGATGTCTTCTTATTTAACCTTGGGCTTAGGCCAATGCAAGCGCGTCACCTCTGGGTGCGACGGCGTCTGATTCCGGGTCAGCGTCGCGCGGTTGGTCGTTAGATTTCCATGGTGTTCCATCATATACCATCTAGAGTTGTGAGGAGATAGACCTGGGTCGGGCAAATCATTTACCTCGAACACCTTTTGGGTGAATCCCTGTGGTCGGAAGCGACTGGGAGCCTAAGCATGGTATGACGGTATTGTCATCAGAGTAAGTCTTAGCCGGCGGGATTATCATTCGAGGGGTCTAGAGGCCCAAATCAACCTAGATGTGCACTTAGGATACCTGGGAGGTTAGTAAGAAACCCTTGTTCTCATGTAGGTTAGGTGCCATTTGGGTGCTTACCAAGCGTTAGCAACAAAATAATAATAATAAAAAAACAAAAAGAGAGAAAAGAGAAAATGTAGATATTTATAAAACAAAAAATAGTATAATAACAAAAACAACAAAAAATGTCAGAAAAAAAGTATAAAAAGAAAAAATAATAAGTCATCTCGCATGATTGTATTTGTATGCAGCATTTCACTTTTAAATCTCGCTTGCATTCATGTGCTTGTCTGTCGCATTCACCATCATCACATCTTTCCCTTGCCTTCATTAATAAAGGCTTGGCCCCTTGACCCGTTATCAAGGATAAACATCTGTTTATTGAGCAAGGGGCCAAGTCAGAGCAGAAATTCTGACTTATTTTCAGTGGTGTGTGCAGGGATTCGAGATAGCAAGAATGAGACGAAAACCAAAAAAATAATAAAAACCAAACCTTTTATTCCATTCCAAAATAAGAAATTGTACATTAAGTTTCACCTTCTCTCTGTACATTACTCGTCCCGCCGCTCTCCGGGTAAAACACTCTCAAGGGTAATACCCAACTATGAAAAGTGGTATTTCTACCACTCTGTACTCCTCTTCCCATCACCACACCCCGACGTTGATCCGTAGGGACAGCAAAGAAGCTACTAACACGAAAGCCACGCTCTCGTGCTCTTCGGTAGCGCTCCTCACCATCTCTCAGCCATTGTTCAGCAAGACCAAGACTAGTTCGGAGTTCGAACAGCTGGGCCTCCATGGCCCTTCGTTCCTCCCTTTCGGCCAATCTATCGGCTCTCTCTCTTTCTCTATCACTTTCTTTCTCTGGCCGTTCTCTCTCACGGTCTTCCCTGTCCAGCTGAAGGGTGATCCTCAGCTCCATGGCATCTCTAGAAGAGTCGTCATCAGGATGACGCCGCAGTTCCTCCTCCAGCTCTGTTATTCTAGCCTCCCTCTGCGCAGCATGGGCAAGTGCCTGTAGATTATGGAAAATCCACTTAGGAAAAGAAGGATAAATAAAAGAAGCACGTAAGAAAGCACGTGGTGCTAAAAGGGAAGTGTGATCGCCAGAGGGGTTACCTCAAAAAGAATAAAAATGATCGCGTGTACCTTGTGTTGAGCGTGGGAGATTGTGAGCTTTTCCTTCCTCCTCCGATCGGCCGGCCGATGAAGGGGGTTTATAGCTTGATTACCCTTGCAAGAAAACACGCAAAACAAGTGAAAGAATGGATTAGCCAAAGGTGCATAGTATCAATATTCTAATGATATGAATTCAAGCAAATAAAGCATAAACACACCTAGTGTGTTTTGATTTTTAAACCCCTCAAGAGGAGTATCAATGGGTATGGAGAATATGAAGGTAATGATATGCAAAATATATGTGATATGGTATCTCTAGCAGAGGAGCTAGAAGAAGGAATGCATGGTGATGATATGCTAGTAATGAAACAACTAAATAACACTAGGGGGAAGGGCTCCTTTCTGTTGTGTGCGCAACAGTAAAGGGAGAGAGGGCTTCAATGCAATAGTTGCAGCATGTGGATGAAGATCGCCCGTGGAAGGAGGAAAATCCCAAAGGAGGAAGCCTGGAGGAAGGGCACCCTTGGAAGAAATACCTGCAAAAGAGAAAACTCTCTTCTCTCTGTAAGCTCTAGCAGTACTCCCAATTCTCTCTTTTTTCTGTGTTCTTTGTGTGTGGTCCCCTCTGTTGTCCTCCTGATTTTGATGATGATCACCATGACATCACAGGGTGTATTATTATCTGACAATCTGGTAAGTGGCAAGAATTTCTGTTGAACTTTAATGCAGGTAATAGTCAGCGTCGACGCCACAAGATCAAAGGGTCGACGCAGCCTTCAGCTCCTCCAAGTTGAAGCATACTTCATCTAGACTGCGTCTACGCCTCAAGCAAGATAACGTCGACGCCTTGACTAGATCTCAAGATGTTTGAGTCATGTGCATGCTAACTGCGTCAACGCCACTCGGATGCAGCGTCGACTCGCATGCCTCCAGAAGATATCTTCACACAGCGTTGACGCTACCAGCTACCAGCGTCGACGCAGCGGGTGCCTGAAGATTAAGAAGCTATCTTCACATAGCGTCGACGCCACCAGTTATCAGTGTCAACGCAGCGATAGCCTGAAGCTGTACATCGAAGGAAGATCAGAAGCTGTCTTCACACA
Source organism: Amorphophallus konjac (assembly GCA_022559845.1). Lineage (NCBI taxonomy): Eukaryota > Viridiplantae > Streptophyta > Magnoliopsida > Alismatales > Araceae > Amorphophallus > Amorphophallus konjac. The sequence goes on along the minus strand of CM040119.1, from coordinate 15,349,634 downwards.
GTGTCTACGCATTCAAATGCTGGCGTCGATGCACTCAGTCCCAGACAAGCGCTCGGGCAGAAGGACTGGATAAAGTGGGCCAGCCACGTCTGCAAACGAAGTACACTCTTCCTCTTTTAGTCCAGAAGCTTCTCCACACGTGGGCAAATAATTGGGAATCTCGTGGGGGCCAAATCTTGCGCGGGAAAAATAAAAAATGAGAAAGGAAATGTAGAAGTGGATCGAAGAGGGATGAGTAGAGCGGAGGATAGAAAAGACTAAGAAGCACTCGTACAGAGAGAAGAAGGCGGAGAGCCTAGCATCGTGAAAAAGGTCCAGTGCGTGGATTGAAGCATAGGCTCGATCTCCTGGTGAAGAAGATCAGATGTTGAAGAACCATGAAGGCATCAGACTGATCTAGTCTCAACTGAAGGGGAGATCATACTCAGATCATATTGTTCATCTCTTCAGGCTACACTCTCTTCTGCTGTGCAAGAAGTCTGAAGATCCATTGATCAGCGTATTCTGAGTTTATTCCTTACCCTGTATTTTTGTTTTCTTATACAATTCTATTCTCGGATTACTGTTCCACTGGGATTTGGTGGACAGGTGTGTTCTGATCCAGAGTGTGTTCTGAGATCAGAGGGTGTATAGACTTTGTGTCTACAAGCTGTTCGACAGCGGTTCTGTGACAGGGTATAGCTGTCTTCTGCAGATTGGATCTGCAGGTCAGAGAAGGATTCTTCTCTGGTGTTAGCTAAGCTATAAAGCTCAGCGGTGATCCCCACCGGTTTGGTGAGGGGGTGGACGTAGGCCTCGAGATAGAGACTGAACCACCTTAAAAATTCTGATCTATTGTGGCTTGTGCTTGTGGGTTGTTCTTGTGACTATTGTCTCGTTAGATCGCTTAGATATTGCGCTAGCTCTTTAGAGATTCACGAACCGGATTTTTGTCTGTGCTATCACAGAGAGTGCAATTGTCTTATTCTGCCTAAAATTTTTAAGTGGTCAATCTATTCACCCCCTCCCCCTCTAGTTTGACAGTCCTCTGCTCCCAACAAGTGGTATTAGAGCGCCAGGCTCTCTTGAACGGTTCAACAGCCTAGAGAGAAGTAATGGAGAGCAAAGGATTCATGCCAGAGGGTTATGCTGTGAATAGACCACCATTTTTCGATGGCACTAACTATTCCTATTGGAAGAATCACATGCAAGTTTTTCTCAGGGCCCAGGACTATGAAGTATGGAAAGTTGTGAGCAAGGGGCCCTACATAATTGAAGGCGACGAAGAATTATGGGTGAAGGAGCAAGTAAGAAAATCAACCGTCAACTGGCAGGCAATGAACATTATGCAATGCTCCCTGCATCCCAAGGAATTCTCGCGCGTCTCCTCATGCGCAAGTGCGAAAGAAATGTGGGATCGACTCGAGGTAATATACGAGGGTACCTCGGAGGTAAGGGAGACCAAGGCTAACATGCTAATCTCTGAATATGAGTCGTTTCACATGAAACCTGAAGAAAGTATTTTTGAGATGTATGCTCGTTTAACCGTGCTTGTCAATGGTCTCAAAGGTCTAGGGAAGGCCTATACAGATTATGAGCTGGTGAGAAAGATTCTTAGATCTTTGACATCCGTGTGGCACACAAAAGCCACAGTGGTCGAAGAATCTAGGAATCTTCCCAAGACCACTCCTGACGAGTTGATAGGTTCCCTTATGGCCTATGAGCTGAATTTGAAAAGATCTGATGAGGAAATAAAGAAGAAGAAACCCCTAGCTCTCAAGGCTACTCCAAGCTGCAAGGAGAGCTCAGATGAGAATCTGACTTCTTCTTCAGACAGTGATTCAGGTGAGATTGCTATGCTCACAAAGAAATTTTGAAAATTCTTACGAAGGGAAGGTAAAGCTGGTCGATTTAGAAGCTATCAAGGTAAAATGAATTCTAAATTTAAGTCTGACCAAACTAAGAAATCTGACAAAGTTGTGTGTTATCAATGCAGGAAACAGGGACATATCAAGTCAGAGTGCCCCGAAAATTCTAAGAAAGCTTACCCCAAGTTCAAAAATAAAAAGCCCAAGGCCATGATCAATACATGGAGTGATGAAGAAGAAGAAGAGGAGGATAGCACCTCAGAGGAAGAAAAAGAAGTAAAGCTATGCCTAATGGCCAGGGGAGAGGACTCTACTGAGGTAAATTCTCCATTTGATGAATTTACTTGTGATGACTGGGAAGAAGCTTTCAATGATCTTATGGATAAATATGATGTTGTGAAGAAAGAAAATAAAATGCTTAAAAAGAAGAAAAATCGGGGAAGTCTAGAAAATTTGTCAAATGAAAAGGTTAAAATGCTAGAAGATGAAATTGTTTGTCTGAAGAAAACTCTGAATGAAGAAAATGAATACAGATCTCAATTGATTGAATCAAAAAGAGAAAATGACTTCTTACTAAAAACACATGATGAACTGAAGTTAAGAATGCAAAAATTGGAAAAGGACACCAAAATCGCTGAAGAGAAATATCAAGCTGTAAATGGTGTCAACTTGAAACTTTAGGAAGGTTTGAAGAAAGTTGAAAAAGAAAAATTGGACAAACAAACTTCCCTAGAGAAAATGACACAAGGCAAACATAATCTTGATGCCTTAATGGGAACAAAATGCAATGTCGGCAAAGAAGGACTTGGATATAATCCAAGCTCAAAGAAAGAAATTGGACTTAAACTGGTAACCTTCATATCAGAAGAAAAGAAAGCTAAGGAGAAACAGGTGGCTGAAGTAAAAAATGTTGAAAGAGACAAAGGAAAACAGATTCAGAAAAATGAAGTGACAAAGGAGAAAGGGAAAGAGAAGATGAATGAATCTCCTAAGGCAAAATTTGCAAAGAATTTAACCAGCTGCAAGCCTGTCATTTCATCACCACCTAAGACCTCCAGCTCCAGATCCTTCGTTCACCAGCATAACACCAGAAAGACTGAAAATACCAAATCTGGCAAGAGTCAGATGCGTCCACGCAAGGCCAGTAATGTGTCAACGCAACCTTCATACAATAATAGGCCTTCTGCATATAGGTCTAGGCACTCAACTCAGATGCGTCAACGCTACGGGCATGTGGCGTCGACTCGGGCCGAATTCCAAAGAGTCCATAAGAATAGGAACGACCACATGGGTCGACGCATGCAGGGATATGCGTCCACGCACCCATACCGCCATGGCCAACACTTTAATCAATCTGGGTGGATGGGTCAACGCACACACCACAATGCGTCCACGCACCCTACATTCTATCATACACATAGAAGCAACTATGGGTGGGTGAGTCCACGCATTCATTTAGGAAGGTCGACGCATCCCATGTATGCATATCCTATAAGACAAACACATTTATTTAGGGCAGTCAACCCACATCACCAAGAGGCTCTTTGGAGCCAAAATAAACGATGGTTCAATAAAGCAGCTAAAACAACCTTAAAATCAAATCAGAAACCAACTGCCTCCTCAACTAAAAACCATCAAAAACCTCAACAAAGACAAATGTGGATTCCTAAGAACCTACTGAATTTCTTGAAGTCTTCCAGTGATCCAATGGGACCCAAGTGTGTTTGGATTCCAAAATCTCTTATTTGATGATTCTTGCAGGAATGTCTTGCAGCCATGCACAACAGATGGTATCTTGACAGCGGCTGCTCAAGGCATATGACAGGGGACAAGGCCAAGTTTTGTCTCCTGGTTGAGAAGGATGGAGGATTTGTTACCTTTGGTGGAAACAATAAAGGCAAAATAGTTGGCAAAGGTACAGTTGGCAAAAACCCTTCTACCTCCATTGATGATGTTCTTTTAGTAGAGGGTCTAGAGTATAACTTGCTCAGTATAAGTCAGTTGTGTGATAGAAATGATAAAGTAGTGTTTGATGCAAACACATGCACCATCTTAGAAGAAAAATCAGAAAAAATTAAATTTGTTGGAAAAAGAATAAACAACATGTACATGGTAGATTTAGATGATCCTGCACATAATAATCTTTGCCTTGCTGTAAATAAAACTGAATTAGCTTGGTTGTGGCACCGTAGGCTAGGACATGCTAGCTATAGTGTCTTGCATAAGTTAGCCAAACACAGAATGGTAAATGGCTTGCCTGATGCTTCATTCAAGAAAAATGACAAAATCTGTAGTGCATGCACCCAAGGCAAACATACTAGGAAGTCATTCAAGTCCAAGATAAAGAGTAAGTCCACTAAACCTTTTGAACTCATTCATTTGGACTTGTTTGGACCTACTAGAACAGCAAGCATTAATGGTAATAGATATGGATTTGTTCTAGTTGATGATTTTTCTAGATTTACCTGGGTATTCTTCCTAACTCATAAGAATGAGGCTTTTGAGGAATTTCAGGCATTCTTCAAGAAAACACAGCAAGAGGGTAAGTTTGTCATTTCTTCCATTATATCAGATCATGGTGGAGAATTTGACAATTCTGAATTTGAAGATTTCTGCAGAACAACAGGGCTAGATCACAGGTTCTCTTCCCCAAGAACACCTGAACAAAATGGAGTCGTGGAAAGAAGAAACCGAACCCTTGTGGAGATGGGCAGAACCATGCTGATTAAAGGGCAACTTCCAAGGAAGTATTGGGCAGAAGCTGTGAACACTGCATGTTACATTATAAATCAGGCAATGGTAAGACCTCAGTCCAAAAGGACTCCATATGAAATGCTGAAAGGTAAGAAGCCCTCTGTTGCTCACTTTAAAGTTTTTGGTTCAAAATGCTTTGTTCAGAATAATGATAAACGAGCCCTAGATAAGTTTGAACCCAAGAGTGAACCCGCCTTATTCTTAGGATACTCCAGTCACTCTAGGGCGTATAGGGTCCTAAATCTGAAAACTCAAACAATTGAGGAATCACCTCACATCGTTTTTGATGAGCTAATTGAAAATTCACAAGTTGAATCCTCATGCAGGAACAAGGGTGATGAAGACTTCCTTGACAAGCCTGAGGAGAAAGAAACTTTGGAAGGAGATTCAAGTCCAAAAGAAGATGAGCCAGAGTCTAGTAATCAGGGTAATGCAGATATTAATGGAGGTAACCCTCTAATTAACATTAGGTTGTTAAGGGATCACCCCTCATCTAGCATAATAGGCAACTTGCATGAACCTGTTAGGACACGCTCTCAAATACAAGAAATGGATAACATGGCACTTGTGTCTCAAACTGAACCCAAGAATGTTATGGAAGCCTTAAAAGATCCCAACTGGATAAATACAATGCATGAAGAACTCAACCAATTCACAAGAAATAAAGTGTGGCATCTAGTGCCTAGACCCAAGGATCAATCTATAATAGGAACTAAATGGGTCTATAAAAACAAACAAAATGAAAATGGTGTTATTGTTAGGAATAAGGCTAGACTGGTTGCACAGGGCTACAATCAAGAGTTCGGTATTGACTTCGAAGAGTCCTTTGCACCAGTAGCCAGATTAGAAGCCATTCGTTTGTTGCTTGCATATGCTGTAAGTCATGGAATAAAATTACAACAAATGGATGTAAAAAGTGCCTTCTTAAATGGAATAATAAAAGAAGAAGTATATGTGGAACAACCCCTTGGATTTGAGTGTGCAGAAAATCCTAACCACGTATACAGGTTATACAAAGCACTGTATGGACTCAAGCAGGCACCTCGAGCCTGGTACGATCGGCTCAGCTCCTTCCTAACTGAAAAAGGATATTCAAGAGGTAAAGTGGACCAGACATTATTTACAAAGGTAAAGAATTCAAATATCATTCTGGTTCAAATATATGTTGATGACATTGTCTTTGGTTCCACTAAAACCAGTATATGTAAGGAGTTTGCAAACTTAATGACTACAGAATTTGAAATGAGCCTCATGGGTGAACTCCAATTTTTTCTAGGTATGCAAATCACCCAAAGCATGGACGGTTGCTTCATTAGTCAGACAAAGTACATCAAGGAGCTACTGAAGAAGTATAAAATGGAAAATCTGAAAGTGATCAACACTCCCATGTGTACAAACACAACCTTGGATGTAGATTTAAAAGGTACACAAGTAGATGCCAAGACCTATCGAGGTATGATAGGGTCACTTTTATACCTTACTGCATCAAGGCCTGATATTCAATTTTGTGTCTGCATGTGTGCTCGTTTTCAAGCTAATCCTAGAGAATCCCACCTAAGTTCTGTCAAGCGTATTTTTAGATACCTTCCTAGAACTCAAGACCTAGGGATTTGGTATCCTGCATCCTGCACCTTTGATCTAGTATCATATTCGGATGCAGACTATGCTGGATGTAAATTAGACAGAAAAAGCACTAGTGGCTACTGCCAATTTTTGGGTGGGTGCTTGATCTCTTGGGCTTCCAAGAAACAACACTCAGTGGCACTGTCCACTGCAGAGGCAGAATATGTCGCTGCAGGGAGCTGTGGCACTCAAGTGTTGTGGATCCAGCATCAGCTCCAAGATTACCAAACTGATCTTGGATGTGTCCCAATATTGTGTGATAACACAAGTGCTATAAACCTGGCCAAGAACCCCATCTAGCACTCTAGGACCAAGCATATTGAAATCAGACATCATTTCTTAAGAGATGAGGTCAGTAAAGGGAGGTTCAAGCTTGTATTTGTAGAATCTGAACGTCAACTAGCTGATATTTTTACCAAGCCTCTCAATAATGAGCGTTTTTCATATCTTAGGAGAGAGCTTGGACTCTGCAATTTACATTCTGAATCTTGAATTGACTGCATGGTCGAATATCTGAATGCTGCTTGATTGCTTTTGTGATGATCAATTGAAGTCCTACTATGGTCAAAATGTCCATATTTGAATAAGTCATACACTTAGGGGGAGTATGAATTCTTGTTAGTATGTTTTATTATTGTGTTCATCTGAAATAAAATCTCAGCACGTTTACCATTTCATCTGTTTTTATTCTCTTATATCATGCTTGAGTTAAGGGGGAGCAAGGTATAAATTGTCTGATGCGGTAACGAATCCTCTAGGATGCGTCCACGCAGCGATGGACTGTTTCTGCTCAATGATAAACAGTCCGAGCAGAATGGCTGGGTGCGTCGACGCTGCAGGTGTTCTGCGTTGACGCTTTACAAGAAACGGAGTGTTGTGGTGGTGACAATGTCCTCTCATCTAGTTTATTTGGTCATCTTATCCATCCTTCTTGCTAGACTTGTTCTTCTTCAAGAATCACCTTTGCACTCAATCTTGCTTATTCTCTATCTTATTCACCTTCTTAATCCCAAGATTTCTTGATGTACTCTCCTTCTATTCCAGAATAAGGGAATTGTCTCAAATATCCGGGAGAAAAGTTAATGCCTTTAACTCAGGGGGAGCTAAGGGAATGATTTCAAATGAAAACAAGTTTCTCTTAGAATAACTTCACACTACTTAATGATATAAAATGTGTGTACTTCAATGTTTGAACTCACCAGTACTTGAACCTAAAAGTGGTTGAATCTGGAATAAGAACTAAACAAGTTAATATGACTTGGTTCATATCATCTCTTTATCCCAAATTGATCAAAGGAGAAGGATCTTTCAATATATGGAAATTTAATTGGTATTGTTGCTAAAGTCTGCTTAGGTCTAAAAGAGCTTCAAGATAAAGTGACACACACAGTGTTTTTGTAACTCGCAGAGCACTGGTAGGTTTCCACTGAGAAACTGGCTCTATGCACCAAAGAAGTGTTAAAGAGCAAGTCATGAGGTGGACTACTATCTCTGTCCTTTAATAAAAGTTATCCATGTTAGAGCAATGGTGATTCTCAACCGAGAAACTACCTTCCTCACCCATGAAGTGTTGGAAGGCATGTCATGAGGTTGATCACTACCTCTGATTCTAAGCATAATGATTAGCTATGCTGAGTAACCGGGGACTCTGGTGCCTGATAAGCATGTGTACTCGTGTCACAAGGCTAGCTATATTTGACTGCTAATGGATGGAATAAATAAAATAAATGTTAAGACACATGTGTGTTGGTATGAAATCAAAGGCTCAAAAGATCTAATGAACTTATCCTCAATGTTTCTTAAATTTCCTTCTTCAAAGATTCTTTCGAAATTGAGTAACGAAGGATAAAGTTATGAGAAGATCCCGAGTATGAAGTTAGTTTAGAAATTACTCCAATTCTGCACTATTACTGTTCATTTCTGTGCTTCAAACTTCGCAGAATATCAACATTTTATGTCACTAAATGGTTCGAAGCTAATCTGAGTAAATTTTATTTTCATGGGAATTTGAACTGAAGCTATTAAAAATCCCTGAGTATGAGTGTATTATCTTATGAATCTTGGATTCTATCGACACTTCCCAATTTCTGCTCTTCTAGCTGCATCTTCTATCTTTCAAAATCTTTATCTGGCAGAGTGTAGTTACACTATGGCGTCGATGCATTCTTGCTCTTCACGTCGACGCCTCTGTGCTTTTCCAATACACTTTTGTGCATAAGTGATCATAGCGTCGACGCATTGATTTCCTCACGTCGACGCATCCACTCTATCTAGGTTCTTTCGGTTATGATCTGGATCCGTTACCCAGTTACCCGATAACAGGATTGGGGGTTTCGCGTGTCACCCTTTTAAAACCCTCAACCGAGGGAACAGTCGGCTACTTTTCATTCATCCTTCTGAGGCACGACGATTCCTCTCCTCCCTCTGCAACACCTCTTGACTGTTCTTCTTCTCCTCTATCCATGAAGATGGCTCTCGCCTACTCCAGGAAGGGGAAGAAGCCTGCTGAGGAACCATCTTCGGCTCCTCCAGCTCCTGCCATCGCTGCTGAAGCCCAAGTTCATGAATCACCTGCGGCGGCTCCTCCTCCTACATCTTCTTCTTCGCATAAACGCAAAGGCAAGGGGAAGCGTCCACGCAGCCCCTCCCCTCCTTCCAAGAAGAAGAAGGTCTGATCGTCCTCCAAGCCTTCATCTCCTCAGAAGAAAGTCTTCTCCAAAAAATCCAAGTCTGGGGTTTCCGTATCCGCTCCTTCTTCTGGTACAGACGAACCCCTAAAGGTTTTAATTCCTCGATATATCCTTGAATCGGACGAAGCCTTTCATGCTGTCTTCCCTGAGATTAGACACACTTTGGAGTTTCAAGGTTGGTGGGGTTTTGCCACCAAGTACTCCGTCTATTATCCTACTCTTGTCAGGGAGTTTTACCGCAATCTATGCCATCAACCCGAACGTGGAAGACTGATCAGCTCTGTTCAGGGTGTTAAGTTTGAGCTTACTGCTAGTCTACTCGCCAAAGTATGGAAGATTCTGTTGAAGGGGGCCGAACTTCATTCATTTCCTTTGAATGAACATGAAGCATTTGCTGTTTTGACCGGGCAGCCAGAGGACCCTTCAGACATTAAGCAGACTCATTTGTCAAGCTTAAAAGCTAATCATTTTTCACCTCCCGTTCATCTTTTGCACCATATATGCACTTCCATTTTTACCCCACAGAGCAGTGGACGTGAAAGGGTTACAATCATGCAGAGATTTTTACTATACTGCATGTTGAAAGAAATCAATGTGTCTTTAATTGATGTTATTATTCAGACAATGGGGACTTGCCTGGACAACTCTAGGACTCTACCCTACGCAGCACATCTCACAGCCTTGTTCAGAAAAGTTGGAATTCCGTTTGGCAATGAAAAGAAGTGTGTTGTTCCTAGAGGCAATGTGTACTCCATGTCGTTTGTTCAGAATTTTATGGGTGTCAAAATTGTAGATGGCAAGCCAGTCAGAGTGCTGCCAAGTCAACAATCTTCTGTCAGGACAGCTGCTCCTCCTCCTGAGCCCGAACCAGAGTCAGTCAGGATATCTCCTGAACCTGTTGCTTCTCCTCCACATTGGGAGGGTCAGGAAAGAGATGTGGACATTGAGGTCCAAGGTGTAGCACAAGCTCCAGCCAGGTCACCTCCACCTTTTGTCACTCAGGATAGGCCTGCTCATACTGTTGATAGTGAGCAGGTTTTTCCTTCGTATGTGGTGAAGTCTCCCAATGATGATGATGAGGAAGGATTTCAATCTGCAGTACCCCCTTTTCAAGATGATGAGCCTGAATGGTATGACATTAGAGGGGAACCCAAGACTCAGTGGGAACAAGGTGAGTCCAGCTCACATAATCTTAATAGAGAACTTGGGTCCACTAGCCAACAACCTCAGGATGATTATTTCCAGGCCCCTCCTGGTGCAACAGAAAAGGATTTACTGGTTCACCTCATCCGAATGATGCAGCATCAAGGGGACAAACTTAACTCCTTTATTCTGTATACTGACTTTCAGCTGGAACGACTGTATAAAAGAATTGTTTTATCTAAAATTTCTATAATGGTCTCCTGGAGAGACTATATGAAGGCCAAGAAGACAACTGACAAAGCAATGAGGAAGCTCCTGCAGAGTGTTGCAAAGATTGTCAACAAGATTGCAGAGTTAGTTTCCAATATGCACTCTACACAGATGTCTTCTCTTCAGACCATGGCCAAGATGTAATCCATGTGTTATGATATTCAAATTGCTATGGTTACTCTGCAGTCTCAAGTAACCTCGATTCCCACAGGTTTTCAAGCCGTGTTTGGCAAGCTGTCTAGTCTTTCATCCTCCATGGAAACTATGTGCGGTACGCTTGAGTCGTTGACACGAGGATCTGACGATGTCCGCTCCGAGCTGGAAGGTCTTAAAAGCACTCTTTTATTTCAGTTGGGCGAGCTTTCTCAGGTAATTCAAGCTCTGCATGCCCAGCAGACCTTCTCATCTCATCGTCCTCCACCTCCACCGGGCCAGTCCTCTCATCACTCGTCTAGGAGACATTCTCAGTATTTTCCCTAAGTAATGGTCTGAATATTTTCTTATGCTTACTTGTCTTCTGGCCTCCCCTTCTTGCTGATGTCAAAGGGGGAGACTATCTTGTGAATGCACTTCGTTTTGATTTATAGTTAAAATTGACTATGTGCGTAAGTGAATGGTGAATGAGTTGAAGTGATACCTGTGTTTGATTGCTATGGTTGTGCTTGCCTCTGCTTACTTAGTTATTGAATTGCATGATCATTAAAGTACCAAAATTCCATCATGGTTGCCATCATCAAAAAGGGGGAGATTGTTGTCCTCCTGATTTTGATGATGATCACCATGATATCACAGGGTGTATTATTATCTGACAATCTGGTAAGTGGCAAGAATTTCTGTTGAACTTTAATGCAGGCAATAGTCAGCGTCGACGCCACAAGATCAAAGGGTCGACGCAGCCTTCAGCTCCTCCAAGTTGAAGCATACTTCATCTAGACTGCGTCTACGCCTCAAGCAAGATAACGTCGACGCCTTGACTAGATCTCAAGATGTTTGAGTCATGCGCACGCTAACTGCGTCAACGCCACTCGGATGCAGCGTCGACTCGCATGCCTCCAGAAGATATCTTCACACAGCGTTGACGCTACCAGCTACCAGCGTCGACGCAGCGGGTGCCTGAAGATTAAGAAGCTATCTTCACATAGCGTCGACGCCACCAGTTATCAGCGTCAACGCAGCGATAGCCTGAAGCTGTACATCGAAGGAAGATCAGAAGCTATCTTCACACAGCGTCTACGCATTCAAATGCTGGCGTCGACGCACTCAGTCCCAGACAAGCGCTCGGGCAGAAGGACTGGATAAAGTGGGCCAGCCACGTCTGCAAACGAAGTACACTCTTCCTCCTTTAGTCCAGAAGCTTCTCCACACGTGGGCAAATAATTGGGAATCTCGTGGGGGCCAAATCTTGCGCGGGAAAAATAAAAAATGAGAAAGGAAATGTAGAAGTGGATCGAAGAGGGATGAGTAGAGCGGAGGATAGAAAAGACTGAGAAGCACTCGTACAGAGAGAAGAAGGCGGAGAGCCTAGCATCGTGAAAAAGGTCCAGTGCGTGGATTGAAGCATAGGCTCGATCTCCTGGTGAAGAAGATCAGATGTTGAAGAACCATGAAGGCATCAGACTGATCTAGTCTCAACTGAAGGGGAGATCATACTCAGATCATACTGTTCATCTCTTCGGGCTACACTCTCTTCTGCTGCGCAAGAAGTCTGAAGATCCATTGATCAGCGTATTCTGAGTTTATTCCTTACCTTGTATTTTTGTTTTCTTATACAATTCTATTCTCGGATTACTGTTCCACTGGGATTTGGTGGACAGGTGTGTTCTGATCCAGAGTGTGTTCTGAGATCAGAGGGTGTATAGACTTTGTGTCTACAAGCTGTTCGACAGCGGTTCTGTGACAGGGTATAGCTGTCTTCTGCAGATTGGATCTGCAGGTCAGAGAAGGATTCTTCTCTGGTGTTAGCTAAGCTGTAAAGCTCAGCGGTGATCCCCATCGGTTTGGTGAGGGGGTGGACGTAGGTCTCGAGATAGAGACTGAACCACCTTAAAAATTCTGATCTATTGTGGCTTGTGCTTGTGGGTTGTTCTTGTGACTATTGTCTCGTTAGATCGCTTAGATATTGCGCTAGCTCTTTAGAGATTCACGAACCGGATTTTTGTCTGTGCTATCACAGAGAGTGCAATTGTCTTATTCTGCCTAAAATTTTTAAGTGGTCAATCTATTCACCCCCTCCCCCTCTAGTTTGACAATCCTCTGCTCCCAACACCCTCGCGCGAGGGAGATCAAGGGGGGTATTTATAGGCTAAAAATCCTTGCAAAATAAGGATTAAAACAAGGTAATGACTCTCTAACAAGAAACCCTCTCCCCAATCGAACACAAGGTGCAAAATGGGGTAAGGATCATTACTGGAAAGAAGCATGCGAAACGGATTTGAAAGTGAAAATGACGACCTGCCGAAGGGCGTCAATTAAAAAAAAGACGACTTCACCAAGGGCGTTAATTAAAATGACGCCTCCTATAGTGGCGTCAATTCCTAGACTTATTTATGGCAACAAAACACTTTCCTTATTAAAAATTCTGAAATGACTCATGTTTAAAAAGGCGTTAAACAAGAGACGCCCTTAAGGGGGACGTCAATTCTGTGATTTTTCATTTTGCTTAGGATTCATAAAATTCCAGGAAATGACGCCACTATACATAGCCGTCCGTTTCTGAAGAGACGCCCTTGACTACGCCGTTAATTAAAAGACGCCCTTACTTAAGGCGTCAATTCCATTTAACATAGAAAAATGCTAAGAAATTACAATTAAAACATGAAAAATAGAAAAACTTCATATTAAGCCAATATTGAAGTCCACTTTGGGGGGTCACATGGTGACATGAGATTTACTCAACATAGCATTGATTTTGGCGTGTCTACAGCTGTCCCGCTTTGGCGTCTGCTTTGTAAGGGAGTGAGACGGAATGAGGTGAAACAAGTGAAATGAAGTGGAACGAACTGATAAGTAGATGCCAAGGTATGATGTGACACGCCTTCGACACTAAGCGCTGAAAATCTTTCCAAGACTCCGAATGAAACAACTCTGGATGATTACAAGAAAGCATTGATGAGTTGGACCGAAGGGATTAAACTAAATGAACTAAAAAAATGTGCGCGAGGGCACGAAAGGGAGACACCATTGGAGAGCGGTTACCAGCCAATGTGCACGTGCTACAACCAAGGTGATTTTGTAGAAAAATAAAATGAATTGGGATGAAGACCCAGCAAATGAACACTTTCAAGGAACCAGCCTAAGCGGCTTCAAAGAGAATAAAGTACTTGATCTGGAATGTAATGTCTCATGCCAACTCAATTAAGAGCGAGTGACCTTCATTATTGGCGTAATATGAAGATTTTCATCATTAAGCTCAAGGTCCTACATGATGCATGCTGGGCTAAAAGAAAAATTAAATCAAACTAAAAAATAGAAAATAATCAAGGATAATATTGTTAAGCCATCTAGATTTGGTCAAGAATCTAGATCTCTAAGTTGACACTAAGTCGAAGCCCGTTTGTCCACGCATCAACTCAGAAAGTGGAACTATCGTCCCAAACCTTGGATGATTCAACGGCCTATCCGTGTGATCAAGATTCCCCTAGAATTATCACTATTTTTGATGAAGGGGAACTCAAATTCCAGGTTCATCAGAATCACAAGGTCCTTGAGATGCTATAGTAGCGTATAATATCATATAGTAGGAATGCTTACAAGAAATGCATACATGAAGATGGTGATATCAATGAGCATGTGGAGAACTGAGAAAGGAGCGCAGTCACCGTGGGGCTTGGATGATGCTGCCGGGTTGGTGGGGTTAAGAGCTTCTTATCCTGTGCTCAAAATTGTGTTAGTCCAAGATATAAAGATGCATAAGGCATTGATTTAAGCATGAAAGTATAATCAAAATACTCAACAACATTGGTTTGCATTTGAAATTTTTTTTGTTTGGAGTATATATATATATATATTATTTTTTGAGTTATTTGAGAATTTTTGAATTTTTATTGGATTTATTTGAGAATTTTTGAATTTTTATTGGATTTATTTGAGAATTTTTGAATTTTTATTAGATTTATTTTAGAGTTTTTTGAATTTTTATTGGAATTTTGAGAATTTTTATTGGTTTATGAGAATTTTTAAATTTTTATTAGAATTTTGAGAGTTTTTGAATTTTTATGGATTCATTTGAGAATTTTTGAAAGTTTATTGGATTTATTTGAGAATTTTTGAATTTTTATTGGATTTATTTGAGAATTTTTGAATTTTTATCAGAATTTTGAGAATTTTTTGAATTTTTATGGATTCATTTGAGATTTTTTGAAATTTTATTGGATTTATTTAAGAATTTTTGAATTTTTATTGGATTTATTTGAGATTTTTTTTGAATTTTTATTGGAATTTTGAGAATTTTTTAAATTTTTATTGGTTTATGAGAATTTTTAAATTTTTATTAGAATTTTGAGAGTTTTTAAATTTTTATGGATTCATTTGAGAATTTTTGAAATTTTATTAGATTTATTTGAGAATTTTTGAATTTTTATCAGAATTTTGAGAATTTTTATAATTTATGAGAATTTTTGAATTTTTATTGATTTATTTGAGAATTTTAACCGTGGGATGAGTAGACTTTGATGTGTAGACATGGAATGTACAGACTTTGACAATGCTTGGACTTTAGGAAATGTATAGACATGGGGAATGTATAGACTTATAAATGTAGAGACTTATGGATGTGCAGACTGGTGGAATGTATGGACTCGGAAGGCAATGTGTAGACTTAGGGTGTACAGACTTGTGAAATGTGTGGACTTCGAGTGTATAGACTTGGAGAATGGATAGACTTATGATGTACAGCCTTGAAGGAACGTATAGACTTTGGAACGTACAGACTTAGCAATGTATAGACTCTATAGAATGAAATGTATAGACTTCGGAACGTGCAGACTTAGCAATGCATAGATAGAATGGAATGTATAGACTTTGGAATGTGCAGACTTTGAGAATGGAATGTGTGGACTTGGGTGGGTAGAATGTATAGACTTGTGAAGGGCATGCTTAGACTTGGGATGCTTGGCCTTTGGGGAACGTATGGACTTTGAGAATGGAATGTATGGACTTAGACAATGCAATGTGCAGACTTATAAGAGAATGTATAGACTTAGATAATGCATAAACAGAATGGAATGTATAGACTTAGACAATGCAATGTGCAGACTTAAAAGGGAATGTATAGACTTAGACAATGCATAAACAGAATGGAATGTATAGACTTAGACAATGCAATGTGCAGACTTGTGAAGGGAATGTATAGACTTAGACAATGCAATGTAAGACGGAGGGAATGCTTGGACGGAGGAAATGGAAGACAGAGGAATGGAAGACGGAGGGAATGGATGGAGTGCACAGACTTTGGTAATGTATAGACTCTATGCAACGTATAGACTCTATGCGATGTATAGACTTATGCTTAAGATGGATGGAATGTATGCATGGACTTCAGAACTTATGAATGTATAGACTTCAGCAGTGCAAAGATTTTGACAATGTACAGACTCATGAGGAATGAATGTATGGACTTCAAAACTTTGCACCCATGATGCTTAAACTTATGCAAATACTTCCAGGCTTGCACAACCTGCACTTCTGCACTTCAAAGCTCATTAGTTTGTCAGAAGAATTATCAGCTCAGGACATATGATAATATGATCATAAGTGCTATTATATCTTGATAGAATTAATTATTTTATGTTATTTTATGCACTTAAGTTCAAAATGTTGTAAAGCAATTTAAAAGCGTAAGCTCAGAAAATGACGCCCGTTTACAGCGGCGTCAAATCAAGAAATGACGACTGTAAATAGGGCGTTAATTGCAATCGAGGTTTGAATTGGAATTGAACCGCAAATGACGCCTTCCAGGGAGGCGTTTACTTAAATGACGACCTTGACTGTGTCGTTAATTAAACAAATGACGCCAAACGGCGCGTCGTCAATTAACAGTTTTCGTTTCCTGCTCGAAATTAAACTTCCAGCAACTCGTTTGATTCAGACACAAACTGTGATACCCGTTAGTGTTCAAATCATTATAAAAGGTAACCGTTCGTCTTATGAGTATATCAAACCAATTGAGCAGACAGAGAACTTGTAGAGGATCTACCAGAAGAATTGAAGCCCTCTTTAACAGAAGCATAGCACTTGCAGAACAACTTCCAGGAAGATGAATACGATGATGCAGAAACAAAGGCCTTCCAAGAAGCCGAAGATGAGTTTTCCACGGATTTCTGAAGTTCCAGGCCATATTAGTGGGAGAATTGTCAACAACCAAGTAAGTGTTCTTACGTTAAAGCTTTTATTTTGTTCTTCTTCCTTCCTTTTCAAAATTTCTGATTACATTTCCTCTTCCTCTTCTTTCTTTTTTTTATGTTTTCAGGATTACCCAATTGTTCCTGGTCCAAGGAGATTTCTCAAAATTAAGTGGCTTCCTTTATTACTCTCCAAATTCTCATTAGACATGAAATCCTTCCTCTCAAGGTGGCACCTTCTTGGCCTCATAACCCATGCTACCCATTATAATGACATTCACTTAGATTGGGCCTCCATTGGAGCTCTTATAGAATTGTGGCACCCTCACACTCACACATTCCTCTTCCCAACCTTTGAAGCTACTATTCTCCTAGAAGATGTAGAGGCATTCTTAGGCTTGAGGAAGATGAAACAAGGAGAGGAATCTAGGATGGCTCACATGGCTAGACCAATACTAGTTCAAGACATACTCACTAGCCTCATTCAAAGCCCAAATCTAGTGAACCAAATTAAAGCTCATAAGGGGATCAACCTTCTAAAGTTAGCCTCATCGGTGTTCAAAAATATGGACAAGGCTCAAGAAGATGAAGACTTGTTGGAGAGAGTGATGAAGGGATTTGTGATATGTATAGCGGGAGCTCTCTTGTTCCCTTCAATGGAAGACCACCTAGAGGAGCATCACTTGAGTGCTATAGCTAGCATATGGGAAGGAAAAAGAATAGGTCCGGCGGTGCTAGCCAACCTATACAATGGGCTCACCTCGGCTTCCTTAGGACGGCCTCTCTATGGGTCAATGCTCCTTCTAGCTTGTTGGGTGGACCTCCACCTAAAGTTTGACTCATGCCAAGAGACTCAAGCGGCCTCAAAGATATTCTCAAAGAGCCCCCTTCGATATATGACAAATTCTTTGGGCTTATGTGAGAGGGTGACCAATCGAGTACCAAAGCTCAAGAAGAGAAGCGAATGGAGGGACTACTTCAAAACAATGCCAAAGAGCGGTTTCACTTGCGCACCGGGGTTTCTCAAGACCCAAGATCTTCGCTCAAGACTCTCCTCTGGCATAAAGCTTCGGTTGCTAGGCGGGACAGACTTCGTCCTTTATAACGCTCACTGGTGCCTCCCACAGCTCGGGCTACCTCGGCACCTCTTTGAAGAACCTTCTCACCTTCCTCCACTCAAAAGAAGGGAATTGTGCTTAAGTGGAGACCAAGAAGAAATCAAGACAATAATGGCTCAGTGGAAGGTTGGACTACTCCATAAGTCCAAGGCACATGTAGAAGAGGAAGAAGACAAATGCAAAGCTTATGTATTAGCACTTAGGAAGATAAGGCCTATGATGGCTCAATAGATGTAATCATGATTTTCCTTTAATGAAATAAAGATTCCTTTCTTATTTGAGCCAAAACAACACATTTATGATCATATCTCCCAATTGTATGCAATTCTGTCTGAAGAAACTGAGGGCTTCAGGTTCTCTATTATGAACAGCGCCTTCTTGCATGGCGTCAATTGAAAACAGCGTCTGAGAAAATGTCGTCAATTGTATTAAATCAATTCCTTAAAATACTTCTAAAACCACAAATGACGCCCTCAACGACAGGCGTTTATTAATTCGTGCCCCCAGGAAAGGCATTAATTGCTTTAAATTCCTTAAAATTATTTTCTAAATAAATCCTCAATTACATAAAATAGACGCCCTTACATACGTCGTGTATTATTAAACGAACGCCTGTCCTCATCGGTGTCAAATTCAAATAGTAATTATTATGATCAATCAAATCTATCACTTTCCCATTAATGCACCTGACGACGGTTGCAAATTCCCACGCAAACAAAAATGACGCCGAGCCTCAGGTCGTTAAATCAACAAACCACGCCCTTCCTCAGACCGTCAATTTATCAAATAACGGCTTCCCTTCGGGCGTCAATTCTTTTCGACCGTTAAAGCCCTTTTTCACTCCTTCTTCTCCTTCCTTCGTTCATTTCTTTCCCTCTTTTCTGCAAACCCTAACAAACCCTAACCGAGCCCCCCCCATTCTCCTCCATTCTATCTCTCTCATTCTCACTCTCTCCCTTCTCGAACCCATGGCGGGCGGCGCACAGAAACGCCAACGGGTGAGCACCCCCTTTGTGGTGGACCTAGGCGACGAAGACCAAGCCGCGGAGGAGGTTCTTCCCACGGCGGCCGAAGACGCTCCGGCGGTGGAGCACGAAGACGAAGAAAGGGAAGATGGAGAAGAAGAAGAAGAAGATGATGACGAGGACGACGAAGATGACGATGAAGAAGGCGAAGGGGATGAAGAAGAAGAAGAAGAACAAGGACGAGAGGAAGGAGAAGGAGAGGAACCGCCGGCGGCGGCGGCGGTCGTTCCACGCCCCGGCCAACCCCGACGACCACGGCAACCAAGGAAAATCATCCGTGGAGGATTGATCGTGCCCGAGCGACGCAAGGTAGGCCCCCAACCCTCTATTTTCCATTTTATTTTCATTTTCCATCAATTTCCATAGCTATCGGTCTCGGTTGAGGGAAAAGCAGACAAATGACGCCCCCATGGGTGCCGTCAATTAAAAAGACGCCCAGACCTGGGTCGTCAATGCCGTTATTTTAATTTCTGAAACTGATTAATGTGAAAAACACGCCCTGCAGCATGTCGTTATTTTAAATTTCACCATGTTTATTCATTTTGTTATCAATTTTCATGCCATTTCATTTATTTTAAATGTATATGTCTCTGCTTTATTTTTTTTCGCATGTTTAATTAACTTTGAAACCCCAGAAAACAACGCCCCCCACCGAGGCGTCAATTCTTTAATCAACGGCCACAGGGATGGTCGTCAATTCAGAATTTTATTCAGATTAAGAAATTAATTTCAAAACGGCGCTCCCCATAGGGGCGTCATTTAATAAAATAACGACCCTGGGTGGGTCGTCAATTCAAATTGCACAGACATACATCTTAAAACTACGTCTCTCTTAGGGGCGTCAATTGATTAAACCACGACCCGGGGTAGGTCGTTAATTAAAATAGAGAGCAAATGTGACAGCAAATCAATATCCACATAAAAACTTAAGCTAGAATTTTTATTTTTGTTGCATGCAGAGGTTGATGAGGACACAGATCTCTTGGGTCCAAGTCCAAGCGGCTTACTATGGGCTCCCTGAGTTCCAGAGGGCTAGGGTAGATGCTATGGGGTTCGGACACTTCCTGAGTATAGAGCCAGTTCGACTAGACCTACCCTTGATCCAGGTTCTCAGAGAGAGATGGGATAGGACTAGCAGGGCCTTCCTTATGCCGTGGGGTCATATGATACCTACCCTAGAGGGCGTCACTAGGATCACCGGGCTGAGGGTAGACGGAGAGGCGGTGAGCGGTATCACCCTACTCGATTATAGTGAGCTTACTCAGAGGCTGCTAGGGCTAGAGACAGTCTACGAGACACCTAGCGAGTGTAGGACCATCTTCCGCACCGACCTTACCATAGCTATGGGTTTAGGTGACTCTAGGCAGAGGTCGAGGGAGTCTCTGGAGCAGTTTTCACGGAGGCTGATAGACGGGGCTAGTGCTGCCTACTGCCAGGACCCGACTGAGAGGGAGAGAGCAGATCGAGATCTGAGGAGATTTCTATTCTTGATGCTCGGGAGGTTGCTGCTCGGCACAAAGGGCGATGTTATCAACTGTCGATTCCTATGGATACTCGAGGACTTGGAGGGCGTCGGTAGATATGCTTGGGGAGCGGCGTTGTTGGCGCACTTGATAGCTGACTTGTCCACGGGGATAGGTTGAGAGACGACTGTCAACGGCTTTTCACCCTTTCTTCAGGTATGCATTTTTATTTTCTCTTTCTCTCTTTCTCTTTTTTTTATGCATATGAATGTCTTATTAATGCAATGCATGGATGCAGATATGGAGCCACTTGTACATGCCGATGGGGCGTGCTGACCCATGGCTTGGAGGTGAGGGATCCTTCCCTCTGGCACGGCGCTGGCTACCAGTGGTGACTGGAGCCCCACTCGCCTACGAGCTGCGAGTGTTACGACGGGAGTTCCGCGACTTCCCTACCTCACTGGTATGCAATTTTCATTTATTTTTATGTGAAATATGTTGATATGATGATGATATGATGATACGCGTGCTTGTGAATGCAGGTGAGGTGGAGACCTTATGAGGGGATGACTGATGAGGGCCAGCCCTGGGTCGTAGTGGCCGACCTCGCTTCGGGCATGAGCTTTAGGTTCATTGCCTGAACGAGATTGAGCCGCTACGGCTTAGGCTGGTGATGAGGACCCTTGGCCTGCACCAGGAGTGGATCGAGGTAGGAGAGCCGCGGGGGATAGGCAAGAAGACGTGCGGTCGCACGAAGGCGATAGACTGGAGAGTCCGGTTCTCGAACCAGTACGTCGACTGGCAGCGTGGCGGGACCCGAGTCACTTCCCAGGTAGCAGACATGATGTGACACAACCTAGGGGGTTCTTCACATGATCAAATGACCCTTGGACCTAGCAAGCAACCAACGCACGAACCGGTGACTTTACTCGGGCGGACTCACCCGCTAAGCGCACTCTTATGCCCGTAGGCAAACCGGTGATAGTGGTGAGGGTCCAGGACGGGCCCTTGCTGCTCCGAGGGTTGGCTAGCTTAGGATTGGACCTCTCAAGGGTCCTAGGATGTCCACTCTCATAGACGGCCAGTACGCCGAGGGCGTGGGTATTAACGGTTCACTCACAACTCACCCGCGGTAATCATTCATTCACAAGCAAATTTGAGTTCGGGCACTCCACTTACCACCGACGGCACTAAGATACAATACTACTCAAGCAAGGAAATTTCAGCAAAGAGGAGTGTGCAGTGGCTCACCTAGTCGGTGTGAAGACACCGATCCCGGTCGGAGACGAGGGCGAGCGAGGAAGCGTGGGCTTACCCGCACGCCGCGCCGGAGAAGCTTCAACCTGAAATTGTAAATTACATGCACTACACCCCATGCAAGGGGGGGGGGTTCTTGGGGTGGGGATTAAGGTGTTACAATCAAAACTACCACCACGCAGGGTGGGGCCTTCAGCCGGCCAAGCGGGGTGGGGAAAATAAGGTAAAGAATGTCGGTTGAGTGTGGATGCCGAATCTGCCGGTTATCTGCGAACAGGGACAGTGGGGCGGTGTAATGACCGTAGATCCTTCTCACGAATTTTTCCGATAGCGAGACTGGCGGCAAAAGCTTCGTAACAGGTACAGGAACGCTTCAGATTTTTGTGAATTTCTTCTGAGACCGTGGCTGACCGGAGCAGAGGTTGGAACAGGACATGAGGTTTTCTGATCCACAGTTGCAGACTTCTGGCAGCAGGTTGCAGAGGACGCCACGCACTCTCCCGAACTCCGATCAGCACGAAACTGGCGGTGACGTCTTCGTGGTCAAAGTAGCTTTCAGCCGAAGGTAACGGGGCTGCAATCAGAGGTCGAGGGCGGTCGGTGTACCCTGAAGAGTTGGCACTGGTCGGAGTAGACTGCAGGAGACAGAACTGGAGAGCTCGGGGGAGAAAATTCGTAACTCCTTCCTCCGGCAGCCGAATGAGGTTCTGTTTCTTGATCTTGGAAGAAGACTAGCAGAGGAAGAACTTTGATGAAGGGGCTTCAGCCTGAATCCGCTAGGGTTCGTCGTGGCAGAGTGATCTCTCAGGTTCTGATGCTTGGCAGGGAGGGTTCCGCGCAGTCGTGGGAGAACGGAGTTCCTGGACAGCCCCGAGCTCCGATGAAGACGAAACCACTTTGGTGTCGAAGAGGACAGGCAGACGCTTCCACGGATGTATCTTGGGCCTTCAGAATCGGCCGAAGGAAGCCGTGGTCACCTCTGCAAGTCGGTACTCTTCTTCTGATCTGCAACTGAAACTGTAGGTTGAAGATGACGGGGGGGAATGGGGTATGTGGGAGGGGAAATGGGGGTGGATGAGTGTAGGAGTGACCCCTGGTTGTAAGGGGGTCTTGGAGGGGGTGTTCCAAGGTGTGTATGAGGGAGAATGGGGTCTAGAAGGTGGTGTTTGCAGTGGGTGAGAGGGGAGCTACGAATTTGGGATGGGTGGGGAAGAGAGAAGGAGAGATCTTTCTCCAAAATTTGAAAATGGACTAATGTGGTTAGTGGGGCTTTGGGAATGGGAAGAGTTGTGTTGGGGAAGGGAATGGGTGCTTGGGGTAGTGGGAAGGGTGCTTGGGGAAGTGGGTGGGGTAGTTGGGGGTTGGGAGGTGGAGCTAGGATTGGTGGAAGCTCCCTTGGGACTAGGGGGTGGAGTAATGGTGGCTTGGGGAAGTGGAGGGTCTTAAATGAGGTGGGTAGCTAGTGGAGGTGGTTGGGGAAGGGAGGAGAGAGAAGCAAATTCGGAATTGGGTGTTGAGGAGAGAGAAAGTGGAGTGAAAAAGAGAGATTAAGAGAGGGAAGGGTGGGGAATCTCTCCCCTAGGGCATCTCACCCAAGAAATGTTGGAATCACTCCACTAAACTAAGCTTTGGACTCTCAAATGGCATTTTTCATTGATTGATTCATTGATTGATTAAGTTCAAATGGAGGAAATGGGGTCCTATATATAGGAAACCCACATTTCTACAAAAGACCCTGACAAAAGACTCATTGACAAATAACCGAAGGGGTAGGGGAGCTCATTGGGCCAAGCCCGAAGAAATGGGCCCAATTAGCACATTACACAATCTAATGACACTCAAACATAGGAAAATAAATGCTAGACCTAGGGAAATGACTCAAATAAAATGAAAATTACATCAATGACTCAAATAAAAATTACATAGGACTCAAAATTAAATGACTAGACCAGGCCTGATGAAATAGGAGGTGATGTTCTCATCATACTCCCGGGGTGCGAAGAACTCGACTCCGTCGAGTAAGAGTCCACCGGGGGGAAAGAGGTCCTCCGACGCAACTCCGAGCAAGCTTCAACCTCCAAACTCAACCTCACGTTCGCAACCAGGGGACGACGCTTCAACTCCTCAAGGTGGCTTGGACACACCCTCTTGCCGATGATAGTACCTTGCTTGCCCAGTATTGCCTCCGTGTGCACACGTCGGGCTCTCAAGTTTTTATGTGGAAGCTCTCCGAGGGTGTCGCTCACATAGATGGGGGTAGGCTCAAGGTGCTCACTAGGATCTACCGCGGTGCCCTAAGAGGGTGCTAGATCCGTTACATGAAAAGTGAGGTATATCCCAAAGTCCTATGAGTAAATCCAACCCGTAAGCCAGGTTGCCAAAAGCCACTTGGAACATGGAAGGTCCAAGTCCTCGTGCCCTCGATTTGGAGGTGGCCCTATGGTAGGGCCATTCCAAAGCCACCATCGTGAGGTTACCTCAAAGTGCCACTCGTGAGTTTTTGTCCGCTCATTACGATCCTCACCGTCCATTGCTAGATGCTTGCTTGAATGAGTATGCCTTGAGCTACGGTGCGGTGTGGGTGGGAAGTGTGTGGTATGCAAAGGGGGACCGGGGCAACCAAAAGTAGACCTATCATGTAATGATGCAGTGTAGACTTCGGTCAACCTAGGTGGGCCAGGGCACCCGTAGGTGGCCCTATCATGCAAAGTGGTGGTAAATATCGGGGGACCCGGACATCCGTAGATGCCTTTGACATGTGTATGACCAATGTGAAGTGAGGGAGGGCCGGGGCATCCATAGGTGTCCCTTTCATGTATGGGTGTGATGAGTGCCGGGGGACCCGGACATCCGTGAATGCTCCTATCATGTTTAAGACTTATGATGAATGACGGTGGCATATTACATCCGAATATGGAACTCTCATGCTTAAGACTCATGATGAATGGAGGTGGACCATTACATCCAAAAATGGTCCATTCATGCTTCCTACTTGACATGTGGGTGTTGTGAATGAATGAACCCGTCTTATGAATCATGCCAAGTGATGTGTTATGACAAGACTTATGCATTCCTTTCCCAAAGATGACTTCCATGTGTATGGGTGTGGGATGGCCTTTGAACTTCCATGTGAAAGGGTCAAAAGGATCTAGGAAGGTGGGCATTATGGAGAGGGGCTCTTCTTTGCTTCCTAGGCATATGTTGTCTATGGTGATGGTTCCCTTTGTGTGGCCCAAGTCTTGGAAGAGGTGTTCTTGGTCCAACATGGTTGGTTGGGGTAGGGAAAGGGGAGTTGTGGGTAAGGTGAGTGTATTACATGGGTAACTAGACTCCCATTGGAAGGGATCAAAGGGGTCATGGACTGGGCTTCCTAGAGGAAGGAACTCTATGTCCACATGGTCCACACATGGTGGGTCATCCTTCCCCAAGGTAAGTGGACCAAGATCTTTAGTGGGCCAGTCGGTCAAGGTACTTGGGATCATAATGGTAGTGGAGTGGACCATGATGGGTTCTTCATCCATGGGGAGAATGAGAAGGAGGTCACTAGTGTAGCAACCAATGGTGTAGACTGAGGTGATAGAACCAACACATGGGAGGATGAGACTAAGTCTTCTTGGGTGGGCCTCTCCTATGGTCAATAAGCAAGTCAACTTTAGTTGCCATTCTAAACCCTTGATGAGATCATCCCAACTATTTACCTCATAGTAGGATTGGAATGTGGTATGATAGGAGTTAATGGGTGCTAATTGGAAAGGATGCTCCATGGTTGGGTTTTGACAGTACAAGGTATGAGGGATGGGATTTTGCTTGAGCCATTTGATGATAAGTTCTCCTAGGGTCACCACCTTTTGCATGAGATTGAGTGGTTTGGGGATGTATGTGTTTGTTTGGACGGGGATGAGTTGATGTCCTTCTTCCTTATTGATAGGAGTATGAATTTCCTTGAATGTGGGGAAGAGATTTGGATTGGTGTCCAATCCCGGGGATTTGGTCTTGTGGGCCGGGTTTTCCTCATGTTCACTCATGACCTTGTTCATTCTTCGAAGTGGGTTGAGAGGGCATGGTGGCCGGGTATGGGGCCCCGGTGGGTGAGGGAACAAAAGGTTGTTGAAACCATAGGCTCCCGGGAGATGTGGGGGATGAACTAGGCAAGACCAACGCAATGGGTGGAAGGTGGTATTCCGTTCATCAAGCCATTGTTTCCCTAGGATTATGCAAGGGCCTTCCAAAGTTCCAATTTGACACCATGCTCCATCAAAGTATTTGGTCTCTCCAAACCATTTATGGAATTCAACGAAGACTAGGTCTCCGTTGTGCACAATTTGTCCGGTCGTAGAGAGGGTGGCTACAATGCCGGGGGATACCCAATTATCTTCTACCATGTAGATGAAGTCAATTTCTGTGGGGCTCCCATTAGGTAGGTATGCTTGGGATATGATGGGAATTGGGGCCTTTTGGTCTGTAGACTCAATGACAATGGGAGGTGGATAATGCATGGAACGATCCGATGAGAACTCTAATGCAAGCGTGCCCATGGACTTGACTTGATAGAGACAAGTCAATGACTTGCTCTGATACCACTTGATGTGACACAACCTAGGGGGTTCTTCACATGATCAAATGACCCTTGGACCTAGCAAGCAACCAACGCACGAACCGGTGACTTTACTCGGGCGGACTCACCCGCTAAGCGCACTCTTATGCCCGTAGGCAAACCGGTGATAGTGGTGAGGGTCCGGACGGGCCCTTGCTGCTCCGAGGGTTGGCTAGCTTAGGATTGGACCTCTCAAGGGTCCTAGGATGTCCACTCTCATAGACGGCCAGCACGCCGAGGGCGTGGGTATTAACGGTTCACTCACAACTCACCCGCGGTAATCATTCATTCACAAGCAAATTTGAGTTCGGGCACTCCACTTACCACCGACGGCACTAAGATACAATACTACTCAAGCAAGGAAATTTCAGCAAAGAGGAGTGTGCAGTGGCTCACCTAGTCGGTGTGAAGACACCGATCCCGGTCGGAGACGAGGGCGAGCGAGGAAGCGTGGGCTTACCCGCACGCCGCGCCGGAGAAGCTTCAACCTGAAATTGTAAATTACATGCACTACACCCCATGCAAGGGGGGGGGGTTCTTGGGGTGGGGATTAAGGTGTTACAATCAAAACTACCACCACGCAGGGTGGGGCCTTCAGCCGGCCAAGCGGGGTGGGGAAAATAAGGTAAAGAATGTCGGTTGAGTGTGGATGCCGAATCTGCCGGTTATCTGCGAACAGGGACAGTGGGGCGGTGTAATGACCGTAGATCCTTCTCACGAATTTTTCCGATAGCGAGACTGGCGGCAAAAGCTTCGTAACAGGTACAGGAACGCTTCAGATTTTTGTGAATTTCTTCTGAGACCGTGGCTGACCGGAGCAGAGGTTGGAACAGACATGAGGTTTTCTGATCCACAGTTGCAGACTTCTGGCAGCAGGTTGCAGAGGACGCCACGCACTCTCCCGAACTCCGATCAGCACGAAACTGGCGGTGACGTCTTCGTGGTCAAAGTAGCTTTCAGCCGAAGGTAACGGGGCTGCAATCAGAGGTCGAGGGCGGTCGGTGTACCCTGAAGAGTTGGCACTGGTCGGAGTAGACAGCAGGAGACAGAACTGGAGAGCTCGGGGGAGAAAATTCGTAACTCCTTCCTCCGGCAGCCGAATGAGGTTCTGTTTCTTGATCTTGGAAGAAGACTAGCAGAGGAAGAACTTTGATGAAGGGGCTTCAGCCTGAATCCGCTAGGGTTCGTCGTGGCAGAGTGATCTCTCAGGTTCTGATGCTTGGCAGGGAGGGTTCCGCGCAGTCGTGGGAGAACGGAGTTCCTGGACAGCCCCGAGCTCCGATGAAGACGAAACCACTTTGGTGTCGAAGAGGACAGGCAGACGCTTCCACGGATGTATCTTGGGCCTTCAGAATCGCCCGAGGAAGCCGTGGTCACCTCTGCAAGTCGGTACTCTTCTTCTGATCTGCAACTGAAACTGTAGGTTGAAGATGACGGGGGGGAATGGGGTATGTGGGAGGGGAAATGGGGGTGGATGAGTGTAGGAGTGACCCCTGGTTGTAAGGGGGTCTTGGAGGGGGTGTTCCAAGGTGTGTATGAGGGAGAATGGGGTCTAGAAGGTGGTGTTTGCAGTGGGTGAGAGGGGAGCTACGAATTTGGGATGGGTGGGGAAGAGAGAAGGAGAGATCTTTCTCCAAAATTTGAAAATGGACTAATGTGGTTAGTGGGGCTTTGGGAATGGGAAGAGTTGTGTTGGGGAAGGGAATGGGTGCTTGGGGTAGTGGGAAGGGTGCTTGGGGAAGTGGGTGGGGTAGTTGGGGGTTGGGAGGTGGAGCTAGGATTGGTGGAAGCTCCCTTGGGACTAGGGGGTGGAGTAATGGTGGCTTGGGGAAGTGGAGGGTCTTAAATGAGGTGGGTAGCTAGTGGAGGTGGTTGGGGAAGGGAGGAGAGAGAAGCAAATTCGGAATTGGGTGTTGAGGAGAGAGAAAGTGGAGTGAAAAAGAGAGATTAAGAGAGGGAAGGGTGGGGAATCTCTCCCCTAGGGCATCTCACCCAAGAAATGTTGGAATCACTCCACTAAACTAAGCTTTGGACTCTCAAATGGCATTTTTCATTGATTGATTCATTGATTGATTAAGTTCAAATGGAGGAAATGGGGTCCTATATATAGGAAACCCACATTTCTACAAAAGACCCTGACAAAAGACTCATTGACAAATAACCGAAGGGGTAGGGGAGCTCATTGGGCCAAGCCCGAAGAAATGGGCCCAATTAGCACATTACACAATCTAATGACACTCAAACATAGGAAAATAAATGCTAGACCTAGGGAAATGACTCAAATAAAATGAAAATTACATCAATGACTCAAATAAAAATTACATAGGACTCAAAATTAAATGACTAGACCAGGCCTGATGAAATAGGAGGTGATGTTCTCATCAAGACAACTCCGAGTACCTCCGACGCTACTGGGAGGTTTATGCCGGCTGACCCCAAATGAGGGTCTTAGGGGTATGTATGAATGCACTTATCTTTTAAATTAAATGCAAATGCTTATGTGTAGCTATTATGCGACTAATATGTGGTGAATGCAGGATGCGCGGGACATAGTGGCGATGGACATGCAGACCCACCTCCATAGTTTGGAGGCCCAGCTAGCTACCACACGGGCAGACCTTGAGACCCTGGTGAGTGTTTAATTTATCTATATGCACATGAATTACTGAATTATTGATGATTAGCCACTGACAATCTCCATGAATGCAGCGTGCCCAGCAGGGAGCAGCAGTGAGATCGACGGGAGAGGCCTCCAGCTCGAGAGGACCTAGTGCAGAGACGACTGTACTAGCGGAGCAGTTAGCCGGAGCGGCGGCACGGGCCGAGGCGGCAGAGCGCGACCTCGTCACACGGGTATGCTTTAAACCTTAAACTCAAAATTCATTTAATTGTTTATATGATATGCTCATGAAAAATTATGTTTACAGACTAAGGAGCTCCGGGCCGCTCTTACCTGCGTTGAGGAGGGACAACATGCGATGGCCATTCGGGTGAGTTATTTATTTTCAGTTGTTTATTGCTTATTTCATGAATTATTGAATTAAATATATGGAACTGATGATTTGTTTACCTGTTTGCAGTCTTCAGAGTTACAGGCGGCACTTACCCGGGCTGCCTTGGCCGGTAGAGAGTTGGCGATCCACGAGCAGTGGATCGTGGAGCTCGAGAGGGCCTTGAGGCGGCGAGAGGAGGTACCTCAGGACGTGGCGAAGCTGCGAGTCGCCGTCGAGATGGAGCGGAGAGAGCGTGCTCGGGAGTGCGAGGAGCACCAGGCGGACCGTGCCCGTGACCGTGAGCAGCACCAGGCGGACCGTGCCCGGGATCGTGAGTAGGGGGTAGCACGCGAGCGGGAGCTTACGGACTTGAGGACCCAGTTAGCCGTTACCCAGGAGCGGCTACGAGCGTCAGAGGAGCGCCTCCAGCGAGGCCGGGAGCGAGCGCGGGCTGCGGGGTACGGCTTCACCAGCTCCACCTTCGTAGCAGGTTCCTCTCTCCGGCAGAGGAGCAAGGCCGAGGGGCCGACTCGAGCTCCAGCTACTTCACGGGGGTCCATGCCCCCTCCACCAGCGCCTCGTCGTGGGGACGAGAGTGAGGCCGAGAGTAGGAGAGAGGAGGGTGGAGGCGAGAGCTGAGAGACTTACTTGTACTCCTCCACCCTCACACCTGTACTCAGATATTCATGATATATATATATATATATATATATATATATATATATATATATATATATATATATATATATATATATATATGAGATTGAAATTTTGTTACCTGAGCACTTGTGTAGTTGTGTAGTTGTGTTTTTCTTCCACTTTCTGCCTTTTACTTTTGCCCTGCGCTTGTAGCTGTAGTTCACACTTAAACAAACAGGTTAATCCATCTGTTCGGCTTGGCCCCTTGCTCAATAAGCAAGGGGATGTCTTTACTTTGACCTTGATAACGGGTCAAGGGGCCAAGCCTTTAATCAATGAAGGTAAATGATAAATAAAATATAGGAAGATGCAACATGCAAGCAATCAAATGCTAACTAAAAATAAAAGATGCTCACACACGAATGCAACCAGGCACATGCACAACAACGGCTTCAAATTTTTAATTTTTCTTTTCCATTGTCTCTCTTTTTATTTTTTTATTTTCAATTTTAAAAATGACGCCCGCGCCAAAGGGCGCCCATTGTGAAATTGACGCCTTTATGGTAGGCGTTTATTGCAAAACAACATTTTTTAATGTTTTAAATTAAAAATGACGACTTAGTCTAAGTCGTTAATTTTGAAAAAGACGCCTGTCATCAGAGGCGTTAATTTTTATTTTCCCATTCTCTTTTTTTTTTTGAAAATGACGGCTTAACTGAGAACGTTAATTTTGAAAAAAATTTCTTTTTGTTTTGTTTGAAAGCAAGCATAGTACAGGGCTTTAAACCTTATGCCATCATGATCTTAAATTCATTAATCTTTCTCAAAAAACTTAACAAAGGGATCAACGTGCTCAATGACTTATGCTTCTACTCATATTCTCTTACAGCCCATCCTTCTTAGTGAGACTTCACCATTCTTCGAGTTTAGAACCTGCCCCGGAGAGGGAAAAGAAGAATAATTTGGGGAAGCTCACGAGAGGTTTTCAAGGATGGGAAACACTCCTCCCCTGCCCTAATGCCTGTTGGGATTCGATCTTTGGCTTAGGGAAATTTTGTTGCTCTTTTCGCCCTTATTCATGCACGCTTACGACCAGGGTTTTCCCTGCGGGGACTTTACCCTCTTGACATGCTTTCTTTTATCATATTTTCTTTTCTTTTTCTTCTTTTTCTTTTCAGAATAGATAAAGACCTAATTGTACTTGGGATTTAAGCATTTTGTTCCCTTTTGGGCCCCGACTTCCACCTACTAGGGTGGCGGACAGGTTTGGTTAGTAACCCTTGACTTGTACTCCCTCTCGTGAGCCGAAGAGAAGAGAATAGGTAAGATTTTTACGCTCTTAGTTTGAGTCAGACTTTCCTTGAATTCCGGGCTGCTTGAGTTTAAGAGTAAAGCGTGTGGTGTGTGTGGAGTTGAACCAAAAGTTAAATCCTCGAGACTGAAGAATGAATTAAGGATGATTACTCAGGCTTGTAGCCCATGTACCATGCCTGCGATTTTCAATCAATTTTTTTTGTTTTTGTTTTGTTTTTTGCTTTTCTTCTTTTTGTTTGTGATGGTTTAGGGGTAGTATTTCTTCAAATAGAGACCATTCCAAGGATGAGTTAGCTCTTCATCTTCAGCATTAATCAATTTGTAAGCGTTGCCAGGATAAACATCTTTTATAACAAAAGGACCTTCCCAGTTAGGTTGGAGTTTTGAACGTGGTCCATCAGGTTTTATGAAAATTCTTTTAATTACCATCTCACCAATTTTGAACTTTCTCTCAATTACTTTCTTTTGATAAAAACGTGAAAGCCTGTTTTGATAAATGCGCGCATGCTCGGCGTCGGTCAAACGCTTCTCGTCTAGGAGTTCCAACTGAGCAAGGAGAGATTCGCGACGCTCATCAATGGGGAGCTCCTTGTCCAATTGTACTCGTAGAGAAGGGATAAGAAGCTCGTAAGGAACTACCGCCTCCATTCCATAAGTGAGGGCGAAAGGGGTCTGCCCAGTAGGTGTACGAATGGAAGTGCGATAGGCCCAAAGAGCTTCAACCAATTTTTCTGGCCAATCCGCAAATTTATTAGCCTCACATGTTTTCTTGATAATTTTAATCAAAGTCTTATTAGTTGCCTCCGCTTGGCCATTACCCTGCGGATAATAAGGAGATGAATGATACAATGTAATGTTATACCTGTTGCAGAGGTCCTGAAGCTCTTGAGAGATGAATTACGGTCCATTATCGGTGACGATGGTACTCGGGATGCCGAACCTTGCGATGATGTTCTTCATTATAAATTTGTAGATGGTTGACGCTTTTATCTCCGCATAAGCTTCCGCTTCCGCTTCCGCCCACTTGGTGAAGTACTCCGTCGCCGTGAGTATGAATGACTTTGGTTTTATGAGGAGGGTCGGATCACCAAGAGGTCCAATGATATCGAAAGCCCACATGGAGAAAGGCCATGGGGAAGATATAGGATGGAGTGAAGAAACAGGAGAATGAATTTTGTCGGCATGTAGTTGGCACTTAACACACCTTCGAACATAGATAGAACAATCCTCTTCTAGAGTGGGCCAATAGAAACCTAGCCTAAGGATCTTCTTAGCTAGCATTTAGCTATTGACATGACCACCACACACTCCTGAGTGCGTCTCTTTCACGACCTTCCAAGATTCATCATCATCAAGGCATCTTAGCAAAACACCGGTAAGACCTCTTCTATAAAGTACACCTCCAACCAAAGTGTATCGCTGAGCAACTCTTCGAATGGCTTTCTTTTCTTCAGCCGTGGCTTCTCCAGGATATGATTGATCCTGGCAATATTTAGCAATCTCGTAATACCCTGGCTTTTCTTCATCGTCCAATTCGTCATCTAAGTCTAATAGCATGACTTCCTTATTCTCAATGATTCCTTCTTGCTTCACCTTCCTAAGCACCTCCTCCTTAACTCTAAGGAAAGCTGGATCCTTAATAGCTGGAGTGAGCCGCTTGTGAATAATGATAGAATGGGAATCCCTTTCGGGAGGGAAAGCCAAGAAAGAAGCAAGAGAAGCGAGAGCATCAGCTAAGATATTATGATCGCGAGGAACATGAATGAAGATTAATTTGGTGAAATGCTTGGTATAAGCGGAAGTCAATTCCTGATAGGGTTTGAGCTTAGGATTAAGCGTGCGGCACTTGGTGAGCACTTGGCGAAGAATAAACTGACTATCACCTACAATCTGCAAATGGGTAACACCGAATTGATGAGCGGCCTCCAGCCCGGCCAGGAGAGCCTCGTACTCAGCTATATTATTTGTGACTGGAAATGCGAGCTGAGAGGCGGGTGGAATAGTGATACCCTCTAGTGATAGAAGAACAATACCAATCCCTTTCCCTTTTGAATTCAAAGCTCCATCAAAATGTAACGTCCACATTGAATCGATCTGATTGACGGACATTAGTTCCTCGTCTGAAAACTCTGAGCAAACGGGGTCAAATCTAGGGAGGGGATGGTGAGCAAGATGTTCTGCTATGGCATAGCCTTTAATTACTTTTTGCTGAATGTAAATGATGTCGAATTGAGAAAGGAAGCTTTGCCATCGTGCCAATCCGTCGGTGAGAACAGATTTTTTAAGAAGGAATTTAATTGGATTCATACGAGCGATGAGGTGAACCTCGTGAGCTAAGAAATAATGCTTAAGTTTCTGAACTACCCAGACTAAAGCAGCACAAGTCTTTTCTATAGCTGAGTACCTTTGCTCACATGGGTTGAGAAGCTTTGACAAGTAGTAGGCTGCCCTTTCTTTTCCTTCTTCGTCAACTTGGGCTAGGACAGCGCCTACGGAGTCATCCAGGACGGAAATGTAAAGAACAAGCGATTTGCCTGGAACTGGCGGCCTCAGGACAGGAGGATTTGAGAGATAATCCTTCAATCCGTCAAAAGCTGCCTGACACTTGTTGTCCCAAATAAACTTGACTCTCGGCTTGGTAAGCTCGTAGAACGGCCTATATCTTTGTGAATGTTGGGAGACAAAGCGGTGAATAAACTGCAACCTCCGGATCAAACCTCGAACTTCTTTCAAATTCCTAGGAGGAAGCATTTCTCTTATGGCCTTTGCCTAATTGGGATCAATCTCAATACCCCTCTTGCTCACGATGAATCCAAGCAACGTCCCTGATGAAACACCAAACACGCACTTCTTAGGGTTCATCTTCAGCTGATATTCCCGTGCCCTTTGCAGAACCTTGGTTAGAACCCTAGGATGCTCAATCCTTGTCCTTGATTTTACTACCAGATCATCAACATACACCTCAATGTAAATGTGGATCATATCATGAAAAATTGCCATCATAGCCCTTTGATAGGTGGCTCCAGCATTCTTAAGTCCAAAAGGCATAACCACGTAGCAATAGGTCCCCCATGGTGTGGTGAACGATATTTTCTCTTGATCTTCCTTAGCCAGGCGAATCTGATTATAACCTGAAAAATCATCCATAAAGGAGAGAGTCTCATATCCTGCCGTGTTGTCAATTAGAACATCAATATGAGGGAGGGGGAAGTCATCTTTAGGACACACGCGGTTGAGGTCCCGAAAGTCTATACAAATTCGAACCTTTCCGTCCTTCTTCATGACTGGGACGATGTTAGCCACCCAATTAGGATAGAGGACAACTCTAACAAATCTAGCCTTATGAAGCTTATCGACCTCTTCTTTCATCTTTAATGCCATATTAGGGTGGAAACGTCTCAACCACTGTTTAACCGCGACAAACCCCGGCTTAAGTGTAAGTCGATGTTCAACGAGCGTAGGGTCTAGTCCAAGCATATCTTCATAACACCAAGCGAACGTGTCCTTATATTCTTGGAGGACCAAAATAAGCGCCTCCTCTTCATCGGGCGACAAGTTCTTTGAAATGAGGACAAACCTAGGGTCTTCTTCCGTACCCAGATTTATTTCTTTAGTAGGCTCTTCTACTGAGGCTGATGGTTCATCAAATCTCCTCATGCCACTAGCAAAAGCATCAGCCTCATCCTCATATTCTTCATAACTTTCATCCCCCTCTTCAATAGGGTCTTCATCGTTCATTATCTCATAAACACCAAAACCCTCATTAAAAGCACAAGTATCCTCATATTCTATTTCCGACAGGATAATCGGATTCTCTACAAATTCGGGGATGGCTAAACAAGCCTTACATCTGACGGCTAATTCTTTGAGAAACCTACGGGGAATTTGCTTGCCCTTGGATTTCTTATGTGAAGCTACCCCATGAGTCTTAATATCAGAAGAGTAAGAATAACTAGCTTGATCACTAAAACTTGACGAAGAAGAGAAAGGAGGGGAAAAGCGGGTACAGAAGGTGATACAGATGAAGACCCCTCGCCAGAGGGGTAGAAAAGATCTATCAATGAATCCTGAAAGAGCGGCCCCGAGGTTGGGACACACTCAGAAAGGAGAGAGGAGGTCTCCTCAATGGAGATGGAGGATTGAAAAATTGGAATTTTGACATTTTTTTTCATTTTCATTTTTATTTTCATTTTTATTTTCATCTTCGTTTTCCAAGAGGAGGCAATGCGTGGGGGGAACGGGAGATGGAGTTGAAATTTAAAGATTGGCAAAAGATTGGATCAATGATGGCCCGCACGGGGGCGTGATGGAGAGCTTGGAAAATTGCTCGAGGAGCAAGGGAGGAATTAATGGAGAAACTGGAGATGAATTTGGAAAAAATGGTATTAAGACCGCGGGCGGTCTAGGGATATCTGAGCAAAATAGTTGATTGATCAAATGGACAGCAGCCGTCGGGTGAACGGAGTTGGTAAGGAAGAGGCCGGCCCACAGCTTGTCTATATTGCAGCCCCCCTCGAACGGGACATCAGGCTCTCCAGTATCTGTATAATCACTTAACAACTGCCTCTTGTCTGTGATCACTGCTGGCTTCTCAATCAACTCATGAATCAACGGCGGCCATTCCGGATCAGTTGGCATAAACAGTCGGCTTAGAGCAATAGCAATGTCATTCATATCAAACCATCTATACCAGTCACATTCAGGGTCATCCATTTTTCTTCTCTTATCTGGTCGCAAGGATTCCAAGGCTTTGTAAGTAGCCAGTGGGGCTATGTGGCAAGCAAACTGCCGTGCAGGTACATCTTGACAGTCCAGCATGGAAGTAACAAGTGTAGTTTGCTCATCATTTTGAATTCCCCCTTTTATAAAATGTGTTTGGAGGGTCCATGTAAGAGGCTGCCGGTCTGTCTTAAGAGTGGAGGTCATGACGGCCCATGGCCCATCTTCATCTTTGCTTTTGTTCGGCACTTTATACCCTAGGCCACCCCGGGGAATCATCTTTTTGTGCCTGATTGGTTTAACATGGCCTTGGAGATTGACCCCCAAGCCTTTACCGGTCTTATACCCCATTTTTAACAAGATATTCCATCCAAGAGTATTCATCATATTCTTCTTTTTCTTTCCTTGAGGAGGCAGGGGTGTTATTAGGGGTGAAGCTGGTTTGGTGACCGGGGGCTTTAGCAAATCTTGCCGCGGGTCGGCAACATCCAAGACTGAAAGTAAAGGCCTATTGGAAGGCCACATGGAAGGCACTGAAGTTGCTGAATGTATGTCTTCTGTCGGCAGGATGGGCATGCTAGTGACCTTGATATTGAGCCCTTTGTATGGAAACTTTATGCATTGATGATTTGTGGAGGGGACAGCATCAAGTTCTTGAATATAGGGACGGCCCAAGATGCCGTTGAATGTTGGATCCATGTCTAAGATGTGGAAGTCCGCTGTAACAGTAAATGGACCCAAACCAACTCTCAGAGTGATCATTCCCAATGGCGGCTTCTTAGTATTGTCATAAGCTGTGACGGTAATTATAGATGGCCGAATTTGATTTTCTGGAATGCCGCACATCTTCAAGGTGATTGGCGGCTAAAACATTAATGGAGGCCCCGGTGTCACTTAAACATTGCTTTACAACTGTCTTATTGATGTCAATAGTGATATACAATGCATATTTTCTAGCCAGCTATGGAGCCAATTCGTGTTCATAAAAAGTGATAACCGGTTGATTGCTGGCCGGATTCAGAACTGTGGTGACTTGTTCAGCAGGAATGTCTTCATTAACCATCACTTTCTGCAAATACTGTTTCAAGGCTAGCTGATGTGTGGTTGATCTTTTAATCAATTCTAGAATGGAAACTCAGGCCGGCGTTCTGTCCAAATGTTTCAACAAATCATACTCCGTGCCCGGTGTAGACTCTTGCTCTTGTACTCCTTGTTCTTGTATCGGCTCCTGCTCCTGCTGGGGAAACCCTCGGTGGAACATCCGTCCACTACGGAGCACCATGGTTCGGGGCGTCTCTGTCGGGCCTTGAGTGGGTAAAGGGGTAGAGGAGGTAGTGGGGATAGTGGTATTGGGTGCTGGACTGGCAGGGGGAGAGGTTCTTGCAAGGGGCCTCGCCGTCTGGGGATTATCGGAAGGCGGAGGCGAAGGTCGGGTGACAAGGAAGGGCCTTGGGATCATGGTAGTGGTAGGTGGAAGTGGAACATGAGGAGTGATGGCTACCGACGAGCGGCGGAAAGGAAGAGGTCTATTTGGTGGAGGGTTTTGGTGTGGAGGGGAGTTCGGGGTTTGGTGTAAGAGAAGAGGCTGTGAAGGAGCGGTGGAGCGTATAAGGGTACGGTGTGGCTGGGAAGGAGATACAAGCTGAGGCCTTCTTATCAGTTGTGGTGGTTGTGATTGATCGGAATTTTGACTAATGGCTCCGACAGAGGCGTTTTCTTTATGCCAAACCTGCCCCCTTTCCACTTCATGGGTCGAGGTGACAAGTGTAAGACCCGCGTCTTAAGAGGATCCTTAGTGGTTGGGATCTAGATTTTATTCTGTGAATTTTAGCTATTTTTGTGGATTTTTAGGCTATTTTCTGGTAATTATTTGGATTAATTACGGATTTATTGGGATATATATATATATATATATATCTCCCTCTCTCTCCCCACCGATTTCTCTCTCCCTCACTCGTTCTCTCTCTCACCCTCTCTCTCCCTCACGCGATCCCTCCTCCCCTACTCTCTCGGTCTTGGTCCGGACGGCCGCGGATCGAGGCGCGGGAGGTGTCGTTGGAACCGGCTCGTCGCGAGGAACGCATAGGTGCCGACCTCGTCACGATTCGTCGGGTGTGGAGACGGGAGGGGGCGAGAGGAGCCGCGGTGACCCCTTGCTTGCATGCGGCCCAAACTCGGTTTCGTCACGATTAAGGTAGGGGGATGGAATCCTTGTCTCGCTAGGATCACATTGGCATAGCATGCATGCCCATTCATAGATGTTTTCTTCAATTTCCATGTTAGTGTAATTTTGGGCTAAATTCTTGAAAATCACTTCATGGGCATTGTTTTTATGTTTTGATGCATGCTTTAGTAGTGTAGCGTTGTAGTTTGGTAGGTTTTATAATTTTTCTTTGTTTCCCCGGCAATCCGGCTCGACCGGGAGGGGGCTTGGTTTTAAGCGTTTTGGTTTTAGCTCCAAGTCGGTGTGACGGTCCTACCAGGAACCGTCACACGTGTAACGGCCCTCACGGGACGCGTTACAGCACTGTAACGGCCCTTAGCAGGGGCGTCACAGTGTGTGTAACGGTCAGGCCCCTGACCGTTACACTTCTGCTTGTTTTCTGTTGGGCTCGTATGGCGGTTGGCCTGACGGCCTGTCGACCGGCCGTCAGGGCACCCTAACGCGCCAGCGCGAGCGCGTTACATCGCCTGTGAACGGTTTGAAAACCTGTTCGTTGATTTTTGGCCTCGGGTGGCTGTAACGGCCAGGGTCCAACACGTTACAGTTGATGTAATGCGCTGCACCCAGACCGTTACGCGCGGTGACGGCGTGGCCGCCGACCGTTACACCCTATTTGATCGTTGTGGGTTTTGTTTGGCTTCGGTGGCTGTGACGGCCAGGGGCGGACACATCACAGCCGATGTAAAGCGCCAGTCCTCGACCGTCACACCACTGTGACGCGACGACTGTGGAGCGTTACATTCCCTGGGGTTTTCAAAAGCCGTCTGCTTGTTCGATTTTGATAGAGTTGCTTTCACTTCCTTGTGATGGAACCACTAGTCGTAGCCCAGCGACCGAGTGTGTCGTCCCACCCGGGACAGGTGGAGGGGTGTTCCCATTGAACGGTTTGTAAGCTAGTTACCGTGGGCCCCTGCGGTTACCGTTGCGTCCAACGGGGGGGGGGGGGGGGGGGGAGAACTAGCTAGAGACCTGGCTCTAGGCAGGAGTCAGTGTGTGCACACGTGGTCGGAGACTTGGACTGACACTGACGAGTGTTGCTCTGACTAGTACTTGGTTTGGTCCTGTTACGCCTCTCGTTTGTCGTGAGCCAGACTTGCTAGTTGCCGAGACGCAGTGTAAGTCATCAGGGGACGCATCTGGTCATGTTATTCTAGTGGGTTGTTCCGCCTCTCACTTCACTTGGTTAGTGCTAGTTTATTCTGTTGGTAGATTTATTTCCTGTCGCTGTTATTTATTTATTACTTGTGCATATGTCTGTTCATTATTTAAATGCATGCTCTAATTACTTTTATATTTGCCTGCCTACTTGTTTAGTGTGAGGTAGGGATCCGCGTGACCCCTACTGAGTCTGGCTGTGACTCACCCTTCCTTCTTTCAGGTGAGCCACCCCAGTCATCCGTCGGTTCTGCTCGGGGTTGTGCCGAGCGTCGTTAGAGTGCCAGCTGTGTTGGTTTGTCTTTTTGTTATTTTGTGCCGGGGTATGCCCCGTGTAGTTGTACAGTGGACCTCTCTCTTTCTGTAAATCTGGACTATTGTATATATTTTACCACTATGATATTTTAAATTGCTTCCGCACTTATTTATTAATTATTGTCCTAATTAATATTACGCGCCTGCGGTCCCAATTCGTTATGCAACTCCTCAGCAACTTCCACTAACCCTTCAGGGGCCTCATCAGCCTCTTGGGTGGCTTCCCCAGTTCTTGGTATCGGTGTATCGATTTTATGGGTATATCGGTATCCGGAGCTCTAGGTCGTCACAGTTGGTATCAGAGCTGTGTTGGGGATTTGTATTAGGAATTGGAACTTGCGTTGGTCCAGAGCTAGTCCACTGTGTCGTCTGTTGCTGGCTTAGGGTGTTTCTCGTGATTATTGATGGTTTTTCCATTATCGTGTGTTTCCTAGATTCAAGATGTTACCTCATGGATGGAAGAAAGCTCGGGCTCCTCGGCAGGAGAGTGGCAATTCCTCTGCCCCAGCTGTGCCAGCTTCCGTCGACCCTGCTCCACATGATGAAGTGTCTGGTGGCCGTGGTAGAGCGTTGAAGGAATTTCTGTTGTTCCACCCACCGACTTTCGAAGGTCAATCAGATCCAGAGGCAGCTAGAGCGTGGCTCGATGCCACTGTGTGCGTGTTCCAGTCGATGGAGTGCACGGATGATGAGCGAGTCATGTTGGCTGCTTATCAGCTTCAAGGTACCGCACGCACGTGGTGGACCGCAGAGTGGGAAGTTGCCTTCCGTTCTCGTCCGCTTCGGCAAATCACCTGGGCTGAGTTTGTTGCTGCTTTCGAGCGTGCTTACACTCCAGCCTATCTCAAGTTAGCGAAGATGTATCAGTTTCTGGAGCTGACGCAAGGTGACATGACTGTGTTGCAGTACCGAGATAAGTTCATTGAGTTGGGCAGGTACGCGCCCCATATTTTTGCTTATGAAGCTATGAAGACTCAGCAGTTTCTGCGCAGACTGAAAGCGGAATTGAGTCTGCCGTTGTTCGCTACCCGAGTGTCTGAGTTGGATTCAGCGTACTAGGCAGCTGTTGCAATGGAGATGGAAATGGCAAGGACTTGAGGGCTTTCTCAGGCAAGAATGGTGCAGCCGACTGTGCAGTTTCAGCCGACTTACCAGCCGTCTGTCCCGGGAGTCCCTTCTGCCGTTCCTGCCATCAGCGGTGTCCTTCCTTCTTCCGACTCCCATTTCCGGCAGTTCAAGAACAAGAAGTCGAAGAGAAAGTTTGAGCATTCGGTGCCTTTCGATCCGAGTCAGCTATCCGTTCCTTCTGTTCGACCGCGTCAAGATTTTTCCAATGGTCAACAGCGTCTGTGTCTGAGGTGTGGTGGCAGTCATCCAGGCGTAACGTGTTCTTTGCCGATCGTTTGTTACCACTGTGATCAGCCGGGTCACATAGCTCGAGACTGTTCGCTGAAGCCGAGGACGGTGCAGTTCTTGCAATTTACCCAACCGCAGCAGCCCCAGTTTCGTCTTCCTCCGCCGCCTCAACCTCAGCCGTCGTACCTTCCTGTTCTAGTTCCTTCACAGCAAACTTCTGCAGCCAGCCGTCCTCCGAGAGGTAGGGTTACTCACATCACTCGTGCAGAAGCTGTGGCAGCTAATCTAGTAGAAGGTACGGTTTCGATTTTTGGTCGTCCAGCTCATGTTCTTTTCGATTCGGGTGCTACTCATTTTTTTGTGTCCGAGGATTTTCTTGCTCGCATTGAGGAGCCAGTGACCGAAGTGTCCTGTAATTTGCTCGTGGAGTTACCTTCTGGAGATTTCATGTCTACTCCGGTGTACCTGGAAGATTCCCCTATTGTCGTCAGCAATCGGCCGATGCCTGTGAAGCTCTATGCATTGAAATTGGCCGAGTACGACGCTATTCTAGGCATGGACTGGCTGGAATTGTATAGTGTCATGGTTGACTGCAGATACAAGCGAGTCTATTTTATACCACGCGAGAAGCCAGCCTTTTATTTCCAAGGTATCTATTTCTGTTCTTTTCGTTTGTTTATTCCTGCCGTAGGTGTAATTTTCTTCCGGTTTCCTCCTTGTCCTTTCGTTTAATTTCGAGGACGAAATTCTTTTTAGGGGGGAGGGACTGTAAGACCCGCGTCTTAAGCGGATCCTTAGTGGTTCGGATATAGATTTTATTCTGTGAATTTCAGCTATTTTTACGGATTTTTAGGCTATTTTTTGGTAATTATTTGGATTACTTGTGGATTTATTAGGATATATATATATATATATATATATATATATATATATATATATATATATATATATATATTTATCTCCCTCTCTCTCCCCACCGATTTCTCTCTCCCTCACTCGTTCTCTCTCTCACCCTCTCTCTCCCTCACGCGATCCCTCCTCCCCTACTCTCTAGGTCTTGGTCCGGACGGTCGCGGATCGAGGCGCGGGAGGTGTCGTTGGAACCGGCTCGTCGCGAGGAACGCGTAGGTGCCGACCTCCTCACGATTCGTCGGGCGTGGAGACGGGACGGGGCGAGAGGAGCCGCTGCGACCCCTTGCTTGCATGTGGCCCAAACTCGGTTTTCGTCGTGATTAAGGTAAGGGGATGGAATCCTTATCTTGTTAGGATCGCATTGGCATAGGATGCATGCCCATTCATAGATGTTTTCTTCAATTTCCATGAAATTTCCAAGTTAGTGTAATTTTGGGCTAAATTCTTGAAAATCACTTCATGGGCATTGTTTTTATGTTTTGATGCATGCTTTAGTAGTGTAGCGTTGTGGTTTGGTAGGTTTTATAGTTTTTCTTTGTTTCCCCGGCGATCCGGCTCGACCGGGAGGGGGCTTGGTTTTAAGCGTTTCGGTTTTAGCTCCCAGTCGGTGTGACGGTCCTACCAGGAACCGTCACATGTGTAACGGCCCTCACGGGATGCGTTACAGCACTGTAACGGCCCTTAGCAGGGGCGTCACAGTGTGTGTAACGGTCAGGCCCCTCACCGTTACACTTCTGCTTGTTTTCTGTTGGCCTCGTATGGCAGTTGGCCTGACGGCCTGTCGGCC
Source organism: Amorphophallus konjac (assembly GCA_022559845.1). NCBI lineage: Eukaryota > Viridiplantae > Streptophyta > Magnoliopsida > Alismatales > Araceae > Amorphophallus > Amorphophallus konjac. The sequence goes on along the minus strand of CM040119.1, from coordinate 15,307,098 downwards.
AGCCGTCAGGGCGCCCTAACGCGCCAGCGCGAGCGCGTTACATCGCCTGTGAACGGTTTGAAAACCTGTTCGTTGATTTTTGGCCTCGGCTGGCTGTAACGGCCAGGGTCCAACGTGTTACAGTTGATGTAACGTGTTGCACCCAGACCGTTACGCGTGGTGACGGCGTGGCCGCCGACCGTTACACCCTGTTTGATCGTTGTGGGTTTTGTTTGGCTTCGGTGGCTGTGACGGCTAGGGGCGGACGCGTCACAGTCGATGTAACGCGCCAGTCCTCGACCGTCACACCACTGTGACGCGGCGGCTGTGGACCGTTACATTCCTTGGGGTTTTCAAAAGCCGTCTGCTTGTTCGATTCCGATAGAGTTGCTTTCACTTCCTTGTGATGGAACCACTAGTCGTAGCCCAGCGATCGAGTGTGTCGTCCCACCTGGGAGAGGTGGATGGGTGTTCCCATTGAACGGTTTGTAAGCTAGTTACCGTGGGCCCCTGCGGTTACCGTTGCGTCCAACTGGGGGGGGGAACTAGCTAGAGACCTAGCTCTAGGCAGGAGTCAGTGTGTGCACACGTGGTCGGAGACTTGGACTGACACTGACGAGTGTTGCTCTGACTAGTACTTGGTTTGGTCCTGTTACGCCTCTCGTTTGTCGTGAGCCAGACTTACGAGTTGTCGAGACGCAATGTAAGTCATCAGGGAACGCATCTGGTCTTGTTCTTCTTGTGGGTTGTTCCGCCTCTCACTTCACTTGGTTAGTGCTAGTTTATTCTGTTGGTAGATTTATTTCCTGTCGCTGTTATTTATTTATTACTTGTGCATATGCATGTTCATTATTTAAATGCATGCTCTAATTACTTTTATATTTGCCTGCCTGCTTGTTTAGTGTGAGGTAGGGATCCGCGTGACCCCTACTGAGTCTGGCTGTGACTCACCCTTCCTTCTTTCAGGTGAGAGCCCCAGTCGTCCGCCGATTCTGCTCGGGGTTGTGCCGAGCGTCGTTAGAGTGCCAGCTATGTTGGTTTGTCTTTTTGTTCTTTTGTGCCGGGGTGTGCCTCGTGTAGTTGTACAGTGGACCTCTCTCTTTCTGTAAATCTGGACTATTGTATATATTTTACCACTCTGATATTTTAAATTGCTTCCGCACTTATTTATTAATTATTGTCCTAATTAATATTGCGCGCCTGCGGTCCCAATTTGTTATGCAACTCCTCAGCAACTTCCACTTACCCTTCAGGGGCCTCATCAACCTCTTGGGTGGCTTCCCCAGTTCTTGGTATCGGTGTATCGATTTTATCGGTATCCGGAGCTCTGGGTCATCACAACAAGGTTCACTTGTTGGTTCTGAACCGGGTGCTCCGGTAGTGGGTTATTAACAATCCCCATGTTTGGCTGTGGTGCAGGAGCCTGTTGTTGCTGTGGAGTCTGTTGCTGACCTTGTTGTGGTTGCTGAACTGGTGGTTGCTGAGGAGGCCTTCGAGCCTTCAAAGTAGCGATGACCCTCCTCATCTCATCCCAATTAATATCCCCTTGATCGTTCATGTCATGTATGTAATCCTTGAAGTGAAAACAGTAATCAATGTTGTGCCCCGGCTGCCGATGGAAGACGCAATACCGGGAGGTGTCCACATTTTGCGGCCATACTGCCCTTTCTTTAGGCAATGTGAGCAGGTTAGCGGCCATGAGGGCGTTAAAAATGTCCGACAAACTTTCAGGTAGGGGAGGGTATTGGGCTCTTCGTGGGCCCATTGGCCTTCTTAGTTGTTGTGGCTGTTGTGATTGATAATTAGCCGGGGGGGCACTTGGTGATATTGGTTTTGTGGAGCAAAGGGGAGTTGTCGTTGTTGTGGAGGTGGAGGAGGCCTTAGGGTCTGAGGAGGGTTATCATTTAGCTGGTGGACTTGATTCTGGAAAGCGGGCTGTTGTGGTGGCCTTGGATTTTGAGGGTGGCGGAAAGGAGTGGAGTTGCCGAACGCGCTCACCTGCTCATTGATGACAGTGCCTTCAGTAGTTGGGCCAGTATTACCAGTATTAACATTCTTCCTTATCACCTTCTGCCGTGGCTCGAACATGCCCATAATGGGCGAATCTTTCAATTGAGTTTGTATATATCTAGCTCTTTCATAGAGCTCCTCCATAGTGCTTAATTTGTTCATGGCCAAAATATGGTGGAATTACGGAGTGGAATTTGATATTATCATTTTTACTTGTTCTGTTTCCGACAATGTATCCTTTAACTTCTCGGTCATAGCCCTCCGCCTATCAGCAAATAAAATGAAGTCCACCTCGGGCTTCATCTTCTCAGCGACCAAATCAGTAACAGACAAGGAGGGACCTACACGGTCCTTATATTTCTGCACGAACTTCTGTTGAACTATATCAAAGTCGCCGACATCAGTCGGCTCCAGAGAATAAAACCATTCTAGTGCTGGGCCATCCAAAGACCGCCTAAAGAGATAAGCCAACGAGTTCTTATTATCCTGCCAGAATGATGCTTCATACAAAAAGTCCTTCAAATGGATGTGCGGGTTGCCCGTGCCATTATATCGCCGGAAATTCAGCATTTCGGACGGTGGTAGATGAAAAATGGGGGAAGCATAATTTTGGGAGCGATTTTAGATGCAGTGACCCTCTTAAGCTGTTCCTCCATACTAGCCATCTTTTGGAGGGCAGAGCATGGCTGTCAGACTCGACTGGGGCCTGACGAAAAGAGTGTTGGTTTGTCATAGGCCTTCTTAAAATTTGAGAAACGGGAGGTTGTTGAGGCCTAGCAACGGAGTGACTTTCCGGTTGGGCCGGCATAGTCATAACAGGAGTTGATGGGCGCGAGCGCACGCTAGGGACGACCACCGGGTCGTTGGGGGAATTAATAGAGTGGCCACCCATGGCCTGGGGAGGATTAGAAGATGACGGGATAGACTTTCCCTTTAGGAGGGCGGCTTGAGCTGCCTAGCGCTGGGAGTCATCCAGCTGAGCAATAACCTTGCGGAATTCATTGAAATTCAGAGAAGGGGAAGTGTCCCCTGGAGTATTTTGAGTAGTAGGTTGGGCCTGGGAAGAAGGCTCAACCTCCAAGGCAGTAGTGGTGACGTCCACCATGTGGACCTGAGTAGAAGAAGAATTGTAGTTTCCCTCGTAATAAATAGAATCCTGAGAGGGAATATCATAGAACGGGTCAGAGTGACCCTCCTCATAACCGTCATAAGTGTACCCGTAGTTGGCCATATTGATGATTTTACCTGAACGTAATTTCATGCTTAAGGAGAAAGAAATAAATTTCCAGCAATGAGATATAATCAATGAATATCACCTTCTCAAAAGAAACACACAAGTTGTAATGAGCCCCAAAAATTTTAAGATTTTCCTTGAAGATTAGGATGAGTTTGATATTAGGTTCTCTCCTTTTGAAGGTGAATCCTGGTTGAAAATTTGGGTATAATCTCTGGGTATCTAGATTTTTCTCTCTCCTTTCCAACGTATGGGTCAACTATACTCCGGTTACTTCAAAGGTACAACCTGCCTGGCGTCCGTGAGGGAATCCACGGGTGCGAGGACTTACGGAGGCTTGACTTAGGAATTTTCGGTCCAATGAGACGGAATGCTCAAAGGAGGGTCCTTCCTTCACCAAGAGAGGTGTAGCTCCTAAAAAGTGTGGGGAGAGGAGGTCTCCCAAACCGTATGCCCTGAATGCGATCTAATGCAAGCAATATCAAGCAGGTGATATCAAATAGCTCAAGCGAGTAAAACAACAATAATCAATGCTCGTGTGGGCACAAAAGTAAATAACGCCTTGATGCAAGGCACTGATTCTATAAAAAACGCCTCTGGGCAGGGGCGTCAAATAGCAATAAACAGTACTGGTAATATAAGAATGATAATAAAATGACGCCTTGCGATAAGGCGCTGAATCAGTGAAAGACGCTTCCATGGAAGGCGTCAAATCGTGCAGCAAGCAATAGCAAGTAAAAGACGCCTTGGAGTGAGGCGTCAAATGACGAACGGACGCCTCTATAAAGGGGCGTCAAAACACTGTAAACAGTAATGAGATAAAGAGCAAAATGATAATAATCAACTAAATGACGCCTTGGTGTAAGGCGTTGAATGATGAAATGACACCTCTGTAAGGGGCGTGAATTATAAAAATGACAAAAATGCAGGAAAATGACTGAAACAGCGCCTCAGTCGCGGTCGCTGTATGAATAAATGACGGCAGTGTGGAAGGCGCTACTCAGTTCAAAGAACCGACAGCCCTGGCAATCAGACAGAAATCAAACAGAGATAAAAAAGTCTAATCAGTGGGAGGTGTGCACGTGGTGCACAAAGGGAAGGGTGCTACGTGGTGCACAAAGGAGGGGTACGCGAGGGTACCAAAGGAGTGGCACGCGAGGGCGCCAATGGGAGGGTGCTACGTAGAGCACAATGGAGGGGGGGGGTACGCGAGGGTACCAAATGAGGGACACACGAGGGTGTCAATGGGAGGGTGTTACGTAGAGCACAATGGAGGGGTACGTGAGGGTACCAAAGGAGGGACACACGAGGGTGTCAATGGGAGGGTGCTACGTGGAGCACAATAGAGGGGTAATCAAACTAAAAATAAAAGGCGTCCCACCGTGATCGCCAATTTGTAGATTATGGAAAATCCACTTAGGAAAAGAAGGATAAATAAAAGAAGCACGTGGTGCTAAAAGGGAAGTGAGATCGCCAGAGGGGTTACCTTAAAAAGAATAAAAATGATCGCATGTGCCTTGTGTTGAGCGTGGGAGATTGTGAGCTTTTCCTTCCTCCTCCGATCGGCCGGCCGATGAGGGGGGTTTATAGCTTGATTACCCTTGTAAGAAAACACGTAAAACAAGTGAAAGAATGGATTAGCCAAAGGTGCATAGTATCAATGTTCTAATGATATGAATTCAAGCAAATAAAGCATGAACACACCTGGTGTGTTTTGATTTTTAAACCCCTCAAGAGGAGTATCAATGGGTATGGAGAATATGAAGGTAATGATATGCAAAATATATGTGATATGGTATCTCTAGCAGAGGAGCTAGAAGAAGGAATGCATGGTGATGATATGCTAGTAATGAAACAACTAAATAACACTAGGGGGAAGGGCTCCTTTCTGTTGTGTGCGCAACAGTAAAGGGAGAGAGGGCTTCAATGCAATAGTTGCAGCAGGTGGATAAAGATCGCCCGTGGAAGGAGGAAAATCCCCAAGGAGGAAGCCTGGAGGAAGGGCACCCTTGGAAGAAATACCTGCAAAAGAGAAAACTCTCTTCTCTCTGTAAGCTCTAGCAGTACTCCTAATTCTCTCTTTTTTCTGTGTTCTCTGTGTGTGGTCCCCTCGCGCGAGGGAGATCAAGGGGGTATTTATAGGCTAAAAATCCTTGCAAAACAAGGATTAAAATAAGGTAATGAATCTCCAACAAGAAACCGCTTCCCAATCGAACACAAGGTGCAAAATGGGGTAAGGATCATTACTGGAAAGAAGCAGGCGAAACAGATTTGAAAGTGAAAATGACGATCTGCCGTAGGGCGTCAATTAAAAAAAAGATGACTTCACCAAGGGCGTTAACTAAAATGACGCCTCCTACAGTGGCGTCAATTCCTGGACTTATTTATGGCAACAAAACACTTTCCTTATTAAAAATTCTGAAATGACGCCTGTTTAAAAAGGCGTTAAACAAGAGACGCCCTTAAGGGGGACGTCAATTCTGTGATTTTTCATTTTGCTTAGGATTCGTAAAATTCCAGGAAATGACGCCACTATACATAGCCGTCCGTTTCTGAAGAGGCACCCTTGACTACGCCGTTAATTAAAAGACGCCCTTACTTAAGGCATCAATTCCATTTAACACAGAAAAATGCTAAGAAATCACAATTAAAACATGAAAAATAGAAAAACTTCATATTAAGCCAATATTGAAGTCCACTTTGGGACGTCACATGGTGACATGAGATTTACTCAACATAGCATCGATTTTGGCATGTCTACAGTGCCTCTTGCGTCTCCTTTTCCTGCCAGATATATCGGCTCAGATATGCGGCAAGGCATAAATAAGGAGAACTCAACACTAAAACTCTTACCTATATAGAGAACATTCCTTCTGCCTCTGCGGCACGCTGTGTAGCACGAGCAAGTTGCTCGTGAAGCAAGTCAAGTTCTGAGGTGGGGATCCACAAGCTGGAAGAGACGCCACCTGCTCCCATCGTTGATGAAGCCGCATCGATCTGGGCGCGCTATAACCACATGGGATGATAATTAGCGGCCGAACACCAAGAATCTAGGGTCATAATTAGGAGTGTGCACTGTACATAAACCTACCGAAGCACTCAGGGCTCCACGGGTGTTACCCAATTGTTGCTCCGTCTCTGCCAGGCGAGATCGTAAGTTCGCTATCATGGTATCACGGACATCCTACAGCCATAGGAGTCAGCATTCCCACAAAAAAAAATGAGAAAAGAATAAAAGAGGAGCAAAGGGGGAGACCCACCTCCACAAGTCCCCGGGGTTGGAGCCGCTTTGCGTACATTGTCTTATACAGACGCATATAGTGTTCACTATCCTGCGCATGTGATTCCACGATTGTGCCACCCTGTTGCCAGTCTTCATAATGTTCGGGGAACTGCACATGCCAATCAATGCAAGTTGCCTGTCCCCGTGTCTTTCTTCCAACGCGAGGTGGCGCAGTCGTATCCACCCATTCCTGGGCCAGCCCTAGAGTCCTCATAACCAATCATAGCCGAAGCGGCTCGATTTCATTCAGGCAGTCCATCTAGAGGTCCAGTCCGAACCGGGCATGACTTGTTAAAACCCATGGTTGGTCGGCATCGACCATGCCTGCGTAAGGTCTCCAGTTTACCTAGGATAGGTTGTACATACTCGTTTAGCTGGTCAGAACCAAAAACAAAATAAAAATAAAATAAAATAAAAATAATGCCAAAAAGAATCCCACCATCACTGCAGGGAACTCTTGTAGCTCGCGCCTTAGCACCATCAGTTGGTAGGTTAGAGGTGCTACACTCATGATGGGTTGCCATCGCCTGGCTAACGGCACCATCACTGGTCGCCAATGTCGAGCTCTCCCCATCGGGAGGTAATAATAGCTCCACAGCTGCATTATTATATGCCATCAGTACCTTAAGTGGACTATTACCAAAAAAACAAACAAAAAACCAAAAAACAAAACCAAAAAAAAATACTTGGATAAGTGGTGTGAAACCACTCACAGTCATCTCACGGTCTGCCTCTTGAGACATACTTGTAAACAGGTGCGCCAACATGGCAACTCCCCAAGCGTACTGCCCTACTCTTTCAAGGTCTGATAGCAGCTCCAGGAAACGACAATGGATACCGTTTCCTTTCGAGCTCAGTATCAATCTTCCCATTAAGAAGAGGAGAAATCTCCTCAAATCCATGTTGGATCTCTCCTGTTGGGTCCCGTAGTGCAGGAACACAGATTTAGAGGGGGGGTGAATAGATCCTACTACTAAAAACTATGTCCAATTAAAAACACAACTAGCACACAGCGGAATATACAAGATTGAGTAATTTAATCTAAACATGTTTAAACTAGATTCACTTAATCTCACCGAGCTCACACGATTGCACAAATAGATAGGATAGAGAACACACAATCACAAGAAACAAACCACAAGACACGGAGATTTTTAAGGTGGTTCGGGACCACGACGGGCTCCCTACGTCCACCCCTCACCAAACCGGTGAGGCTTTACTACACGCTACAAAAGTAGAAACACGGGGACGAACCCCAACACACACACGCTGCTTTCACAGCCAAACACACACACACACACACGAGGCCTTGCCTCAAACTACTGCCACAGCAGCACACACACACACACACACACCGTTGGGGAACATACCTCGAACTGAATACTTCACACGGAGACACAACTCCGTCCACATACACGTAGGCACTGCCTACACAACCACACGGGAGTAAACTCCCAACCACACACGGGGAACACACCCCAAGTTACGCCCAACCACACACGCGGATATACTCCGCACAAATCGACGCACATAAATCAACACACACACTCGGAGACCCCTTTCTCCGAACACCCACACAAAGTATTATCTCAAATGTTTATGAACCAAAAACACATATATGCTATGACCCTCCAAATAAATTATAGAGATGAAAACTAGACAGATGCATCAAGTATAAGGCTCCCCCTTCTTCAGCAAAATCTGATTCTCCTTGCTCTTTGACAGATGATCATAATCTTGACATCATCTTCTCCCTCTCCTCAAGCCGCTCCTCTTTTCCTTCTTCCAATCTCTTCTTCACCTGAAAGAATAGATAGAAATAATAAGTTCAAACTTTAAGCTAATCTCAAACAAGAGTATAGAAATGAATGGTTTAGAGATCCCCCTCTTCATCTTCAACCTATACGAAAGAACACATGAGCATTAAGATTGTTGTATCACAAAAGTCACAACTCATATATATATGCAAGAGATCGGACATATGAAGCCCTCTTATAATGCCTTAAAGTAGATTTTCGAGCTCTATCAACAAAGATCAGAATGAGGAAGATTTTGCAGTGATTAGAGCTCCCCCTTTCTCTTCTTCAAACATATTTGAATGCTTCTGTAGGATGAAGAACGTTCTTGAAGAAGGATGATCGATTCTTGCAAAAACGAAGTTGTAACTTGATTTCCTTCGCAGCTTCCAGTAGAGGATTGATTGAAGACTTGAATCCACCTTCTTCCCTTCACATACAAGCTCAGAAGAACATGGGAGAAGCCATGGAGCAGCTACTTTCGACCTGCACATGCAAGGGTTAGAAGAAAAATGATTTTCAGATCTAGCATTCTCTTATACTTAGGGTTTGCAACCCAAGAGATGTATATATGTGTTTAGGTCGGTCAAGAGACAGCCTAGGGACCAGATCCACGAATTAGGGAGATGTTTAGGACATTAGGAATTGATTGGTAGGACTTTTGGTGCAAGAAAATGGCGGTCAAACATCGTGACTGGGAGTCCGACCGGAAGGGGTCGACCCCAGGGTCGACCCTCGGGCACACAAAAGCCAAATAGAACCTAAAATTTGGTTCTGGGTTACAGGGGTCGACCCTCCTGCTTCCAGAACCCAAACAGAACCAAAGCTGGTTCTGGGTTACAGGGGTCGACCCCAGGGTCGACCCCTTTCAGTAGGTTTCAAAACTTAGTTTTGTTTTGAACAGAACTTCAGAGGGTCGACCCGATGGGTCGACCCCTTCTTGTTTGGGTCTGAAAAAGGGCTAAAACCTCCATCAAATCAAGGGGAAACAATTGATTAAATGTTACCAAAATCCCATGAAGATCAACCATGATTTTTCATCCTGAAAAACATGATAAAGCAAGAGGTTAGATCAAGATCAAAATATATGGGTCATGCATTAACATATGAAGCTAGTTGTGAGACCGAGACCCAAATGACATGAAGTATGAATATGAAAGCACTAGCATGAGACGCATAAATGCTTTGATAACATTTTCATCTTAGGATCCTCATATGAGTTCCAACTTCAGTTCAGAGAAACATACATTTATTCAGTCATCTGGGAGCATTTAGATCATCTGAAAATGGTTTCAGTTAAGCACACATGAGCTGCATGTTTAGTCCAAAAGTTCAGAATCTAAGCACACTTGCCATTCGAGGAATGATTGAATTTGTATGAGTGAAAGGAAGATGATGATCCTTTCAGCAAGAACAAACAATGAAATAGAAATGATTTTCACAATCACAAGCAATCAATTCATATCAATGAATCACTAATGAATCCAAGTTGGTGTGGGTAAAAAGAATAAGAACATTAGTCTTAACATTCCCACACTAAGACATGCATGAAGGCGCATGCATTCTAGCCCAGTAGCAGTACCTTCAAAGCAAGATAGTAACATGTGAGTTCGTTTGTCATGAAGACATTTTCCATTAATCAATCACTTAGCATTACCGAAGTATGACATGAGGCTCAATATGACATTTATCCAAGCATGTTTTCCACAATACAATGTGCTAGCATCAAAGCACATATGAGCCTTATAGAGTCACAAATGCATCGACATGATATCCCAATAAAAGTAGTTTGTGATCATCTCCACAACCATTTCAAACTTCATACACATGAAGACATGAATAACCATTCACGCACAAGGCCAAGCAACAAGGGCATTTTGTAATCATCAAAATCACATTCACAACATCTCCCAATTGCCAAAATCTGTGCATTACACAGCACGACATCCTCTTTCCATCCTTTCCATGAATTCTTCTGAGGACTCATCGTCCCGTCAACGAGTATCAGTGAGCCCTAATGCCTCCATGATAGATGCCCTGGCTACTGACATGTTCTTCCGACCATCTAGGTCCAACCCCAGTAGCTTCTGGGTGCCTTCTCGGTAGTCCGCGTAGGTGACTCCGGTCACTGCCTCGCCATCCATCCTGAGGCTCGTGATTCGAACCACATCTTCTAGACTGGGCACCATGTGCCCCTAGGGCATCAAGAATGCCCGACTCACTGGGTCCCATCTTTCACGCAAGGCTTGGATGAGGACCGGGTCGAGCTTGATCGGCTCGATCTGGAGAAAGGCACCAAATCCCATCACGTCTAACCTGGCCTTCTGAAAATCTGGGAGACCCCTATATGCTGCCACTACTAACTCCCATGAAATATGTGATTTCATCACACTCTGCGCATACACAAGGAATGGAGAAGGGTTTTGTCAAAGGAAAGAAAGAAGGAAAGAAAGGAAGAAAGGAAGAATGAGAAAGGGGGGCAGGAAAGCTCAGCTTACGAGTTGCGATTGGGTCCTCTCGCTGAAGTGCCCTTCAAGGTCCGAGAGTTTCCTGGAACTGCTATCGCTGGACCTGCTTTTCTTCGAGGAGTGGGAAGATTCACCCTCCATCCAGACCTCAGAATTCTGAGTTCCTCCTCTCCCGTGGGAACTTGTACTCTTCGAGTTTGCTCTCGATGTCCCTGGGAGAACAAAAGAGGCAGGTGTTTATAGAAATGGAAGGGAGTGCAAGCCGAAGCTACCTCCATCACCTTTAATGATAGCCCTCGCAATAGGGCGCCTGTCCTGTGGACCCATGTGTCACTTCACTGGTCACGCAGGGTGAGTGATTGGACGGTGTAATATGACGACGTCCCCCTATGCTGTCTAGGGATGCCCTATCATGTCATGGAGGTCGTCCGCAAAGTTTGAAAGATCGTGCAGGAAAAGGTGCCAGAGCCGTCATTATTGGCTTTGACGACAGATTCCCGTGGAAAAATGGTCACAGCAAGACGCGATTCTCCATTTAGGGCGGAGTGTTGGCAGACACATCACATGAGAACAATACAAATGAGAAGAAGCGTAGGGAAGAAGGAACGCACAAGAGAATAAACAAGCAGTAGAAAATCAAATTACTCCATTCATAAGTCTACATAAGCTGTCTTAAACATCACAATCATAGAGAGGAGGCGGGTCCACTGGCTCGCCAACTCTCGCCATTATCTTCATGCTCGCCCCTCTAGGCGTCCCTCTCCTCTCCCTTGAGGTAAGGGTCCCTCAGGGACCTTCTGGGGTCCCGTACAACAGCACTCGCCTCACCTCGTGGCGCCTGCTCAGCAGCGGCGACCCGCTAATGCTCCCCTGGCGTAGCAAAGAAGCCACCCACATGGAGCTGACCGGACTGGCGGAGTCGCACCCCGTATTCTCGTGCCCTCTCATAGCTTGCCTCCATGCTCTCTAGCCTCTATCCCATAGCTCGAAGGCCTAGCTGGAGCTCCCTCACCTGGGCCTCCATGGCTCTTCTATCCTCTCTCTCCTTCTCCCTCTCTAGCCTTTCTCTTTCCGCCTCTCTCTTGGCCACCTGGAGAAACACCCTCAACTCTAGGATGTCTGGATGTGGCCTCTCTTCACTTTGACGCCGCAGCTCCGCTATAGTCGCTACCCAGGCGTTACGCTCCTCTTCAGCCCGGGCAGCGCGGGCCACCGCACTGGCAAGTTGCTCTCGGAGGGAGGCAATCTCAAGAAAAGGGGCCGAGGAGCTGGAAGATGCGCCGCCAGCCATTCCCGCCATCGCTGCCTGCTGAGCACGCTGGAATGAACAAATAACAGCCGTCGGGTAACTCCAAATTTTTTTAAAAAATGCAGCACTTAACTTACCAGGATCGCCAGTTCCTGTTGAGTGACGGTCAGCTGCCGCCTAGCCTCTGCTAGTTGGGCACACAAGCCGTTGATGTCACGCGCATCCCCGGATTGGAGAGGTCCCACATGACTCTCCCGCCGCTGCCGTAGGAAGTCGGCACTGTCCTGCACCAATACGCTCCCTTGCTGTCCAGGGAGACGTATGCGCCAGTCCTCGAGCTTCCCCTTCCCGCGACTCTCCTTCCTGACGCAGTGCGGCTCATCTACACTTGCCCATTCATCAGCCAAGCCCGGGGCCCTTGCCATGCCCTACATCAAGAAAGAAGGGTCTTACGTCAAAACAACGAGAACGCATCTCTTGTCAAGGACGCGTCCTTCATTTGAGTGCAACACTCACCGAACCCTTTTCCCCTCTCGCATGGCTCGCTCCAAACTCCAAATGGATCAAAGAGGAGAAGATCGAAGGACATACCAGGCCGTGTTCACCTCCCTCCGTGCCATAGGGCCCCTCAGGTCCCTCAAGTGCCCGAAGGGGCCCTTCCTCTTCCATGGATGCCGCTCTGTGCTCTTGCGCGTCCCACCTCGGGCGAGGAGTCCCTCGCTCCTCTCTCCCTTCATCACGATCTGGCCCACTGAACTCCATCGGTCGAGAGTGGAAGAAGACGAAGATAGGCGAGCAAATCTCGACGGGAGGCAGGCTCGTTTGCGGGCAATGAACGGAAGAAGAAGGGCCGCCTAGCGCTTTAAATTTGAATTTGAAAGTCAATGTTGTGCCCCTTAGGCACAGGCATATGCTATTTTATTTTGATGATAGCAACACAGTGAGAGTATCACAGTGAGCTAGTCATTGTGTTTAGTATACATTGCATTGCAGCATGCACGCACTCAAAGTCTGTACATCGTCTAGTTGCACGCCACATTCACTCAAAGTCTGTACAGCCAGTGCATCCTTTGATATAAAGTCTGTACATCGTATGCATAGTCTGTACAACTCCATCGTCTCACTTAGCGTCTCATGTTGTGTCTCAACATACCCAGCGTCTCATGTTGCGTCTCACATAGCGCTTCATGTCTTGCTCGCTAAGTCTATACATTCATATGCATAGTCTGTACAACTCCATCATCTCACTTAGCGTCTCATGTTGTGTCTCAACATACCCAGCGTCTCATGTTGCGTCTCACAAAGCGCTTCATGTCTTGCTCGCTAAGTCTATACATTCATATGCATAGTCTGTACATTCTTTGACAGCATGCCTGAACCTTGATGGATGAAGTCTATACACTCGCCATTATGCATTTGCAAAGTCTATACATTCATCTGTTGATAGTTCAACAAGTCTGTACATTGATGCATGCATCAGTTAAGCAAGTCTATACAGACTTGGTCCATGCGTCAGTTAAACAAGTCTATACAGACTTAGTCCATGCGTAAGCCTAGCAAGTCTGTACATTAGTGGCAAGTCTGTACATTGCCCTGCTTCAGGCACGCTAAGTCTCTACATCGTTTAGTGCATTACATGCATTCATCAAGAGTCTGTACACTTGTTGTCTGCATCACAAGCATTCAAGTCTATACACTCCTTGTGTCTGCATCACATGCATTCAAGTCTACACACTCGTTGCCTGCATCTCATGCATTCAAAGTCTGTACACTCGTTAATGACATGTTCGTGCATTCATCTTTAATGTATATACTTTCCTATATGCACACTGCATTTTGTGCATCAAGTCTATACAAACTCAGTTCAAATCTCTGAAATGACTCAATGCATCCTAGTCTGTTCTAACAGGACTGTTGGTCGAGGAACTTAAGGAAGGCACGTGATCCGAGGATAATAGGAGTGCCAGGATCGTGACACGTGTACAGCAACAAGCCTGGATGCTGCCACGTGGTCAAGGTGCACTGGGCGGGAATCTGGAGGACACACGCCCTATCTGTTTGCTGCTGCTATGAAATGAAGACTTATCCATCAGGAGATGGTGATCATGATAGAAGAGCAGAAGCAGAGAGATAGCCTGCACGATCCAGAAGAAGAAAAAGAGTGAAGAAGAGAAAGAGAGAAGAAGCAGAAGAGAAAGAGAAAGAAAGAGAGACATAGAGCTCGTGAAGAAGAAGAAGAGAAGAATTCTTCAAAGTGGTGTTATATGTTGGCTGTTGGATCAGATCCAGACCAACTTGCTCCTTGAGAAATATTTTGTGCTTTATCGTATACAACTTTCTGTTGCTGTCCTGTTTCCCATTTTGTGTTTTCTTTTCAAACCTTTCTTCAAGCTGTTTGCCAGCAGTGCAAGCTGTGATGCACAGCGGCGAGGTGGATACCTTGGACGGCTAAGCTGTATTGCCCAGCAGAGCAAGCTGTGAAGCTCAGCGTTTGCAGTGGAGGATTCCACTGGTCGGGTTAAGCTGTAGTCCCCAGCGGTCGGGTTAAGCTGTAATCCCCAGCGGTCAAGCTATGAGTCCGCGGATGGCTAAGCTGTATTGCCCAGCGGAAGCAAGCTGTGATGCTCAGCTGATGTAGGCAAGCTGTGAGGCCCAGCAGTTCAAGCTGTTAGTCAGCGGAATCCACACTCTAGTGGGAGTGTGGGGTGGACGTAGGTCTGGAGGACCGAACCACCTTAAAAACCATCTGTGCAATGGGTTGATTGCTTTATTCTAGTTCCGCTAGATGAATGTTTAGGCGCGCTATACATATTTGCACTTTGGTTCAAAAGAGAATTTGATTAGTTCTTCAGATTGTCTAGTTTTGTCTAGCTAGCGTTCTAGATTTTTAATTGAGCAAAACTTTTAAAGGGTTGATTCATTCACCCCCCCTCTGAATCCATCGCACCGAACCCAACAATTGGTATCAGAGCGGGTTGCTGTGCATAGGATCTAACAATCCGCAGTAGATCCTGCATCTTCTGTGGTGCATTTCAGAGTGGGTTTTTTGTGCTTGGTGTTTAGTTTCACTGACGTAGTGCCTTGCTTTGCTTATCTGGTTGTGGTGCATTCTTGTCGATTGTTTTGTGCGGTGAATCTGTTTACTGTCTGTCCAAATGGATCATCATCTGGTTTATGATGGTTCTAACTTTAATAGTTGGCAAGGAGGCCTATTTGTGTACGTAGATTCCATTGATCCCAAACTATGGAGTCTACTATCTAAAGGCCCACACCAATTACCTCATGATGAGACCAAGTGGTCTAGAGAGGATAAAATAAAGAACCGTGATAATGTCATAGTTCTTAATATCTTGAGAGCTACGATTAATACTGATATATATCCTTTTGCTCTCAGGTGCACTTCTGGAAAAGAGATATATGACAGAGTCATTTCTGCTCATAACAAACATGAGGACAGCTGCATGATGGCCAACCAGAATGTTCATAACTCTGATCAATAGCGAGAGGATCAATGCTTGATGGCAAACCGGGGAAATGATGATGAGGAAGCCTCATCCAAGGTAAGCTCTGGATCCGAAGAGATTTCAATTGATGATTTATGGAATATCAATGAAGAACTTACTGAAAGATGTAAGAAATTAAAATCTGAAAAGAGAAAAATGAGAAAAGAAATGATTCATGATATCACTTGCCTAAAAGCTGAGTTGAACAACTTAAAATCTGAAAATGAGAACCTCAGAAATAAGCTCATTAAAGAAGAGGAAAGTGAAGAAACACTGCTTGAAGAAAATGCTTATTTGAAAGACCAAAATAAGAAGCTGATGGCTGTGAACATTGTGTTATCTGAAAGACTAATGGCACTCAAAAAGGGTAAATCAAGTTTGAATAAAGAAAAAGCTAATGATAATCTGGAGTTAATGCAGGAAAATGAAAATTTGAAAAGACTGAATGATGGCTTGCATAACCAAGTTATTCCCTGTGAAAGTGACATAGTTTCTCTGCAAGTTGAGATTGATGATTTGAAAGTTTCTTTGTCTAAGTCTATTGATGACAGCTCAAATATAGTGAGTACTTCTGCCTCCTCATTCACAAAACAAGTTGCCATTCAAGAAAGTCAGAAAACAAAACAGAATAAGAATATGTATGTTGAAACTTCTAACGTCAAACTGCCTTCTGTTAAAAGAAAGAATGTGAAATATTTCTACTGTGGTAAATTTGGTCATGAGATGGTTGATTGTTTTATCATGAAGAAGGATGAATTGAAATCTGATAGAATTCATGCTAGGAATTCTAATATGAAGAAACCCTCTTCTGTTCAAACCAAAAGGCCTCAATGATTTTATTGTCATAAAGTAGGTCATCTCATGCGTGAATGTAGGCTAAGGGAAATAGATGACCTGTCTGCTGTTGGAATGCATGATAAACTGTTCCATGCTAAAAATCATGCATCTCATAAAAAGAAGCTTCAATATTTTCATTGTGGCAAATTGGGCCATATTGTTGCAAATTGTTGGCATGCTAAGGGAAGAACACTTAACTCCAAACCTGCTAAAATCCCTGCAAAAGGACATGCATTTTATGAGAATTTTGACAGAATGAATTCTTCATGTTTTGAATGTGGAAAACATGGCCATACAGTCAAGGACTGCTGGCACGCTCAGGGAAAGAAATCTAACTCTGAATTTGTTAAATTCCCTATAAACGGAAATGATTTTGGTTACAATACATTTCTTGTAAACAATGCTTCTCATGGAAATATTCTTGTTTCAAAAGTTTAGCATATTGCATGCTTTGGCTGTGGAAAGCCAGACCACAGAGCTGCTAACTGTTGGCTGGCTAGTTATGCAAAGAACAATTTCCATGTCAATAACAGAATTAATCTTGTTCACTCACACCAAGTTCATGCCAATGCTAATGTATACAAGGAGAACATGAAATCTGTTATCTCTAGTTATTACTATGGACAGTTAGGACATTCCAAGGCTAACTGCTATTTGAAGAGGGTAGATGACTCTCAAGTGTTGAACATGAGGAGAGCACCATCCAAAGGTGTAACTGCTAGCTCAGGACCCAAGACATCTTGGGTGCATATTTGTGCAAAATAAACCTTGTTGCAGGTGTGCCTTGGAAGGTGATGAATAAAAGGGGTAATAATACAAGGCACTCAAGAATGTAACCCCCAAGATCCTATACATCAAGTCAGTTCCAAAACTCTGTGTTTAAATCTCATCATCTAAAATTGTGAGTCAAAAAGGGTGAATTTCATGTTGATTTGTTTGTTTGATTTCTGATGTTATCTTCTTGTCTAGCTGATCAGGCTGGTGTTATCTGTTGGCTCTTGGATCAGATCCAGACCAACTTGCTCCTTGAGAGCTATTTTGTGCTTTATCGTATACAGCTTTCTGTTGCTGTATTGTTTCCCGTTTTGTGTTTTCTTTTCAAACCTTTCTTCAAGCTGTTTGCCAGCAGTGCAAGCTGTGATGCACGGTGGCGAGGTGGATACCTCGGACGGCTAAGCTGTATTGCCCAACAGAGTAAGCTGTGAAGCTCAGCGTTTGCAGTGGAGGATTCCACTGGTCGGGTTAAGCTGTAGTCCCCAGCGGTCGGGTTAAGCTGTAATCCCCAGCGGTCAAGCTGTGAGTCAGCGGATGGCTAAGCTGTATTGCCCAGGGGAAGCAAGCTGTGATGCTCAGCTAATGTAGGCAAGCTGTGAGGCCCAGCGGTTCAAGCTGTTAGTCAACAGAATCTACACTCTAGTTGGAGTGTGGGGTGGACGTAGGTCTAGAGGACCGAACCACCTTAAAAATCATCTGTGCAGTGGGATGATTGCTTTATTCTACTTCCGCTAGATGAATGTTTAGGCGCGCTATACATATTTGCACTTTGGTTCAAAAGAGAATTTCATTAGTTCTTTAGATTGTCTAGTTTTGTCTAGCTAGCGTTCTAGATTTTTAATTGAGCAAAACTTTTAAAGGGTTGATTCATTCACCCCCCCTCTGAATCCATCGCACCGAACCCAACACTCAAGACGCGTCCCCGCGCCTAGACGCGCCAAAAAAAGAGAGAAAAGAAGAAAGAAACAGGATGCCTACGTGCAAGGCGTGCTTTTCAGGGCAAGCTCTCGTGAAGCGTGCCTCGAAAGAGCAGGTGCAAGAAAAGAAGCGTGGGAAAGGGAAAGTGCATACAACAGAAGGAACCATTTCATTTCACATAAGCAAATAGTCCGTTGTACATCATAAAGTGAGGAGGGTGGGGTATACAAGCAACTCTCTAACTCTCGCTACCACCCTCCTGATCATCTCTCTCCTCCCTCCTCTGACGGGGATCCCTAGGGGGCCTCTGCGAACCCTGAGAGGCGGTGCTCGCCTCGCCCTGTGGTGACACGCCAGCCTCGAAGGCGCGGTGACGCTCCTCAGCCGAAGAAACTAGGAAGCTGCCCATGGAGAAGGAACCAGACTGATGAAGTCGCGCCCCACGCTCCTTCACCCTCTAAAACCGCTCCTCACTCTCCCGAAGCCTCCCCTCCACTGTGCTGAGACTCAGTCGGAGCTCCATCAGCTGGGCCTCCAGAGCCCTCCTCTCATCCCAGTCTCGTAGTCGCTCCGCCTTCTTGTCTTCCCTCTCTCTCTCTCTCCCTCTCCCTATCCTCCCTCTCTCTCTCTCTCCCTCTCCCTGTCCTCCCTCTCTCTCTCTCTCTGCTCTCCCTCTCCTCTCTCTCTCTCATCGCCTCTCTCCTCGATAGCTCGAGGGCGATCCGCAAATCCAGCACGTCGCGAGGAAGCTCCTCAGCCTCCCGTCGTCGCTCCTCCTCCAGCTCTGCTATCTGCGCATCACGCTCTGCCACCCAAGCGTAGCAGGCATCGCGCTCCTGCTCGGCATGGACTGCACGAGCCAGGGCATCCCGGATCTCTGCCACCTATCAAAACACGCATGACCCGTAAGAGATCAAGAAAAGTAGCTAGAAGGAGAGTCGGGGTTAAGCAAGCACTCACTCGAGCCTCGCGCTCGCGCTCGGCCTCCTCGGCCCGGGCCACCGCGAACGCCAGCTGCTCCTGAAGGGCAGAGACCTCCGGAGGAGGGCCCCACGAACTGGAACCCGCTCCACCAGCCATCCCGGTTGCCGTTGCCTGATGGGCCCGCTGAAACACAAGAGCAAACGACAGTCAGAGGCTAAGCATCGAAAATTCAGGTCAAAAAAAATGCATCATACATTGCATAGACTCACTAGGATCTCCAACTCCTGTCGGATGGCCGCCAACTGCTGCCTGGCATCTGCCAGCTGGGCCCGCAGGTCGGCAATGATGTTATCACGAGCATCCTGCATTGCACATAGAATAGTGTCACATGCATATGTATACAGGAAAAGAAAAATCTTCATCTCACACTTACCCCTGCTGCCCCACCGAGGTGTAGACGCTCCCCATACGTGGCCCAGTACCGTCTCAAGTAGTCGATGCGGTCCGGTACATGGGACACCACTGGGACTCCACCCTGCTGCCAGTCCTGGTGCTGTGCAGGGAAGCGCGTACGCCAGTCAACAATCTTCACCTTGCCCCGGGTCTTCCGCCCGACACAGCCCGGCTCATCTACGTCGACCCACTCTTGAGCTAGCCCCAACGTCCTCATGACCAGCCTGAGCCGCAGCGGCTCGATCTTGTTCAGGCAATGGACACACACGTCCCGCCCAAAACGAGGACGACCCGCTACGACCCAAGGCTGGCCAGCATCGGCCATGCCCAGGTAGGGCCTCCGCACCACCTGCATCGCCACACATGCAACATATTAGTTGTCATTTTACTCAATTGAGCCACATAAAAACAAAAATAATCATACGCATTATACCATTGCCTCGGGGTACTCGGTCAGCTCCCGTCGAAGCGACGCCAGCTGGTAGCCGTGTGGTGCCGTAACCATGACCGGCCTCCATCGCCACGCCAGGGGCACGGCTCTCCTGTTCCCCTGCCTGGCTCTTCTCATCGGGAAGTAGTAGTATCTCCACACCTGCATCCATCATACATCATTAGCACGAATAATTGCATATTTAACTATGGTAAAATGCATAAATAAAATGTTTACCTGGAGAAAAGGTGTGAAGCCGCTGACTGTCGTCTCCCTCTCTAAAGTCTGGGAGAGATCGGCGATCAAGTGGGTGACTAGGGCTGCTCCCCACGCATAGTCCCCCAATCTATCCAGGTCCGCCAGGATCCCTAGGAAGTGGCAGTGGATGTCGTCCCCCTTCTTCCCCAGCAGAACGCGGCCCCGGAAGAAGAAGAGGAACCTCCGGAGGTCTAGATCCACCAGCTCCCGCTCGCTCGGATCCTGGGTGAAAGCTGCGCGGATGTCTCCCTCCAGTCGTGCCAAAAACTCTGCCCCAGTCTCGCTAACCCGCTGGCACGGGTTAACGAATCCGAGCGCCTCCATAATCTCTACCCGGCCGACTACCCTGCTGTCTCTGTCACTCGCGCTCGTCTCCAACCACAGCAGGTCCAGGGCGCTCACTCTGTAGTCGGGGTAGGTGACCCCGCTGACTGCCTCTCCGTCCACTCGTAGCCCGGTGATCCGAGCTACATCCTCCAATGTCGGCACCAAGTGCCCCCAGGGCATCAGGAACGCCCGACTCGGCACGTGCCACCGCTCCCTCAACGCCTGGATAAGAGGAAGGTCAAGCCGGAAGGGCTCGATCCTCAGGAAGGCTCCAAAACCCATGGCATCCACCCGCGCCCTCTAGAAGTCCGGTAGCCCCCGGTACGCTGCTACCACTAGTGACCAGCTGATCCGGCTCTTCATCACGCCCTGCACCACAAAACAAACAAAAAGGAACACATCAGAGTCATGAATAATAAACAACATTGTGCATAACATTTTATTTATTATTTATTTTCAAAGAAAACAAAATAAAAAAATATTTTCGAAAAAAATATTTTATTTAAAAAAAGGCGTCCAGGCCACTGGACGCTTTCTTTTTTATTATTATTTTCCAAACTTTATTATTATTATTACTTTAAAAAAAATTTCATAATTCTTGAACGCGTCTGGACCTCTGGACGCTTCCTTTTTATTTATTTATTTATTTATTTTATCATTTTTGTATATACGATAAATAATAAAATAATATATATTATAAATCAAGGTATCTAATCAAGTAGACGCCTCCATACATTATATTATATTTTATTTTTTTAATTATTTACGTAATAACCCCAAAAAATAAATAAATAAAACAAAATAAAAAAGAAAAGATGGAGACGTCCAGGTGCCTGGATGCCTCCTTCTCTCACACTCACCCCCCTTCTAAACGCTGTCTCTCACATCGTTTCACGCCTGATAATGCAACCAATCGGAGTTCTAAGGGGCTTACCGGGTCGTGCTCATCCTCTCCCGCGTCCTCGGGCCCTTCCAAGGCCAAAGGAACCTCCTCCTCCTCCACGACAGCCGCCTCTGCATGATCTCGCGTCCTTCGCGGACGACGGGCGAGCCGTTTCCGCTTCTCACGACCCTGACTCGCCTCACCACGCTCCATAGGCTCAGATTAAGGGTAGGAAGGTCAAAGAACACGAGGTGGAGCCAGAGAGGAGAGAGAAAGTAGACGAGATTATGAGAGGCCGCATGTGCGGCCTTTTATATATAGAAAAGCACTCTTTTGGACGCGTCCAGGCGCCTGGACGCGTCCAATAATTTTTTTTTCTTTTTCCATTTTAATAAAAATCAAAAAATAATAAATAAATTTTAAAGGCGTCCTAAGATTTGGACACCTTCAAAAAAAAAATCTTTTTTATTATTAATAAAAATATATACAAAAGATAAAAATAATTTATAAAAATAATTTTTGAAAAGCGTCCAAAGACTTGGACGCGTTCAAAAAATAATAATAAAATAATTTTTAAAAGCGTCCAATTATTTGGACGCGTTCCAAAAAAATAATATATATATATATATATATATATATATATATATATATATATATATATATATATATATATATATATATATATATATATATTTGTACATATCAAAAAAAGATGAAAAAAACAAATAATAATAAAAAGAGAGAAAAAAATAAAAACCAAGCTTTGCACATTCTCAATCCCAGATTTTATTCCATCAGAAAACAGAGTGAACTACATCAGGGGCTTAGGCACTTTAGGCCTTAACTTCCCCAATTCGGTTACATAAGCTCTCCACAGCTCGCATTCTTCCCCTACATGCGCTAATTCCTTTCCTGCAATGCTTGTCTTCCAGGGTGCTTTAATGGCCTTCGCTTCCTTCGCATCCGCTTCCGTGCCCAACTCCCTCTTCTTCAAAGGGACGATGCCAGTTAGCAGTGGGAACGAGTGGCGTGGAATGCCGATCTGGAGGTAGCACCGATGCGCGTTGTAAAGAACAAAGTCAGTCGCGTCGATCAGTTGGAGTTCAGCTCCGGGAGAAGACCTCGTGAGAAGTTTAAGTGAGAGTAGGCATGCCGGTGCGCAAGTAAAGAAGCTTTGTGTCATGGTTCTGAAGTGAGACCGCCAGTCTTCACGTTTCCTCATCCACGGAACACGGTTCGCTACGGTGCCACCAAAGCCTAACACATCGGTTATGTAATGAAGGGGGCTTTGTTGAAAGAGCTTCGAAGTAGTTGGCATCCCCTCGCGGTGGTCAAACTTGAAGTGCAAATCAATCCAGTAATTCAAAACAAGTGCACAGCCGAAAGGAGGCTTACCCATGCTGGAGGCAGTAAGGCCACTGTAAAGGTAGGCAAGGACGGCAGGTCCCACCCTCTTTTCGCTCCAAATCCCGCAGATGGTACTCAGTTGGTCCTCCTCCACTATGTTGTCAGTATATGGGAATAGGAGAGCACCCGCCAGACAAATGGTGAACCCTTTCATGATTCCTTCCATGTGGCCATCGTCTGGCGACCCTCTCAGGGCGTCCATGACCCACTCTGTGAGCTTTTGCAGATCAATTCCCTTTTGAGTCCGGACCTTTCTAGCAGCACCAGGCGACATGAAGCTTCCGCTCTCAGAGGTCACCCTTGTCAGCATCTGCATAACCTTTATCCTCCCGTCACTCTTGAATTTCTTCAGCCTGAACAGAAGTTCCACCTCCTCAAGGAGAATGGTCGCCTCGAAGGTAGGGAAGATGAAAGTGTGGGTCTGGGGATGCCAGATCTTCACCAATGCGCCCATAGCCGCCCAATCCATGCGGATCCTCTCATAGTGTTTGGCGTGAATGAGAAGCCCCTGAAGATGTCACCTCGTGAGTATGGCCCTCATGCCGATGGAGATATTGGAAGTTAACTTCGAAAGCCACGGTAGTTTGGAAAACTTCCTCAGGCCTGGGAAGAGTGGATACGGCTGGGAAGAAGAAGAAGAACAAAGGAGGAAAGAAGTAAAAGAGAGTCCACACGGAAAATTTGAAATGAATCAACTTACCATATGCGACTGGATCATCCCACTCAGATGACCTTCGAGGTCGGAAAGTCGCCTGATCTCACCGCTAGGCCTGCTCCTCTTCACAGGGCGGGAAGACTCTCCTTCCATCCTGAAAATCCCTAGATTCTCCTCTCCTCCTCCTCTTGAGCTTTCAAAGCTCTCCTTGGTGCATTTGGTTGAACTAGCCTAAGGGGCGGTACTTATAGGAAAGGAGAGGCGCTAAAGGATGGAATGCGTCATGTCGGTGGTCAGTCGTCGATGTTTTTTCTGGATCCCCCTTGAACTGTGGTGCGATTCTGTTGCTTTCTGTTGTTATTAATCTATGCTGGTCTGTGCAGGTTTTACTAACGGACGTCTTTGCCCCATCTTGTGAACCACCAGTCAATGATTGGTCTCACCATATCATGCATCATATTATATGATATCTATGCTATTAGAGCATGTCAAGGACCTTGCGACCCGAATGAATCTGGGGTTTGAGTTCCCCTTCAACAAAAACGATGATGATTCTGGAAGAATTTGGGTTGTACGGATAGGCCGTTAATTTTTGGTAGCGTGGGGATGACGGTTCCATTTAGTGAGTTGGTGCGTGGATAAACGAGCCTCGGCTCAGTATCAGCTCACTAGATCGGTATCCTGACCCATTCTTAACAAGTTGACAATATTATCCTTGACTATTTTCTATTTTAGTTTGTTTTAAATTTTTTTAAAACCCAGCATGCATTCATGTTGGACTTTGAGTATATTGTGGAAAATCATTCAATGCGATTCGATTGTGAAAGTTGCTGTGCTTAAATACTTACAATATGAGATATTCCACTCCGAATAAAATTCGGAGTTTCCTTAAGACGGCCCTACGCTGCTCTTCCAAAGGAGACCCCTGTTCGGACAAACCCTCAGATATTCCTTTACTTTTTACCCTATTTGACCCACCTTAGCTGCAGCACTTCCACATTGGCTGGTAACCGCTCCCCAAAGGTGAAACCTGCAGGTTTACGACCCAGGTACTTTCATACCGAGAAGTTGGTCTCCTTCATTTTTGTGCCTGAGCGCACATCTCCCCCTCCCTTGTTTGATCTCCGTCCAAGCAATCGTCAAATTTGGAAGACCTTCTTTAAGGTCGCCTTAGTGAAACTACGGGAAAGATTCCAAACAGTAATGTCTGAAGCGTGTGTCATCGCACCTTGGCATCAACTTTTCAGTCCATTCCCACTCCATTTCACTTCACTTCGATACCATTCCATTACGTGTCACTCCCTTGCAAAGCAGACGCCAAGGCGGGACAGCTGTAGACACGCTATTTCTGACATCCCCTGAGAAAATCTCATATTACTATATGACGCCCCGCAGTGGTTTTCACGTTCTGAATCGCTTGAGTGCTTCCTTTTCTTGAGTCTTCTTTCACCTTTTGAGTAGGTAACGTAACACCCCTGCAGCATCCGAAAACCGCCTCGTCGTGGAAATCATACAGCATACGGACGACATCATCACCAACCGGACGCATCAGAAGTTTCCAGAACAAGAAGGATGTCTGGCGGATGGCTGTCGACGACTTTTCGGGAGGATCCGGAGGTTTTTCTTGAAGGCGTCCAGTCTCTTGGACGCTTTCATAAAAATGAAAAAAAAATAAAAAATATAAAAAATAGGGAAAATCATAATTATTGATGGCGTCCACTTGCCTGGACGCCTTCATGAAAATGAGAAAAATAAAATAATAAAATAATAAATAAAATAATAATTTCTTGAAGGCGTCCAAGTGCCTGGACGCCTTCATCATCTTGCTCACGGGCGCCGCCGATCCGCCGATCGGTTTGTCGTTTGAGAAAAAAACCAAAGTGTGAAGACGTCTTGCTAGCCAGACGCGCCCACTCGTGAGTCACAGGTGCCAACCAAAATCACGCGCTGTACCAAACCGTGTGTGGCTTTCGGCGGGGTTCCGGTGGGTAATTTTAAAGGCGTCCAGTTGCCTGGACGCCTTCTTTAAAGTATTAAAAAGAAAAAAAATAAAAATAATAAAATATTATTAATGCCCTGATGAAGGCGTCCAGGCCCCTGGACGCCTCTATTCTCTGGATTTCTATAAATAGCAGACCCCCCCCTCCGTCCGAGGAGAGCTTTTTTAGAGGTCCGACAGGCTGCTGGAACCCAAAGGCTGCCGGATCCTTTTCTAACTCGTAGGTTCTTTTCAGGAGGAGGTTCTGCCGGCTTCCCGGGTGCCCGCGCTCGTAGGAGGAAGGCTGCCTTCATCCACCATGCTTCCACGTCGTCCCTACGCTGCCGAAGCTCCGCCAGATCTCGCCATCGGCACATCCAATAAGCCAACTCTCTCCTCTTCTTCATAGTTCTTTTGCATTCATCATCCTCCATTCTTCGTCTCCCTTCATAAGGGAATCTTATACTTTTGCACAACTCCATTCATCATTGCATTTCCCACCTACTCGTGTCCGAGAGGGGCTTAAAACCACACCAACCAGGTGTGTGTCCTGCTACGATTTCATCACTTTCATTGCAAGGGATTGATACTACACTGCCATTTTCTAATTCTGTTTATTTATTGTATGTTGTTTTGTAAGGGTAACTAAAGAAAGTCCTCTCCGTCCGCCGGCCGAAGGGGGAGGAAGAAACAACCCGCCACTTCCTGCTAGTGAGGTAGGCGCGATCATTTTCTTATTTTGGGGTCTTTGGCCCCTGGCGATCACATCATACTCTCGAGGCCGCGGCAAGTTACTTCCCGCAATGGCCGTTTAAATTCCATCATTTGTATCTTGTCATATTCTCATCTGCTTATATTCTCGAGGCCGCGGCGAGTCACTTTCCCAATGGCCATTTAAATTCCCGTTCTTTATATTCTGTTATATTCTTATCTGCTCATTTTCTCGAGGTCGCGGCGAGTCACTTCCCCAATGGCCGTTTAAATTCCCGTTCTTTATATTCTCTCTAGATTCTGTTATATTCTTATCTGCTCATATTCTCGAGGCCGCGGCGAGTCACTTCCCGTAATGGCCGTTTGAATTCTATCCTTTCTTTTGTATATCTTGAATTGCTTTTATATCTGCTATACTCTCGAGGCCGCGGCGAGTCACTTCCCGCAATGGCCGTTTCAATTCTTGCTATTTGATTTCTGCATCATTCCCGTCCCCCCAAGGCCGTGGCGAGTCACTTCCCGCTATGGCCGTTTAACCCCCATATTTTGTTATATTGCATCTGTCCCGCACGCCCCGCCGGAGCAATCTCCCGTGGTGGCCTCTCTCCTCTCCTCTCTTATTTCTGTGTTGTAGCAAAGCAAAAAAAAGTAAAACAAAATAAAAACGTGAGCCCTCGCGCTCCGCATCTCTCAACCGCGTGACGTCGCTCACACCGCTCGGCCTCCTTAGCGGCGTCCAGGGCTTTCTTAACAAGAGACTTCGCCTAGGGCCACTTGCTCGGCTTTGGCAGAGGCGTTGTAGTGGGGGCTGGCGGTGCCGCTTCGAAGTGGGCGGGCTTCTGTACTAACCGGATGAGGTTTCGATACTGTGCCAATTGATTGCTGGTGGGATGGTCTGACGAAAGAATGAAAGAAAAGAAAAGAATCGGTTAGCATTCAGCATCATGAGGAGCCGCAGTTATGGAAGACAAAAAAGGGAAGCATCATACCATGAGGGCCGGTGTACAGTCGTAGGGTTATCGGCCAGTAGGTCAGGACCGATTCTTTGTCCCGACGAGCCGCCTCTCGCACCAGCCAAAGGATGTCCCCAATCTTCACATAACGATCAGCGAAATGCGCCAGGTCTACGTGTTGCTTGAAGGCGAGGTGACAATAGAGGCTGAAGTGGTCCATGCCCCATCCATCAGCATAATGGAAGGAGATGCTTAGGCGCTTGTCCAGGATGACAGTCATCGGGTCGTCCACTTTCAGCCCGTGAGCCCGGAAGAGAACGTACAGCCACGTGGTCTCCTTGTAATTCTCAGGCCTTCGCTCCTCCCTCGTCAGGAAGGTGCGATAGGGGCACGTCGTGTCCGTCTCCGGGCACCAGGTGCGAGCCGGCGTGCCTTCTTCTTCGATGGGAAAGGGATAGTTAATGTGATCCAGCCGGTCCGACCCGATCTTGCACAAATGGGTCATATTCTTCTTGAACTCGTCCTTGGCTATGGGTGGCAACTTCGACTGCGGCGACGGTCTGGCCTCCCGGGCTTCCTTACGGGCGGCCATGTATGCTGCCACCACCTTCTCTTTGCCGTTCATCAGCCAGAGCAGATGCCTCGGATCAATTTCTAAGATGGGCGCCGATTGCTTGCTTAAGAATTTCCGCTCGGCACCGTCCCAGCAATCGGTTCTGTAAAACCGATAGAAACCCGGCCGGACATTCCACCATTTGATGTAGTCCACCATCACCCGTGGAATTCGGCCAGGCGCCGGCACTCTGAATGTGGACTTGTCGGTCTCGCGAAAATAATCCCACCAGGACCGGGCATGCTCAGCCACTGGGCTGCCCCGAAGACTCCGTACGGGCAAGGGAAACTGTGCACTGTGCGTAGGGATATGCTGGTCATACTGTGGACGCACTTATTTTTGCTCATTATTATGTTATTCGTTTGTTTAAGTGCGTGGGCATGCCAGTCATAGAGTGACGATTTATTTAGGCCCCGAGGAGCCACGGGTACTCTCGATCTGACTCAGTCAGGCGATTGTGTAGTTCGGGTCGGGACTGAGACCCGTTGTGCCATGAAGGTCACAACATCATTTACATCCCCTCGGAGAGGGGAATACCTTTGATTAATTGCCGGAAATAAGGGCACCATAACTGAAAGAAATACTAATTGATGCATGAAGGAAAAGGTAATCGGGCTACGCGGTGAGCCCGAGGTGAGGGCATGAATACTCGGATTATGTCGGTCGCCGATGGACCTTTCCATATGTGGACAAAAGTCCCTACGGAAAGCGAGACGGTAACGGGGGAACAAATCCGTACAAGTGCCTGCCGAGGCACGGCAATTTTAATGCAAAGTGGGGGGGCTCAGGTCTCGATGAGAAAAGGGGGAGGCCTTGGTGAGATGTTGGCTCGGGACAAGGCCGGGCAGTAACCATGACGGGAGGAGTAGCTCCCAGGGGCGAAGCCCAGCCTGCGAAGGCATCACTAATATTCCCGGGTTCAGAATCCGAGGGGGAGAGACTACTGCCATACTACTGTATTCACGATGATTGTCAATGCTTGCTATTATCATTTATTTATTGACGCTACCCTTTCTTTGTTGATTGCCTTTTATCACCCAGCGACCGTGAGTTCTTCTCCTGTTCATTATTACCCCCTTTTTTATTATTATTATCCCCCCCTTTTGTTATTATTTTCCCTTTTTTATTACCTTGATTAGGACCACTCCCTTTTGTCTTATCATTATTATTATTATTCATCATTCCTTTTATTATATAGCCCCCCCTTTTTTTATTACATATATATGTATTCATTGGAGAGATGATGGAGTGTACCGCTGGTGGAGTTGGGAGTGTGCCGCTGAAGGCTGTGAGCGAGTGTACCGCTGGAGGATAGAAGGTGTGCCGCTGGAGGGTGGAGACTAGGGTGTACCGCTGGAAGAAGTGGGTTAGGGCGTACCGCTGGAGGGTAAAGGCTAGGGTGTACCGCTTAAGGGAGTGGGATAGGGTGTACCGCCGGAAGGTTCAGGTGGGAGTATACCGCTGAAAGGGTCAGCTAGGGTGTGCCGCTAAAGGGTTGAGGGATAAGAGTGCAGGGTCGAGACAAATAGAGTGGAGTTCAGATGGGTAGGGGGAATTCAGAAGGAGTCCTCTTGCTTATGCAGGTATGATGGGAGACTTCACAGGATCAACTTTCGGTTTTATCGTGTGATTCAGCCCCAATTCACGTCCAATAGTGTAGTTCTTCGGATCTTGTTCAGTTCAATCCCTTGAATTTTGTATAGTCCTTTTAGTTGATTAAAATGTCTCATTGTTGCTTAGTCCATCTGTTTGTTGCTTCTTTTCATCTTTTAATTTGTTGTTATTCCTGACGAAAATTCGGCAGCAGCTCCCCATGACCCGGGAGGTAAGGGAATAACAAGGAACATGCCCACAAGGAGTGACATGAACCAACAACTGAGGGGGGTGCCTGAGCAGCCACCTTTAGGGAAACTTCGGAAAACTCAAAAATAACGCCAGCCGAGAAACCGGTAGACTGACACAAGCTATGAGTACACTGGAGAAATGACAGCCAAGATATGCCGGGCTGGCAATCTAAGGGTGTGCCACTGAGGCAGCTGGACGGAGCGTGCCGCTGGGTAGACAGATGGGAAGTGTACCGCTGAGACAGCGAAAGGAGGAGTGTGCCGCTGGGCATACCAAGGGAGGTGTACCGCTGGGCAAATCAGAAAGAGGAGTGTGCCGTTGGAAGACTTGAATGGTGTGGTGACTGGGGGGGTCGAATGGGTGTATGTATACCACTGGCTCTGCAAAAGGGGCAAAGGGATACTTTGGTCGTGAGCGGATGCTGCGCACCGAGTAGAGGACCATAGCACTCTGAAGAAGCTGCATGGGAAGGAACAGTGGGGGATTACGTTGCAGAATATCACTGAGAGAAGGAGGAGGCCAGCCTTACATTATCAAGCCAGAAACACTGACTATCAAACTGGGTAGACCAATGCCGTAGGGAGGACAGGCGAAATAGAGAGTTAGAAGGTTGGGGAAGGATGTAACTCACGAACCGATGGTGAGGAGGAAACCACAAACACAATAAGAAGTAGGAACTAAAGGCATTCATTCACGGAGAATTAAAATGACAAAGGTCGTGACCCAGAGGCCAAGCGTAATACAGTGCTTCCAAATCAATAGGGAGAAAGAAAAAAAAACTACGTAGTGACAAGAAAAGGAAAAAGAGTTTGGGAGGGGGTTGGAATGAGGAAGGGTGATCATCCCCTTCACTGCACTCCTTCCCTTCCCTCTCCATTACACATAGCCTTCCCCTCTCTTTCTCTCTCTCTCTTCTACCTTCTTGTTCTCTTCTTCTCCTTCCTCTGCTGCTCTCTTCGAATGGGAGGTCTCCTCCTGTGTGTTCCTCTTTTTTTTTTTCGTGAGAGCCCCTTTTATACGTGGGCCGTTGACGGGGAAGCCTCATGATGGCACTACCATCCGAGGTTGACCCGAGTCCCATCTTCATCAGGTACAAGTGCCATGGCCGAATCACGGGGCGACACGATGGCAGGGCATTAGCTGGCGTCGAGGTGGCCAAGCTATGCGCCAAGGGTCCCACCTATTGACCGTTGTGCCTCTTGCCGGTCTGTACCGTTTTGGCGGTTGCTACGCTGTGCCGCTGGGGGGCATGAAGGCTTGCCGGGAGCGTGCTGTTGAGGGCCTAGACAGTGTGCCGCTGGAGGGCTGGAAGGCTGTGCCGCTGAGAGGGCATTGGGGCTGTGCCGCTGGAGGCTTGGACCGTGCCGTTGGAGGAGCAACGGGTGCGCCACTGAAGGGAAATTGGGGTGCGCCACTGAAGGCTTGGACTGTGCCGTTGGAGGAGCAACGGGCGTGCCGCTGAAGGGCAACTGGGGTGTGCCGCCGATGGCCGCTTGGAGCGTGCCGTTGAAAGGGGCATCAGCTATGGCGTGCCGCTGAAGGGCAACTGGGGCGTGCCACCGAAGGCCGCTTGGAGCGTGCCGTTGAAAGGGGCACCAGCTCTGGCGTGCCGATGAAGGGCAACTGGGGCGTGCCGCCGAAGGCCGCTTGGAGCGTGCCGTTGAAAGGGGCACCAGCTCTGGCTTCAGGAACCCACAGTCGTGCATTCTTTGGGATATTTCTTCGCCGTTAGGGACCCGAGGGTGGGTCCATAGCAGTGTATCAATTCAGGAGGGTATCCTGTGTTTTCTTTGTCATTTAATGCGCCCGTGCAAATGTGAGGATTTGCTGGACGATAGTATTCTCCCGGAGCCCTGGATGGCCCGTCTTCCCGGGTTTTCTTTCTTTGACTTTGACATTAGCGCAGGGACTTGGTGGGATATATAGACGTACGATTTTATACGTCCACAAATGCCCCTCACCCACGGGTAACGCGGGTGAAGGATGAGCCCGACGGTGCTCGCGGGTGTATCCGTGGAATTAACGTACATTCTTGGGCGTACGTTCATAAGATATGTGACGTAGATATTACTATATATATTTGTTATATTATCATCATTTATTATATGTATGTACATATATATATATATTCTCTCTCTATTTCTTTCTCTTTCTCCTTTTTTCCTTTTCTCTCTTTTTTTTTCTTTTCTCTCTTTTTTCTCCTCTTTTTTTTCTCTCTTTTTTTCTCTTCTCTTTTTTCTTTCTATCTGTTTCCTTTTTGTTCCTTTCCCTTTTCTTTTCTTTTTTTTTCTCTTTTTTTTTTTGAACCGGCTATAAGAAGGGCGGGGGAGTTCGAAACTCCCACCCCCCTTTCTTTTTGAATTCTCTCTCTCTCCCTCTCTCTGTCTCTTCGGCTCCCACCGCCACCGTTGCCCCCCCTCTCTCTCTTCTTCTTCTCCTTCCCTTCACCGCCGGAGGCCACCGCCGCTCGCCGTCGTCTTCCTCCTCTAGTGAGGGCGCTGCGAAGCCCCCCCCCCTTTTCTTCCTTCTCCCTTCTCCTTCCTCCTCTCTTCTTTCTTCCTTCTTCCCTCTTTCGTCCTTCTTTTCTTCTTATGTTCTCCTCTTTCTTCTCTTTTCTTTTTTCGCTCGGGGGATGGCGGAGCCCTAGGCTCCTCCTCTCCCTCTTCTCTTTCCTCTTCTTCTCCTTCTTCTCCTTCTTCTCTTCTTCTCCTTCTCCTTCTTCTTCTTCGTCCCTTCTTCTTCTTCTCTTTGGTATAAGGCGGAGGCGTCGGGGCGTGTCGCTGACGAGGGCGTGGGTGTGCCGCTGGGAGAGGGCATAGGTGTGTGCCACTGGAGAAAGGGCGTAAGTGTGTCGCTGGAGAAGGCGGGCGCGGGGTGTGCCGCTGGAGGGGGCACGGAGTGTGCCGCTGGAGCTTGGCACGGGGTGTGCCACTGAAGGGAGGCACAGTGTGTGCCGCTGAAGGGGGGCGCGGAGCGTGCCATCGAAGGGGGGCACGGGGTGTGCCGCGGAAGAGAGGGCACGGAGTGTGCCGCTGAGGGGGGGGCACGAGTGTGTCGCTGGAGGGGCTTGGCCTGGGTGTGCCGCTGAGGGGCTCGGCCTAGGTGTGCCGCTGAAGAGAGGCGCGGGGTGTACCGTTGAAGGGGGGAAGAAGAACACTTCTTCAACCAGAGGACCTCCGGTGTCGCCCTTCGGCACACCGTGACTTTATTGGGGCCGTCACTCCTTGTGGACGTGCACCTGTGTTTTCCCCTTACGCCTCCGGCCTAGGGGAAACTCTGTCAAAATTTCATCAGAAATTATTGGCATTCTGTTTAGATCAATTACAGTGTAGCCCCTTTATAATTTCCTTTCTTTTTCTTTATTCGTATCTTGTTCTGACTTGAGATACCTTACACCCTGCAGAGAGATGGCTGCCCCGAGAGTTCTGCTGCTTCGGCTGCTTCTGGTGCCGAGCACGTTCCCCCTCCCCCAGTGTCGGCGGTCACATGGTTTAACGTGGAGGACTTGGACAAGGAGCATGTTGAGATAGCGGCACTGGCCGGGTCGTCGGGCTCCGACACTAAGACGATAGATTTTTGCAGGCTCACTCGAGTTGAAGGTAGCATGACTTTTGATCGGGCCACGGGGGAGTACCGGAAGGACTACCCGAAGGACAGGCATCTCATCCGCTTCCTGAAGCATCTTAGTCACCAGGAGAGGCGGAACTTCCGAGTTGTCAAGGAGGCCGAGCAAGTGATTTTGCGGTCTCGGGATAGCCTGCTCTACAGTGTTCCGAGGAGTATCCCGATGTATATGGTGGGAGAGGCTCGAGAATGGAAACCCATCTTGGGACTTGAAGCCGTGCTACCGACAGAAGACAAGTTAGTGCGGGCACCTCAATTTACGCCTGCTCGGTGGGACACATCCGCTGGGCGAGTTCAGGGTGAGCATCCCCATTTCGGTCTATTCTTGGCTCCTTTAAAGTGGGGGTACAGAGAAGAACCCTTCTTATTGGATTGCTTGGCCATCCGATTCAAGCACGAACTGGCGCTGGGCTAGTTCGGGGAGTTAAGGCTCAAGGACGCACACACCTTTCGGGAAGGGGGCGTGGAATTCACGGAATATGTGCTGTTCAATTATGCCCCAATCCTTATCCGGGTTGGCATTTATCACAGCGTCTACACCTCCCAGTATAGCTACCCCATTTCCAGGGGCCTCTGCTGCGGGATGATCGAAGTATTCAATGCAGAGACTAATACCTTTTATACGGTGGAGGGCGAGACTTCATTGGACTTGTGGAGCCTCAATCAGCTCAGTGGCTTGCCTATTGACGGGGATCCTTATGAAGAAGTCTACCTCCCAGATTTAATCAAGGATGAGACCAACAGGGACGGCTACTACTCCCTCGGCTATTCATACCGGTATCTCATGAAGGCGTACCGCGACCTATATCGGTTGGCACATGGTGGGAAGCAACCCCCCCGTGGAGACCGGAAGAGAGTCCGCATGGTCTTGTGGCTGCAGTACTTCTACGACGGCCTGAAACAATACAAAGACTTCCCGCATATAGGCACTGCCGCCGTCAGCAATAAGCGTGCTAAGGCGAAGGCTGATGTGAAGATCTCTTCCCGAGGGTGCCGAAGCGGGCCCAATCTGGCAGGGGTCGACCCGCTGACGCATTGTGCAGCGTTCCTGACTTACTGGCTGTGCTCGTTCGCCATGCCGTATGGAGACGAGACCGTCATCCGACCGGATGCGATCTACCCGGCCTGTCAGATGGCCTGGGGTATCAAGCTGTCTCTATGTCCAGCTACCCTGTGTCTGATATACAAGGCGCTCGGGGATGTCAGCGCTCACCAATTCCCACGACAGGCGCGGTATATGTGCCCACTGCATTTCTTCAACGCGTGGGTCTGTTCTCTGTTTCCAGAGTTCGCCCCACGCACCATTCAAGGCTGGGGGCTGGTTCCACGGATGTTGGAGTTCGCGAGCATGGGGTCGAGCTCGACATCCATGCGACTATATGACATCCGGGGTAGGCTGACAAGGGTGCCCTTGATGCCGCAGTCATTATCCACTTCTGGACCCTGGCCGCTCACTCCAGTCCGCTAGTAAACAACAACCGGGAATGCAGAGACAACCAAGTGGAGAAATATGTACACCCGATCAGCCAGGAGAACGTGGTTCGCCCGCTATTGGAGCCGGAGCTTAGGGCCTAGGCGCTGTCCATTCGTCCCAGTGTGCTGGCTTTCCGCAATGGGGATAGGATGCTGCTGGAGCCGTACTATCCCTTCCGCTTCGGCAGGAATTTTAGGTATGATCAACATATCCTGGCATACAGTGCTCGATTTGACCTGCTGCTGCGAAGTCTCCGGGGGAGCCCCACTGTTGAAACTGCCTGAACCTGGTGGGATTTCTTTCATCGGGCAGACACTGCCAGTTTCAGGGTGCCAGCCCCGGGTCGGATTCCACGGGTGACCCCGGAGTATGTGAAGTGGTGGAACGCCCAGACAGCCTTTTACCGATTGTCTCGGACCGACTGCTGGGATGGGGCAGAGAGGAGGTTTCTGAGCCGGCAGCCAGTGCCGGTCCTTGATATTGACCCGGAGCACCTCCTCCGGTTGAGGTAGGGCAAGGAGCAGGAAGTGGCCGCGTACATGATCGCGCGCAAGAGGGCTCGAGAGGACAAGCCGGCACCACAGGCTAAACCGCCTCCTTTGGCGAAGGATGATTTCAAGAAGACCTTGCGGGACCTTTTCCACGTCATGGGTGACCACCTGGAGCTGATCAACTATCCATTTCCCGTGGAGGAAGAAGGCACCCCAGGGAGGAGCTCGCGCCCGGAGAGAGACCCACTTTGTCCCTATCGCACATTCGTGAGGAGGGAGGAACGGAACCCAGAGAATTACAAGGACACCACGTGGCTCTACATCCTCCTCAGAGTGCATGGGTTGCAGATTGAAGATTCGACGGCCGCCATCTTGGGCAAGCACCTTCACATCGCCTATTACTATGCCGAGGGGTGGGGAATGGACCACTTCAACCTTTTGTGCCACATGGCCTCCAAGAAGTATGCGGACCTGGCCGCCCTCGCCGATCGTTACCAAAAGATCAAAGATGTATGCTGGCTGGTCCGGGAGGCGGCTCGTCGGGACAAGGAGCCGTCCCTCAATTATTGGCCGATAACGCTGCGGCTGTACACTGGCCCACATGGTACTTAGTGTTCTCTTCGTTCCCTTGTGTTCTTCAATGCTGACCTTTCTTGAATACTGGACGTTGATCGGGTCTTTTTTTCTTTCTTTTTAAAAGATCACCCTGACAGCACTCAAATGGCGACGTATCGTAATCTACTTCGGCAGGCAGGAAAGCCTGCTTACTTCGAGGAGGCGCCAGCGGCTCCGACTACGACCCCCCTGCCTCCGCCTGCGAAGAGGCCTCGGGCGAAGTCGCCCGTGAAGAAGGCGGTGGATGCTGCCAAGGCGGTCGGGCGGTAGGAGGCAAAGCGATGAAAAATGGAGGCCGCTAAAGCTGCGTCGACCATTCCCCCGGCGCCTTTGATCTCTTCATTCGAGGAGTTCGAAGCCGCTCGAGCCCAGCCGAGCCGAGTCGGCCTGCAGGTCGGGTTTCTTCTTCTTCGAGGCTCTTCGAGATTTATTTAGACATTAAGAGGGGCGTTTCTTGTAACACACATGTTTTTGTTCCAGCTGTCGCCGAGAGGCCTGTGCCCGTATCTATCCCAGGCGTGGGTGAAGACGCGACCCACGGGGCCGTGGAATCTGTCGAAGAGACCTTCTTCGCCCCAACTCCCGCCATCGAAGCTGAAGGAGGTATATCACTTTCTTTGCCAGTCACTTCGATTAAAAATTTTGAAACTTTGCGGGCCTGACTGAACTCGGGTCTTGCTTTGCTTGGCAGGAGCTGATGTGGCAGCCCCTCAACCGGACGTGATCTCTGCACCATCCCGGTTTGAGCAGACGTACAAGAGGAAGGGGCGGCAGTCAGGGAAGTCGCGGCCGCCTGTCCAGCGCGATGACGAGCCGACCCCAGATGTTGGGGCGGGGGCCATCATGACAAGCAAAGAGGTGCCAACTAGCACTAAATCTTCGTCGGGTGAAAAGGTAGATTACGGCTACTCATCTGACGAAGTGCTTTCGACTGAGGGTGTACCCGGGGAGCCCAGCTTTCAAGTTCCTACCTGGAAAACCCCGGTACTACCTATTTCTCTTAGCCTGGTGAAGCAGGCGCCTGTAAGTGCGAACATGTTAATTCAGGTTTCTTTCTTGAGGCCATCAACTAACCTCTTCAATTCTGTTGTCTTCGGCTCCCAACAGGAACAAGTCCCGCCAGAAGAGGCGGAGGTCCACGTCCCGGGGTCAGAAGCTACCAGGCGAGAGACACCTGCCGCGGCTTTGGACGAATTGGCGTCCCTAGCTGAGGTTTTGCGACAGGAAGAAGCCTGGGTAAGCTCGGGTGCTGCCATCTCGACAGCTGAGATCTCGCCCCGAGAAGAAGTGGTAGTGGCTGTGAGTGTACGCCTTCTTCTTTCTTCCTCCTTTCTCGTCCTTCAGTCTCCCTTCGGGGTTGCTGATTTATTCGTGGCAATACAGGCTCGTGCCCCCGAAGGAGCCGTGGAGGTGACTATCCCTGCCACCGAAGCCCTAGAGGAGGGGGAGATAGCACCAGAGATCAAGATGCAAGAGTCGGTCGTACCCGAGGTCGAGCTTCGGGAGGAAGGGGAGGTGCCGCCGGCGATCGAGACCCGCAGGGAGGCGGTGCCTGAAGTTGCCACCCGAGGAGAGATGACGCCAGTGAGTAGCATAGTACCGGCGGGCGACGTAAGCATGGGGATCCATCCCGCTTCCTTGAGAGTGCAATGATTTACTTCATTTGGCAAGCGGCTAACCTTTCTTTACATGGTCAGGTAACAACAACGCCCCGCGGAGCGCGTGCACCTCGGGTTCGTAAAGTCGTCCCCAGGTGGAGCTCATCCTTCCGCGTGCGCGCGGCCAAAAGATTGAAGATGCTTCTAGGGCCGGACGCGGGGTCCTTGGCGTCTCTTCTGTAGATGGGGCCCGTCCCCCGGCTCGTGATCCCACTGCCACCAATTCCGACGCCGGTCGTACCCGAGGAAGCCCTACTCCTGGGGAGGATATTGACAATCCTCAATGAACATTCGAAGGAATTCCAGGCGGGAGGAGATGAAGATTTCCCGGGGACGACGTTGGACCCACCCACCATCGATACCTTGTCTGCCAAGGAAGCGGAGGCCGAAGCAACTTTGTCTGTTGTGACACCAGATCCGGCCTCTGCGACCGTTCATTCTCCCGACAGGGT
The DNA here is from genome assembly GCA_022559845.1 of Amorphophallus konjac. Classification (NCBI taxonomy): domain Eukaryota; kingdom Viridiplantae; phylum Streptophyta; class Magnoliopsida; order Alismatales; family Araceae; genus Amorphophallus; species Amorphophallus konjac. The sequence continues at coordinate 15,269,296 of CM040119.1, read as the reverse complement.
CGTGGCTCTAGTTTTGATGGAGGGGGCGGCATTTCTGGGCTCGGAACTTGCCCGATTGATGGAGTTAGAGCAGCTGCTCTTCATGGCGGCGCCAGACGTCTCCGTTATGGTATCTTCCTCACCTACGGTGGTGGCTGGCCAGGGGTCGACCTCGGAGCCCGAGAGGCCCCTCCTTTCGGCCCTGACACTTCCAGGTAGCTCGGCCATGGTCGACGCGGAGCTGTGGGCGGCTGTGGACAGCCAAGTTAGCTTCGACCCATCATTCGTCCCTCCTATTGGCCATGTGAGCTCGGATCTACCAGTCCGCCAGACCCTATTGGTATTGCGCTCCATGGTTGTTGCCGACCCAACACTCACATATCAAGGCGTAAGGGCCATCATGGAGCAGCTGACAAAAGTATTGCAAATGATGGGCTGACCGTTGGAGGAATGGTCGCGACGTATTCTGCTACTATTGAAATACGTAAACCGTCATGCATTCCTCGAGACGCAGGCCCCAACTGAGCTTACAGCCATCGGCGCTCAGAGAGACGAATATCTGGAGGCTCTGGCGGTGTGGAGGAGCAGCAGGGAGCAACACCGGGAGGCCTTGGACAGGTGTAATGCCGACATCCACGCCTTGGAGAACCGGATAGAGAAACTCCAGGGTTGTCTGGCCCAGGCTGAGTCTGACCTGCTCAAGGTCGAGATGAGCAAGGCCAGGGAAATTGAAGAGCTGGCCGTTGCTGAAGTAGCGGTGGCCTCTGTGGTGACCGAACTGGAGCGCCTCGACGCGCAGGAAGATCGCCTGTGTGAGATGGTGAGCTTCCCCTGTGTCGGGATCCTTCCCTTCGAAGACATCTTCCGGGGGCTAGACTAACTGCCGGTCCCCCCTCCATCCCCTTTTTTTGCATGTAACACCGGGGTCTGCCCCGAGGCTAATGTAGTTTCTTTTTTTTAAAAGAATATAATACAATTATTCCACGTGCCTCTTGTATATGCGTGATGTTGGGCAATCTCTTCCTCCCTTTTCTCTTTTCTTTTCCTTGCTATGTGATGGGGCGCAAGTCCACACTAACAGCTTATTCGGGGTATTCTTCATCAGTGCCGACAGAATATCAAGGGCTGACAGGGTTGATTCGGTTATTGAAATATTCGTTGGTACGGGTTGGTGCCAACGCACGGAGAAGGGTTGATTCCCCGATCCCGGGCGAAAGGCCCGGCTGGGATATTCTTCGTCAGTGTCGACAGAATGTCAAGGGCTGACATGGTTGATTCGTTTATTGACATATTCGTTGGTACGGGTTGGTGCCAACGCAAGGAGAAGGGTTGATTCCCCAATCCTGGGGGAAAGGTCCGGCTGGGGTATTCTTCGTCAGTGCCGACAGAATGTCAAAGGCTGACAGGGTTGATTCGTTTATTGAAATGTTCGTTGGTACGGGTGAGGGCTAGTAAAGAAGGGATGGCTCCTCCTTCTTTACTTCCCCTCTTTTTCCTCTTTTCTATTCTTTTCTTTTCTTTTCTTTTCTTTTTCTTCTTTTCTTTTCTTTTCTTTTCTTTTTCTTCTTTTCTTTTCTTTTCTTTTCTTTTTGTTCTCTTTTTCTTCTTTTCTTTTCTTCTCTTTTTTTTTCTTTTCTTATTTTCTTTTCTTCTCTTCTTCTCCCTTTTTTTTTATATTTTCTTCTCCCATTTTTTTTTGAAATGCACAGTGAATAATGACACACCATCCAAGCAATTGAAATGCAAGTTTGCCCGCTGCGGGGCAAGAGAATGTATTATTCATTGAAAGGGGGAATCGGAGCGTGGTACAACCTTAGATGCCTACCATTAAGGAGTGAAAAGTGGACCTCCCCCCGATGATCGACTATCACATATGTTCCACCTTCATAAACCTTTTGGATTACATAGGGTCCAAGCCAATTCTCATTCAGCTTGCCCTTGGGGTTGGAAGCCAGAACTTTCCTCCTTTTGACCATAACGAGGTCACCCTTCTTGAATTCACGCTCCTTGACGAGCTTGTCGAAGGCGCGAGCCATGCGGGCCTGATAGACCCGGATGTTCTGCTGGGCTTAGAGCCGCTTCCCCTCCAGGCTGGAGAGCTCTTCGAGCCTTTACTCGACATTTGCTTGGTCTTCTCGGACCAACCCGTGCTGGATTGCAACTCGAAGGGAGGGTATCTCTAGCTTAATGGGGACGATCGCCTCTGAGCCATATACCAGGGAAAATGGTGAACAGCCCGTCGGGGTTTTGTAAACAGTTCGATATGCCTAGAGGGCCTCATACATTCTTTCTTCCCAGTCCCTCTTGTTAGAATTGACAATTTTGGAGAGGAGAGTACAAAGAGTTTTGTTGAAAGCTTCGGCCAGACCATTGGCTTGTGGGTTGTAGGGGGTTGACGTCCTCCAATCGATCTTGTATTTTTCTGCTAGCCGGTAGACTTTCTGGTTGCGGAAGTGGCTCCCATTATCTAAGATAATTCGGTTCGGAGTGCCAAATTGGAATATGATGTTGCGACGGACAAATCTGGCGACGACCCCCCCAGTTACTTCTCTCAAAGCAATGGCTTCCGCCCAACGGGAGAAGTAGTCAGTTGCCGCCAAAATGTATTTGCACCCGACAGATGACGCGGGTAGTGGCCCACGATGTATGTTCCCCACTGGGCGAAAGGCCAGCTGGGTAACGTCGGGTGTAGTGGCACGGGTGGCCTCCTGGGCACCGCGGCATGCTCCTGGCATTTTTGACAAGACTTGGCGTACTTGCAGCAGTCATCAAACATTGTCGGCCAGTAGTAGCCGAGCTTCTTTATTTCAATTTTCATCTTCGGTCCCGCCTGGTGTGCACCGACTGTCCCAGCGTGGACCTCTTTCATGACTTTCCAAGCTTCTTCAGTGGATAGACATCACAAGAGCACCTTCCGTCTGGCATCCGCCATAATTCGGAATAAGATCCCGTTCCGAACCTCATAAGAGTCCTTTGTTCTGATCAGCTTAATCTTCCCTTCTCTCTGCTTGGGCAGTTGCTGGTGTTTAAACCATTACATAAGAGGGTCCCTCTTTTGGGTTAGATAGACGCAGTCTATCTCCACTAAGTGTGGATCTAGAGGGGGGTGAATAGATCAACTTGCCTAATTTAAAACTACTGTAAGTTCTAAAGTGGAATTTAGGCAAACATCAGTTAAGCTAAACGAAGAATGCTAAGCAAAATGTCGAAAGCTAGACATGAGCATAAGAGATGCAATCAAATAAGCTAAGCAAGAAATTCCCATCGCACATAGATCACACAAAAACACAAACACACTGCACACACAATTTTTAGGTGGTTCGGTCAACGACCTACGTCCACCCCACACTCAACCGAGTATGGCTTCCTGCTGCGCAGCACAGCTTGCGTCCGCTGGGCTTTACAGCTTGGCCAAACAATCCACTGATACACAGCTTCGCTGGGCACTACAGCTTGCCGACCAGAGGATCTGATCCTCTGCAACTGCTGGGGAAATACAGCTTAACCCGTCCAGTGGAGACTACCACTGCAAGACCGCTGACACATAGCTTGAAGAAACTGTATTCGGAAATGAAAGACAGAATCAAAACGAAAATAGAAAAACTCAAAAGCAATATAGCTCTAAGAGCAAAGCTCAGCTCTGGTTTTGAACCACTCTCAATCTCACTCTCAATCAACTCTCTCTCAACTCATCTCTCTCGATCTCTTCTTCTCTCATTTTCTTTTCTTCTTCTTCTCTGTATCTTCTTCTTCTCTCTTTTCTCTCTATGGATCGAAGGCTCACTGCTGCTGAGTGTATAGACTTTTTCTTCTTCTCCTTCGATCAGTCTTCTTCTGTGGAAGAAGGCTTGTTTATATAGCAGCAACAGCAGCAGGCGTGTGCTCTCCACGTTTCCCGCCCAGCAATTTGGACCACGTGGCAGCATCCAATGGAGTGTCAGTACACGTGTCCTCATCTGGATACCTTGTCCTTCTCGGATCACGAGCCAAGTACCTCGGATCACGTGCCCCTCATTAGCTTCTTCAGTCCGATGTATAGAGTTCTCAGTTCACGTGCTCAATGATAGCAATCTGACTTGCAGCGTCGACGCTGTCAATCAATGGCGTTAACGCAGTGAGGCATTTTAGTAAGCCATTAGCTTCATCTCTTTAGCTACTGCGTCGACGCTGCTCAATTGTGGCGTTGACGCAGTGGAATAGCCTGTGAAGGTCTATGCTTCTTTAACTGCTGCGTCGACGCTGCTTGCTTGTGGCGTTGACGCAGTGGAAGATATCGTGAAGACTTCGTCAACTGATGCGTGGACGCTTTAAGCTCCCAGCGTCGACCCTGTTCCCTTCAGGAACAAGAATGAAGTCATAAGATTTAAGTATGTACATTGCAGTATATATACTTCGTTGTATAGACTTGTGAAGGCGAATGCAACGTACATACTTGCCCAATGTGTTGACTTCAACAAAGGAGGCAACGGCTGTATAGACTTTAAATCCTAAAGGCAGTGTATAGACATTGAAGAACAACAACCAATGTATGGACTTTACAATGCAAACAACAATGTATAGACTTCATGTAAAAGCCCAATGTATAGACATTGAATTCGAAGACCAATGTGCAGACTTTGGATTTGAAGACCAGTGTCCAGACTTCAAGTAACACTGTGGATGTACAGACTTGATGGAGCGAAGCGATGTGTAGACTTGAAGCTCCTCCTGAAGCAATGTACAGACTTCAAAGATCACTGTGGATGTACAGACTTTGGGGACATGAAGCGATGTTCAGACTTCAAAGAAGTTGGCGAGTCAATGTACAGACTTGATGAAGCGAAGCCAATGTACAGACTTAATGTGTAGCTGAAGCCTTGAACGTAGGAATAGGCTGGAGTGTATAGACTTCAGGCTTCAGAACCGAATGTTCAGACTTCGCCTAAGAAACGTAGGGAAAGACCCCAGTGTATAGACTTTGCCTTGAGCGAAAGGTAAGTGATGAATGTATAGACTTTCATGATGTGTAGACTTGAATATGTGAAAGCTACAGTGAAAGAGTGTATACACTTGACCAGATCAAGGGAAATTCGGATGTACAGACTCTGAGGTTCAAAGCCAACGGCTGTACAAACTTAGAATATTAAGACTGATGTACAGACTTCATGCGTTGACGCTGTACACACTTAGCGAGTTGACGCTGTACACACATCCAATGAAGTGCGTTGACGCTGTAACATGAGCCAGTGAGATGCATTGACGTTGTACACATTTAACGAATTCAAATGAAATGCAGTGTGTGGTCTTTATCTGAAATGGACGATGTATAGACTCAATTGATATGAGAATTTCCAGTGTATAGACTCAGTCTAAACAAGTCTGCTGGAGGAGTCGACCCATCCTCTGATGTGTCAACCCATGACAGTGAGAAATGCAGACAATAGTGTATTAAATGCAAAGAACACATAGTCAATCTGATAGAGTAATTTCATCAAATCAAAAGCAGTTGCCAATCAATCAAAACAATGGTGTTGCCAATGAAATAAAGCAAGTGTCAACATCATCAACATAGAGGGGTCACAACAATCTTCCCCTTTTTGATGATGGCAACCCCATATGAAGTAGAATAGCAACATTCTGTCATATAGATATATGTTTGATGAAAGACATGATGTGTTATGCAGATTGACATGCAGATGCTATGAATGCATACAACTCACTGCCTCAAACTCTCCCTTGGAATGAATTCAGAATTGAGACAGATATGTATTCTCCCCCTAGACATCCCCTAGACAATATTCTCCCCCTTTGCCATCAACAAAGAGGAGGGAAAAATTAAATACAATGGAGGAATCAAGAGAAGAACTGGCTGGCATTCTGAACAGGTAGCTCATGAATAAGCATTCTAAAGCATAGAGTCTTCCGTCATATGAATTTATAAACTGCTATCAGAAAGATTTCTGGTTTAAAAATGATAAAATTTGGAGTTCATGCACTACAAGTAATAGATTAGTTCACTGTGCATGATAAAACAATAAACCAGAATCACCTTTGCATGAAAGATTCAGTTTCATAATATCTTACTTTCATAGTCTAAAAAAAATTGAGAGAAATCAAGTCATGTATTGAAACTAAACAAATTGACACTCATGAACTTTTCTTTTGAAGGAGCAGTATTATCAATATTAGATCATTTTGAGCATTTAGGTACCATAAGTCTTTCTGCATAAGGGTATACGTTTATAAGACGCCAATACCCCTAGATACTCAACAAGATGGACCATTCTGCCTATGATCAAATTCAGCAGAACTGAGTTATACCTTTTTGTATGAGGGTACACATTTATCAGACGCCAGTTACCCCCAGATACTCAGTGAAACCAGCCTGCTGTTTTGAACATTTTAAACAGAGATAGCTGATACACTTCATGACATGAGTGTTGTCCACTTCTTTGATGGATCACTCAGTTTCTCAGTGATTTACCAGTCATTGCTCTGCCAATATTAATTTTCAATGATTTTTAATGTTTTTCAATATCTTTCTTAGCTGTCCTTTTTTATGTTTCAGAATGACTTGTTTAAGAACAATACACATACTTAACTTCTCTAACATGATTTCAGATGAGTTTTCAGATTTCAGATATGATTAGCTTTGTCTGACATGAAATAAGAAAGAGGTTGAGAGTTTTATCAATTTTCAACTTACTTATATACTGATTGCAATCTTTAAACTCCAACCATTATAAGATTTAAACCATTACATCAGTCTTTGAACAAATCAAATTCTTATAAATGAAGAAGTCCATTTTCTACTGCTTAGAAATCAGAACTGACCAATAGATTGCCATAATGTCAGAGACAAGTATTCAGAGTTAAAGGTTGAATGACTTCAAGAAAGTTGAAACCACTCTGAATTTCTAGCAATACTCCCCCTGTCTATATGCATGCAACATGGCAAGAATTAATTGAGAGAGAGCTTATGCATAGGTCATGAATGAATGATATGCAAAGACATGCAAAGACTCGACAAGCTCCCCCTGAATATATGCAATGCAGGACAGTTCTACATCCACATTCACATCCACATGATTTATCCAAGCAATCAAAAACAAGTCCACATCAGAGATTTTATTCACAGCAATTAAACAATCATTCATCATGCTGAAATTTACATAAGCCAAGTTCTCTTCTAAGAAACTTAAAATTTTCATTCCCAAGAGGCTTAGTAAAAATATCAGCAATTTGTTTTTCAGTTTCTATGAAATTCATTTCAATCTCATTTTTATTTACAGCATCTCTAAGAAAATGATGTTTTATCTCTATATGCTTAGTCCTAGAATGGTGAACAGGATTTTTAGCAAGGCATATAGCACTAGTATTATCACATAAAAGTGGAATGCATCCCAGATTTATCTGATAATCAGCCAGTTGGTGCTTAATCCAAAGTACTTGGGCTGCACAATTACATGCTGCAACATACTCAGCTTCAGCTGTGGATAATGCTACAGTGTGTTGCTTCTTAGATGCCCAAGACACTAGACAGCCACCAAGGAATTGACAGTAGCCACTGGTGCTTTTTCTATCTACTCGACACCCAGCATAGTCTGCATCAGTGTAGGCTAGAAGCTCTAACTCACACTTAGCAGGATACCAGAGACCTAGTTCTTGGGTGCCTAGTAAATACCTAAAAATCCTTTTCACAGCTTTAAAGTGAGTTTCTTTAGGACTGGCCTGAAATCTAGAGCATAAACACACAGCAAATTGTATATCAGGCCTAGATGCTGTAAGATAGAGAAGAGATCCGATCATACCTCTGTATAGCCTTTGGTCCACAGGTTTACCTTTAGAATCTTCATCCAAACTGGTTGAGGTACACATTGGAGTAGCTATTTCCTTGAGGTTGTCCATTTTGTACTTCTTCAATAAGTTCTTTACATACTTGGACTGAGAGATGAAGGTGCCATCTTCTGTTTGTGTAACCTGCAGTCCAAGAATAGTTTGAGCTCACCCATTGAGCTCATTTCAAATTCATCAGTCATTATTTGAGAGAATTCCTCACACAATTTGGGGTTAGTTGACCCAAACACAATGTCATCCACATAAATCTGAATGATAAGAATATCTGGATGGCTTACCTTGGTAAACAATGTTTGATCAACTATACCTCTTGTGAAGTTCTTGTCGGTGAGAAATTTGCTCAACCTGTCATACCAAGCTCTAGGAGCTTGCTTTAAACCATAGAGAGCTTTATTGAGCTTGTAAACATGATTAGGAAATCTAAACATTCAAACCCAGGAGGCTGTCTCACATATACATCCTCATTAATTTCCCCATTTAGAAAAGCAGATTTCACATCCATCTGCTGAAGATTTATTCCTAGGGAACATACATAAGCCAATAAAATTCTTATTGCTTCTAACCTAGCTACAGGGGCAAAAGACTCTTCAAAGTCTATTCCAAATTCCTGATTGTACCCTGAGCTACAAGTCTGGCTTTATTTTTAGTAACATTCCCTGCTTCATCAGTTTTGTTTCTAAATACCCATTTAGTTCCTATGACTGTTTCATGATCAGGAGGTAGAACCAAATGCGACACCTTATTCCTGTCAAACTGATTGAGCTCCTCATGCATAGCATTAATCCAATGCACATCTTGGAGTGCACAGTCAATGGACTTGGGTTCTATGTTTGATACAAAAGCATAAGCATTCAGTTCATGTTGAATTCTTAAGTGGCCTCTAGTCCTAGGAGGGTCATGCAGATTTCCAATAACATTATCTACAGGATGATCCTTGAGATATCTAATATTTGCAATTGGACTATCATGAACTTGATTTACCTCCCCCTGAACTGTAGGCTCCTCTTCATTAAGCTCTTTATGTTCTTCTTCATCCTCGGATTTGTCTGCAGGATCTCCTTCCTTCAGAATTTCACCATTGTTTTCATTCCTGCATTGACCAACATTAGAATTTGCCAAGGATTCATCAAAAACTATGTGTGGAGATTCTTCAACAGTTTTAGAGTTCAGATTGTACACTCTGTATGCTCGGGTGTTTTCAGAATAGCCAAGAAAAATTCCTGGTTCTCCTTTAGGTTCAAATTTATCAAGGTCCTTTTTATCATTTATGTGAATGAAACATTTACAACCAAAAATCTTGAAGTGAGCAATAGAAGGTTTCTTACCTTTTAATATCTCATATGGTGTTTGCTGGGTAGAAGGTCTTACCATGGCTCTGTTAATTACATAACAGGCAGTGTTCACTGCTTCAGCCCAAAATTTCCTTGGTAGACCACCTTCGACAAGGAGTGTACGACCCATTTCCACTAGGGTTCTGTTCCTTCTCTCCACAACTCCATTCTGCTCAGGTGTCCTTGGTGAGGAATACCTATGGTTGATTCCATTTGACCTGCAGAATTCATCAAATTGTGAGTTTTCAAACTCACCTCCATGATCAGACAAAATGTTTTCAATTTTCTGATTTGTTTTAACATAGAACTCCTGAAATTCTGAGAAAGCATCACTCTTATTAGATAAGAAATAAACCCAAGTATACCTAGAAAAGTCATCTACCATGACAAACCCATACCTCCTCCCTGATAGGCTGACAGATCTAGTTGGCCCAAAAAGGTCCATATGTATCAGCTCATAGGGTTTGGAAGACAGATTTTCAGTTCTAGACTTAAATGACTTTCTAGTTATCTTTGATTGAGTGCATGCATCACAGATTTTATTTTCTTTCTTGAATGAGACTTCAGGAAGTCCTCTAACCATGCCATGCTTATTTAATTTGTGCAAAACAGTGTAGCTAGCATGACCTAACCTACGATGCCATAAAAATGCTATGTCTTCTCTACTGGCAGTAAGGCAAAGGTTAGTGTGTTGAATTTCATCTAAATTTATCATGTAAGTATTATTTATTCTTTTTCCAGAAAATTTGACAATATCAGAAACATGTTCAAAAACCTTGCAGCATTGAGAATTAAATAAAACATTGTAACCTTTATCACATAACTGGCTGATGCTAAGTAGATTATAGGCTAACCCTTCAACCAGCATAACATCATCAATGCAGCAGGTAGAACACTTACCTACCTTACCTGATCTGATAATCCTACCCTTTCTGTTGCTTCCAAAGGTGACAAGGTCTTCTACTTTCTCAATCAGTATGTAAAATTTGGCCTTATCTCCTGTCATATGTCTGGAGCAGCTGCTATCCATGTACCACAAGTTGTTCTTGGCTGCCAGACATACCTGCATACACAATTAGGTAGAGAAGTTTGGAACCCAAGACTGATTGGGCTCCAATGTAAATGAACTAGAAGCAAAGCAGGAAAGCAAATGTTTCGGAATCCACATTTGTTTAAATGAATTTTGTTCAGTGGATCCTACAGATTTTCTTTTGTCGTTGTTCCTTTTCTTTTTATTGTTCTTTTTTCTTGTTGGCAGCAGCATGATTATTGACAGTATTGTTATTTCTGTGCCAGTGCCTTGGCCTGGGTGTGTTCACAAGATTTTGGCCATAGTGGTTCCTGGGCTGGCTATGAAAATATTGATTTCTAGATGTCCAGTAACCATACTAATTGACCCAATTTCCACTGTAAGGTCTTTGGTTTTGAGCACCCTGGTATGGAAGACCTGTAAACCTACCCTGAGTTCTAGACCAATCTGACCTATTGAAGTAGGTTGGCTGTGCATTGTAGTGGGTCTGAGCTCTGGGTTGATAAAAATAATTGGGTTGACTCCTAGCATCACTCTGTCTCCCCTGTACTTTGGACCCTGCTGACCTATACACAGGTTTGTATTGGGTCTTCTTAAGAGGTGGAGGTGTTGGTGGAGACTGGGTTACCTTGACCTGGGGTTTACTGGACTGTGTAGGTTGACCCCTAACCTGAGTCTGAGCCCTAGGATTCTGGTTGGGTGTGCTGGCTCTACTAGGCTCATTAACCTTTTGTTTGCCCTTCTCCTCAGCACTGGGCTTTTTCAGATTAGCAGTTTTGTTCATTAAATTTGTTGAGTTCATGCTAATCAGAGGTCCCTTTTCCTTTTGAGCAACAAATGAAATTATTTTCATCCCGAATGTTTTTGTTGCACTAGAATTAAATCCTAGGCCCTCTTTTCTGAAATTAACCTTTGACCCTAACAAAGCATTTAAGTTATCTGTTCCTTGAGTCATTTTCTCAATGGTTTTTATTTTATCCTCATTGTCTTTCTGAAGTTCATCAATATATTTTTTCAGTTCATTGTTGACATTGAGGACAGCTTCATATTTTTCAGAGATAATTTTGACTTCACTTTCACATTTCTGAATCTTCAGCTTCCATTCATCAATTTCATTTTCAAGCCTTAGATTCTCTTCCTTAGAAGCTTTTAACTCATTTTTGATTTCATCTTCTTCAGAGCATGTGAGTTTCAATTCATCAATCTCAGATTCCAAACATGCAATTTTATCAGTTAGTGTTTTATCATTTTGCATGGAATTGATTTTTCTTCTAAGATGCCTATTCTCTTTTCTAATATCATCAGCTCTATCAGCTATGTCATGATAAGCATCTACCCAATCAACAATTGTGAAGTTTTCAAATCTAGTGATTACCTCATCTGTGTCCTCCTCTCTATCTTCGGAGCTTGTTGCCATAAGGCAAATGGGCTGTTCAGATTCGGCTTCACTATCTGAGCTGCTGCTGAAAGAGCCTTCATCTTCATCACTCCATGTAGTGATCATAGCTCTTCCCTTCTTGGTTTTCTTCTTTGACTTGTCCTTATGTTTCTGATTGTCTGGACAGTCAATTTTCAGATGCCCTGGTTTCCTGCATTGATAACAGACATTAGCTTCATTTTTCTTTGCAGATTTAGATTTATACCTTTTATCCTTTCGGCCACCATTGTATTTCTTCTGGCCGAACCGTCCTGCTCCCTTTTTGAGAAATCGCCTGAACTCTCTAGTCATCATGGCTATCTCAGATCGAGTCACATCTTCTTCTTCATTTAGGCTCTCCTCTGATGATGAAGAGCTGATGGAGCTGGATTTTGTTGATTTGCTGGAACTAGCCTTCAGCGCTATCGGCTTTTTCTTCCTCTCGGCTTCATCTGTCCTTGGCATGTTTATTTCATATGCCATTAGTGAGCCAATCAGCTCATCAGCTCTAGTATTACGCAAGTCCCTTGACTCCTCCATCACTGTTGCTTTGGTGTGCCAAATGGAAGTTGGGGAGCGCAGAATTTTCCTCTCTACATCATACTCTGTCTGAGGTTTCCCAAAACCTCTGAGGCCATTGGTTATGACAGTCAGCCGAGCATACATTTCGCTGATGGACTCGTTCTGCTTCATCTTGAAGGCTTCATACTCAGATACTAGAAGATTGGCCTTCTGCTCTCTTACTTGAGATGTACCTTCATGAATTACTTCCAGAGCATCCCACATCTCCTTAGCTGATTTGCAAGCAGACACACGGGAGAATTCTGTAGGATGCAGAGCGCACTGGATAGCATTAATAGCACTCCAATTCAGCATGGACCTTCTGATCTCCTCCTTGGTCCATACATCTTCATTCGGGGACAGCTCATAAGGTCCCTTGCTGATCCAAATCTCATAATCCTTAGCCCTGAAGAACACATGCATACGGTTCTTCCAGTATGCGTAGTTTGATCCATCAAAGAATGGGGGCTTCGTTGTTGAGTGACCTTCGGCAATCATCCCTCGAGCATCCATCTCTGCCTATTCTCTTCGGGCGATGAGTCCCTGCAGAAGAGTTAGGCTCTGATACCAAGTGTTGGGTTAGATGGACGCAGTCTATCTCCACTAAGTGTGGATCTAGAGGGGGGTGAATAGATCAACTTGCCTAATTTAAAACTACTGTAAGTTCTAAAGCGGAATTTAGGCAAACATTAGTTAAGCTAAACGAAGAATGCTAAGCAAAAGGTTGAAAGCTAGACATGAGCATAAGCGATGCAATCAAATAAGCTAAGCAAGAAATTCCCATCGCACATAGATCACACAAAAACACAAACACACTGCACACATAATTTTTAGGTGGTTCGGTCAACGACCTACGTCCACCCCACACTCAACCGAGTATGGCTTCCTGCTGCGCAGCACAGCTTGCGTCCGCTGGGCTTTACAGCTTGGCCAAACAATCCGCTGATACACAGCTTCGCTGGGCACTACAGCTTGCCGACCAGAGGATCTGATCCTTTGCAACCGCTGGGGAAATACAGCTTAACCCGTCCAGTGGAGACTACCACTGCAAGACCGCTGACACACAACTTGAAGAAACTGAATTCGGAAATGAAAGATAGAATCAAAACGAAAACAGAAAAACTCAAAAGCAATATAGCTCTAAGAGCAAAGGTCAGCTCTGGTTTTGAACCACGAAACTGAGATACAAGCTCACTCTCAATCTCACTCTCAATCAGCTCTCTCTCAGCTCATCTCTCTCGATCTCTTCTTCTCTCGTTTTCTTTTCTTCTTCTTCTCTGTATCTTCTTCTTCTATCTTTTCTCTCTGTGGATCGAAGGCTCACTGCTGCTGAGTGTATAGACTTTTTCTTCTTCTCCTTCGATCAGTCTTCTTCTGTGGAAGAAGGCTTGTTTATATAGCAGCAACAGCAGCAGGCATGTGCACTCCACGTTTCCTGCCCAACAATTTGGACCACGTGGCAGCATCCAATGGAGTGTCAGTACACGTGTCCTCATCTGGATACCTTATCCTTCTCGGATCACGAGCCAGGTACCTCGGATCACGTGCCCCTCATTAGCTTCTTCAGTCCGATGTATAGAGTTCTCAGTTCACGTGCTCAATGACAGCAATCTGACTTGCTGCGTCGACGCTGTCAATCAATGGCGTTAACGCAGTGAGGCATTTCAGTAAGCCATTAGCTTCGTCTCTTTAGCTGCTGCGTCGACGCTGCTCAATTATGGTGTTGACGCAGTGGAATAGCCTGTGAAGGTCTATGCTTCTTTAACTGCTACGTCGACGCTGCTTGCTTGTGGCGTTGACGCAGTGGAAGATATCGTGAAGGCTTCGTCAACTGATGCGTGGACGCTTTAAGCTCCCAGCGTCGACCCTGTTCCCTTCAGCAATAAGAATGAAGTCATAAGATTTAAGTATGTACATTGCAGTGTATATACTTCGTTGTATAGACTTGTGAAGGCGAATGCAACGTATAGACTTGCCCAATGTGTTGACTTTAACAAAGGAGGCAACGGCTGTATAGACTTTAAATCCTAAAGGCAGTGTATAGACATTGAAGAACAACAACCAATGTATGGACTTTACAATGCAAACAACAATGTATAGACTTCATGTAAAAGCCCAATGTATAGACATTGAATTCGAAGACCAATGTGCAGACTTTGGATTTGAAAACCAGTGTCCAGACTTCAAGTAACACTGTGGATGTACAGACTTGATGGAGCGAAGCGATGTGTAGACTTGAAGCTCCTCCTGAAGCAATGTATAGACTTCAAAGATCACTGTGGATGTACAGACTTTGGGGACATGAAGTGATGTTCAGACTTCAAAGAAGTTGGCGAGTCAATGTACAGACTTGATGAAGCGAAGCCAATGTACAGACTTAATGTGTAGCTGAAGCCTTGAACGTAGGAATATGCTGGAGTGTATAGACTTCAGGCTTCAGAACCGAATGTTCAGACTTCGCCTAAGAAACGTAGGGAAAGACCCCAGTGTATAGACTTTACCTTGAGCGAAAGGTAAGTGATGAATGTATAGACTTTCACGATGTGTAGACTTGAATATGTGAAAGCTACAGTGAAAGAGTGTATACACTTCACCAGATCAAGGGCAATTCGGATGTACAGACTCTGAGGTTCAAAGCCAACGGCTGTACAGACTTAGAATATTAAGACTGATGTACAGACTTCATGCATTGACGCTGTACACACTTAGCGAGTTGACGCTGTACACACATCTAATGAAGTGCGTTGACGCTGTAACATGAGCCAGTGAGATGCGTTGACGCTGTACACACTTAAAGAATTCAAATGAAATGCAGTGTGTGGTCTTTATCTGAAATGGACGATGTATAGACTCAATTGATATGAGAGTTTCCAGTGTATAGACTCAGTCTAAACAAGTCTGCTGGAGGAGTAGACCCATCCTCTGATGTGTCGACCCATGACAGTGAGAAATGCAGACAGGAGTGTATTAAATGCAAAGAACACATAGTCAATCTGATAGAGTAATTTCATCAAATCAAAAGCAGTTGCCAATCAATCAAAACAATGGTGTTGCCAATGAAATAAAGCAAGTGTCAGCCGACGGCTTCTACTGCAGCAACCTCCAGTTCTTCTTCTTCTGGTTCTTCTATCATGCTAGGCACCTGGCGCTGATTCACCACTCGGATGCTAAGGGATCCATCAGGCGAGACTGCTAATGAGCTTGCCAGTTTTGCCAGTGCATCAGCTTGTGCATTTTCTCCCCTGGCGACATGGCCTATCTCAATAAGGTAGAATTGCTCCATGAGCCGCTTGGCTTTAGCATGGTAAGGGAGTAGCTCAGGTTTTCGGACATCAAACTTCCCCTTGACTTGCTTGACGACTAGTAACGAATCGCCGAATACTTGCATCATTTTAATCTCCATTTGCAAAGCGACTTGGAGATCGATGATCAGGGCCTTGTACTCTGCCTCGTTATTTGTGTAGGGTTTATTGATAGAACAAGATGTATGCAACATTTCTCCCTCCGGGGATTTAAGGACGATGCCGGCCCCTAACTGTACTTTGGAACGTCCGAACGGGGTCGTTTCCGTTCTCGAGACTCCATCAAAGTGCAGCTGCCAGGCGATCTGTTGGACTTGGTCCACTTCCAGTGTCTCATCTTTAGGCAACTCTATAGCCAGTGGGGAATCCTCAGACATAGGATGTGCCGCGAAGAATTCGGCCACGGCTTGACCCTTAACGGCCTTCTGCGGCACGTAGGTGATATCAAATTCCATTAGCAGCACGGCCCACTTGCCGAGACGTCCCTTCAGGACTGGCTGGGAGAGAATGTGTTTAACTGGGTCGGCCTTGGAGATCAGGCTCACTTCATGGGAGAGCATGTAATGTCTCAACTTCTTGACTGCGGAGACCAAGGCGAGACAGGCCTTCTCAATCGGGGTGTATTTTGCTTCTGCCCCCACTAGCCTTCGGCTAAGATAGTAGAGAGCATGCTCTTTTCCCTTGTCATTGTTCTGGGCGAGCATTGCCCCCAGTGAACATTAAGTGCCGGCTATGTATAGAATAAGCGGCCTCCCCTTGACAGGTGCCCCCAGCATAGGCGGGGTGCTTAAGTAGTCCTTCAGCTGATCGAAGGCTTTCTGGCATTCCTGGTTCCAGTCAAAAGGCGCATTTTTCATCATTAATCTATGGAATGGCTGACAGTGCCCCGACAGGTTGGAGATAAATCTTCGGACATAAGCCAGCCGGCCTTGAAGGGATCTTAACTCTCCCAGGTCCTTCAAGGGAGGTAGCTCCTGGATGGCCTTTATCTTGAAAGGATCGATCTCGATCCCTCTATATCGAACAATGAAGCCAAGGAACTTCCCGTTGGAGACGCCAAAGGCACACTTCATCAGGTTCATTTTCAGCTCGTACTGCCGGAGTCTCTCAAAGATGACTCTGAGGTCCTTCAGGTGATCCCCTCTTTTCTTCGACTTGACGACCAAATCGTCATTGTAGCATTCGACTTTGTCGTATAGCAGCTCGTCGAATATTTTGGTCATCGCCCGCTGGTAAGTAGCGCCGACGTTCTTGAGGCCGAAGGGCATTCTTTTGTAGTGGAATATCCCTTTGGTTGACCGAAAGGCCGTGTGAATTCGGTCGTGCTCAGCTATCCAAATTTGGTAATTGCCGGACGATCCGTCCATGAAGGACAAGGCCTCGTGGCCAGTAGTTGCATCGATCATGACTTCGGTGATGGGCACCGGGAAATCATCTTTTGGGCAGGCTTTATTCAGGTTGTGAAAGTCCACGCAAATCCTGATCTGTCCGTTCTTCTTCTTCACCGGTACAATGTTGGCCAACCAGGTGGTATACTGGTTTTCAGCTACAAAATCAACATCTATGAGCTTGTCGACTTCTTTACAAATTTGGTTTATCAACTCCGGCCTCATGCGCCGGGGAGACTGCTTCACCGGTTCCACCTTGGGGTCGATGGCCAGAATATGTTGGGTCACACCGGGGCTTAGGCTGGACATCTCCTTGTAGTTCCAGGCAAAACAATCCCAGAACTCTTGCAGCAATTTGATATATTGTTCTCTTTCTTGTGGGGGAAGAAGGGCACTTAGAAAGGTCAGCCTTGGGTCGCCCTCCGTGCCCAAGTTAATTTCAACAAGTTCATCTACCGTGGCCTGGCCGCCATCTTCAATTTTTGGCGGTGCCGGGAACAGGTCGACGAAATCCTGATCTTCGCCATCTTCTACTTCAAGGACGCCATAGGTGTCACCCTGCTCAGCTTCGTCAGACAATGAGACTTTGCTGGCATCCCCCGCCTCCGGGCTCGCGGGCCATGGCTTCGAGGGGTCCTTCTGTGCTGAGAAGTAAAGGATTTCTCCAGGGTCTTCTTGGTAATCATCATAGACGGCTCTAACAGGGGCCGAGGTGACGGATTGCCGCCCCAGGGGCTGGTTCTCCGCCAGCGACCGAGGTTGCCCGTTCTCAGCTGCATTTTCAAAAATCTGGTGCTGGACTGACACCATGTAAACACTTCTTTCGTGGCTGCCTGTCACATGGGGGCGTGGCGGAGCCACCACATAATCTCCCATTCTGAGCTCATCTTTCTCAATCAGGTCTTGAGCAATATCCTTGAAGATGTAGCAGTCTTCGATAGAGTGGCCCAGTATTTGGTGATAAGGGCAGAACAAAGGGTCACCACTTTTGCGATCATCTTGCGGCCTCTTGGATCTGGGGAGGGAGACCTTGCCATAGTAGCAAGCCCACTCAAAAATTCCTCGGGTTTTATTCCTCGGGAAAGAGTAGGGTCTCTGCATCCTCTCCCGCAGCGTAGGGTTCTGCTCGGCCGATCATCTGGCCGGGGAAGCAGCCACATCCTCAGCCTCCCTCTTCAGGTGCACGGGGGCATTCGGGACGGTGCTCAGGGACTGGTGCGTGCCGATGCTCTATTGACGGAGGATGCCCATGATGAGGTCGGACACGAGCGCAGTCACTTCGGCCAAGCGAGCCTTCAGCATTTCAATTTCTCGCTGCTGTTGATAGCATAGGGAGAACAGGGCAGGGTCGCTCCGAGGGAGGCCCAGGGTCCGGCTTGCTTCCCCATCCCTTGCATCAGTATTAGACGAGGGCAATGGCGCACCGCTGCTGTAGTCATTTGGGGTTGGTCTTTCAGAGGAGGACGGGGCCTTCCCCTTATTCCTACAGGGAGGTGGATTCCATAGGAATACCTCTTCATCCTGTTCTTCATCAGCCTGGGGCTTAAGGTGCGAGCGACCTTCACCTTTTTGTGGAGCTGCGGTGCCTGTGAGGCTATCGCCATCCGAAGCCAAGACCGATATAACGTCAGCTTCGGAGGAATCTTCTAATGAGAAACCTAATCTCGGGTGCCGGGTGATTTGCAGCAATCTCCGGTCCAGATTTGGTGGGTTCCACATCTTTTTGAACATGTCCTTCCGACTGGAGAGCTGGCAAAAGGGAATCCCTTGTTTTCTGGTCATTCTGGTTATATGGCCGGTTATGTCAGGCAGTCCCGTGATCGGGACGAGTGGGTCCTGCAGTTCGTCGGGGAGTTTACAATCATCATCCCCTTTGATCGGGTGCTCATTAGCCACATAGAAAATAGTAGACCGTCCTCCGGGGTTGGGCACCTCAAAGGTCTTTAGTGGTTCAACCACTTGACAGTCAGCTTCCGTGAGAGGCTTGATGATCCCAAACAGGACCCGGATGTCCTCCAGCAAGTCTTCGAGGTGTGGCAACCCCGGTGCAGGGTAGATGGAAAGGGGAGTTGCTTTGAATACTCCTTCTGCCCCAGAAACAAATGACACTTGGCGGGGAGCCACATAGCCTGGCGGCGGTGGAGGGAACCATCTATCGGGCTCCGCCTTCTTCTTTCCCTTATCCAGGGTGACTTGGGGAGCTTTCTTCAGCTTCTCTAGATACAAATTGGCGTCTGAGAGATGGCATTCGAACACCTCAAAAGGGTGGAGGTCGGCAAAGATTCTCTCCTCCTTCCCGTTGCCGGGGTACTTGATGCACTGATGCAGTGTAGACGGCACTACCCTATTTTGGTGTAGCTAAGGCCGACCAAGCAATGCTTTGTAGGAGGTGCTGGAGTTAATCACATGAAACTGGACCTTAGTTGTGAAATCGCCAAGAGAGAGGTTAAACTCTGCAATCCCCATAGGGACCTCGCACTTCTGGTTGAAGCCAATAATCTTAACATTCTTGACCTCGATCAAGTGTACATCAAAGTAATGTTTCTGGTATCTCCGGTAGGGGAGTATGTTCACTGTCGCCCCTGGGTCAATCAATACTCTGTTGATGGGATGCCCATTCAGTTGCCCCCTCATATAGAGTGGCATGTTGTGACTGCAGGTAGGTAGGAGCATATCTTCTTCTGTAAAAGCCACAGTTACCTCGGGTGACATTTCTGCAAGGCAGGCTTCCACATACGCTGGTGTCTGGAGCGCTGCGATGACGGTCGGCCGTGTCTCTTCATCTAGGGATAGGATCTCCCAGACGGTGAACCTGACTGGGATCTTCTTCAGGTGCTTGACTATTCTATTGCTAGCTCAGACCTCAAGCAACTTCATCTCTTCGGCTCTACTGCGCATGCCCCCGGTCTGGGCCTGGGGAGCCGGCTCAGCGGGTGCTTCCTCCACTGGGTCAGGTATCACTCGAGCTTGCGGGGCCTGTTGGGTCACTTCCTTCTCTTGCATGAACTCGGCAAGGTTCGGGATGTTGTTAGGTTCTTCCCTTGACCAAGAAGGAATTACTACCAGCGGGGCCAGCAGGCTACTTGCTTGTTTGATCTGCTGAGACTCGCGGGGGCATGACTGCCTTCCCCCTTGAGTCGTGAGAAACTCAATAAATGAAGGGATATTCTGGCCGACCGGCTCCCCGGGGTAGAGACCCGAGGGAGGGGGGATCTCCATGCCTTGGATCCTAGGTTCAGGGATATGATATGGTCGTTCTCCCCTGAGCAGGATGTTATGGTCGGCCTGAGGAGGGCGTCCCCACTTCCTTCCCGACCTAGTGGCATGCTGGGAGGTGGATGCTTCTACCTGATTCACTTCTGATGGTTCAACGGGCGACTCTTGCTCTTCTTCTCCCAGGGAGAGGGCGGTGTCAAATAATGCTGAGAGGGTGTTGCAGGAGAGGGCAACCCCGCTCTCCTTCTTGTTTCTGGACCTTCTCTTCTTCTTCTCCTTCTTTTCTTCAGTGGCTGGCAACCGGCCTTCGGGAGGTTCACCCCATAAGAGAGGCTCTCCCTCTGCCTCGGCTTCTGCCTCCGGAGCTAATTCAAGTGACTCTATCTCTTTCCAAGGGACATACTCCTTCAGTTCCATAGGCTGGATTTCGGGCTATTCATAATCTTCGAGCCCATCAATAATGGCCTCGAGTCTTTCCACTGCAGGACTAGTTTCTTTGTGCACCCGCATCGGGACGTGCTTTTTCTTGTTGTAAGTGGGGCGCCTCATGAACAGTCGGGGGGCTGTGTCATGCCAAACAG
Organism: Amorphophallus konjac; assembly: GCA_022559845.1. Taxonomy (NCBI): domain Eukaryota; kingdom Viridiplantae; phylum Streptophyta; class Magnoliopsida; order Alismatales; family Araceae; genus Amorphophallus; species Amorphophallus konjac. The sequence continues at coordinate 15,248,655 of CM040119.1, read as the reverse complement.
ACGTCACTGGTGGCGGTGCTGGCCGAGAAGTGACACCCCTTATGTGAACCTCCGGTGTGGGCCGGGGAGCCTGCCTTCTTCTTCTATTCCTCGTCGGCGCGGTCTGCCAGCCTCCTTAATCTTGAGCCGGCGCCATGACGAAGGCTTCATAAGTGGCCTTTGTGCTGGCCTCCGCCCATTCTTCAGGTAGCTGCTGGTATAGAGACACCATGTTGACACTAGTACCGAGGCTTGGCATCTCGTGCGGCTGCGGAGGGTCTATCTTGTGCTCCCTCATATCCAGTTCTCCCTTCCTGATCAAAGATTCAATGACATCCGTGAAGATGTAACATTCCTCGATAGTGTGCCCCAGCATTTGATGGTACGGGCAGAAACGAGGATCGTCCTTCTTCTTTATGTCCCCGGACCTCTTCGGTTCTGACAGCGTGATTTTGTTGTATCTGGTGGCCCATTCAAACAAGATCCGGGACTTTTCTCGAGGAAAAGAATATAACTTATTCCTCATCTTCTTCCGCAGGGAAGGACCTTCCCGCCATTCAGTAGACCTGGCTGGAGGAGGATTGGCCATCTCCTTGGCTTTCTCTGTCTGTTTCTCAAAAGCTTCGAAGTCCAATGTGTGGACTTCTGGTGGTATCGGTCTCTTTTCGGCCTGCCTGGCCCTGTGGCTTGAGGTGACTGGGGTAGAGGAGTATCGAGCAAGGAACGCCTCGATCTCTGCTACTATGTTGTTTAGACGGTCAAATGACCGCACCTCAGCGCCGATCATCCTCTCAAGGATTTCCTTCTTCAGGTTCTATTTACAAATTTGCACTGCATCCTCCTGATGTGGGGGACGTCTACATCTCATAATGAGATTTCTCCACCTCTTTATGTAGTCGAGAGCCGACTCATCATTTCTTTGTCTCGTGGCGTAGAGTTCTACCACGGTCACCTCCCGCTCAGCTATATAGAACCTTTCTTTGAATTTCTTCTGCATGTCGGGCCAGTTTGCAATAGACCCAACGGGCAAGCTCGAATACCACTCAAAAGCGAGCCCGGTAAGTGTCGAGCCGAAGAATTTTTGGAGGTAGGCCTCATCTGCAGCTAGATCCCCCATAACATTCACATAGTAGGCAATGTGCTCCCTAGGAGACCCTTGCCCATTAAACTTCTCAAATTTCAGTGGCTTGGTGATGCTGGCCGGGAGCCTCCTTGCAGCATAGTGTGCCGGATAAGGTACCCGATACACATCAAAGGGCGTGCGATCACTATCGCTCCTTTCTTCCAGCTTCATGTCTATCATCTGCTCCAACATCAGTCTGTTCACCGTCGCCGGGTCCACCGGGTTCGGGTAGAAATGAGCTGGTTGCGCCAGTGGCGTTGTTAACACTGTCGCCTGAGGTGCAATGGTGGATCCCTGGAACGGCAGGCTCTGTGATGCGGGACGGACACGGGGACTGACTCTACGTGGTATGGACCTCGGACTCTAGATGCGGACACGACCAGCAACGCATGATAGGAGAGACACTAAGCCCGACACGGAGAGCTCCTATGGGCTACACGTCGCTAACAGAAACGTAAGCTCACTCATCATCCCAAGTGAGGGAAACACGGATCGTGCGTGGTTGAAGAACCGGTAAAGTTCACGGGTAGTCGACTCACTTCCGGACTCGGATCGAGTCACGAGATGAGTCACTCTCACACTCACAGCGGTGACATGGACACACGGGCTAGTACCTATCGCTCTCGGCAGCGGCAAAAGACCATATACTAGCTAAGCAAATGAACGCCAAGAGGTTCGGACCATTACCTCCACGCACCCGGCGTGGCGAAGACAACCCCGGTCGAATAACGGACTCCCGGTTAACAATTATTACAGTAATACACTAAGTCGACCCACTTCACGCAGGGAGGTAAAAGGTCACATGTGGGGTCCGAGAATCACGCAACTCGGGTTGACGGGCAGCATCTTGATGTCGCCCGGCGGTGCCGAACTCCGCGTTTTCGTGCTTTCCGAACGGCGGCTTCTACGGGCCCGTGGGGCCCACGGACGGCGCTGTCCTTCGGATCTGCGGGGGTGGGACCCACTGTGATGGGGGCCCCTGGTGGCGCCCCTCCACGGACGGCGGTTGGCCAGGAACACCGATCGGGGGTCGATCGGCCCCGATTCCCAATTCTTGAACTAACTTCCCACGGATTTTGATAGCTATTTTTCGGCGCGCGCTCCGACAAAAATGACTGCTGCGATCAATCCCGACGTCGGATCGGGACGCATGAGCTATCGTTGGAAAGCTCTCTTCAAATGATTCAATCGAGACCTAGAGAGATCTGATGGATCTGGTCAGATCAGAACGTTATTGAATTGACAAGTCCCTGTTGTACAGTAACCGAAACCTCAGATCTACAGGTGAGTTGTTTGAAGACTGCCTTTGACCGTGATGAAGATGGCCGATTCAGCTCCTGAGCTCTTCATCAAACTTGTGGGATTTTGAACAAGGAGAATGGGGATATTTTTTTTGGACTGATTGGAGGTGGCTGTGATTTGTTGTGATTTTTTTACTGGACAGTGGTCGGATCTGGGAACAAGTGGACAACACTATAGCTATCTCTGAGATTGATTTTTGAAAAATATGGGATGGCCTTACAAAAATTCAAGAAAATTTGGGGACGGTGGGGTTGATGGACAGAACTCTCAGTAAAATTGGGAGCTCTAAAAAAAATCAGAAAGGGGTCTGAACATTTGAAACACAGGGCGGGTGGAAATTGAAACAGCAAGCAGACAGATCTGGAAATTAAGGTTGGACGAAAATGAAAAAATATCAAAGGGGATCTTTATGACCAACCAAATTTTTTGGGACGTGCTTGACCTCTGGAATATCCCCTCAAAATCGCAAGTCGATCTGAGCTCATGGCGGATGGCTGAATTTCGTGGAAGCTGCTGTGGTCGGATGAAGGCAGAACTCCGACGATCTCGGCGGTGATGCGATGGCGGCTCGTGGCGGCGGCGGCGGCGACCGGAATGATAAGGGGAGGAGTCACACCTCCAGAGGGAAGCTTTCACAGCTTCAAGGGGGAGAGGGAGGAGAGAGGAGGGGGGCGCACCAGGCTACTCCAAGATATTTTCTTCCAAATGAATGCATTAATTCCTCAAAATGGGAAATTACAAGTATTTATGTGTTACATCTCACATCCATTGTCCACCGTTGGATCTAGGGGATGGGAATGGGTGGCCTGGATTGAGTGTGACACTCACACACAAAATACAATAAATAAATTAAGGGGGGGCGGCCCATTGACTAGGGTGGGTCAAGGGGACATGGTAGGTGGGAATGGGTGGATTTTGTTGACATTTGTATTCCAATGTCCCCCCACTTGGCCCACCCTTTTAGAAGCCTCCATGTGGAAGGTTGACTGACCCCACATGGGACCCTAGGCTGAGGTGGCTCAATGGGATGGGGCCTGGGGGGGCCACGGGGTCCAAATTACACATAAGCCCCTATTACAATCAAAATAGCAAACCGAATACAATGTAATAAACACAAATTACATACAAATAAAGTCTAACTAATATGATAAATGGGGAGGCTCAAGGCGGAGTCTCCAGGCTGTCTCCGAGCCAGATGGACGCTGAGGTGGCTCGAGTCGTGCTCCGTGTGCGGTACCGGTGGCTCGGTGTGTCGTGCCGCTCAACTGCTCGGGTGTCCGCACCAATTCTCCCCGGGTGGGAGAAACTCGACCCTATCGAGTAAGGGTCTGCATCGCTCATGTATCGCTCTAGAAGGTCCGGATCGATCCGCTGCAACTCGCCATGCGTGATCCATGTGTCCTCGATAGCGGGACATCCTCTCCATCGTACTAGGTAGCGCGGGTAGGATCCACTCCTGGTAACTGTCACCTGCTCATACAGTATATGATCTATATGCTCACGCTGCCGTGACAACAAGGCTGGAGGTGGACACTCAGGTGTGGGGTCACTCACAAGGGGAGGAGATGGCTCGAAAGGCTCACTAGGGATCACCGCTGGGTCCCTATATACAACTAGATCCGATACATTGAAAGTAGAGCTTATACCGTATTCCTTGGGCAAGTCCACAACGTACGCATTGGATCCAACGCGTTTTAACACTCTGAATGGACCGGCTCCGCGAGCTTGCAACTTCTTAAAGGTTCCAGAGGGAAACCGTTCAGGTCTTACCTTGATCATGACATATTCGCCCTCTTGGAACACTCGGTGGTGTCGGTGGGCATCGACTAACTCCTTGTAACGTGCATTGCTGGCCTCAATGTGACGACAGATGTCGTCATGCAAACTCCTAACATGCTTAGCAAACGACTCGGCCGACTCCGACACTCTAGTATGGATAGGCATGGGGACAAGGTCAACGGGTTTCCTAGGCCTACGACCTGTGACAATCTCAAATGGACTCATGCCGGTATACCTATTCACCGAATCGTTATATGCAAGCTCGGCCATGGGTAGAATGAGATCCCAATCCCCAATGCGATCCCTAACAAGACACCTCAAAAGGTCTCCCAGACTCCTATTGACCACCATGGTCTGACCATATGTCTGGGGATGATATGCAGTAGAAAACTTGAGGTGCGTACCCATCATATGCCATAGTGTCTTCCAAAAGTAGGAAGTGAATCTAACATCACGGTTAGACACTATAGTGCGAGGCAACCTGAACTTGCACACCACATGCGTAAGGAAAAGGCGGGCTACCCTCGAAGCATCCGAAGTCTTCGAGCAAGGAATAAAGAGGGCCATCTTCGAGAAACAGTCAACCACCACATAGACCGAATCATGCTTCCTGGAGGTACGTGGCAATCCCAAAACAAAGTCCATGCTAACATCCTGCCACGGGGCATCAGGCACGGGAAGAGGCGTATAAAGGCCGGAGCTTTGCTTCTTCATCTAGCAACATCGCGCTTCAAGCTCGGCCAATAAAATCGATGCTCCACTGTCTCAATAGTCTTGTTCCGACCAAAGTGGCCGGCTAGACCTCCCGCATGTAGTTCCCACACTAAGAAATCTCGAACCGAAGTTCGGGGAACACATAGCCTGCTACCTCGAAAGAGGTAACCCTCCTGAAGCACATACTCATCAAGGTCTCTCGAGGGTCCGGCCTGGAGAGTGGTAAAAATCTGACCGAAGTCAGGACAATCAACATAGGCCTCCTTCATCTTCTCTATCCCTATGACCTCGGCACTCATGGTGGTAAGCAAACATGCTCGCCGACTCAAGGCATCAGCCACCTTGTTCTCCACTCCAGCCTTATGTTTAAGCAGAAAGGTGAATTGCTGGAGATACTCGACCCAATGACTGTGACGCGAGTTAAGCTTCTTTTGGGAATGGAGGTACCTCAATGTCTCGTGATCGGAGTATAGGACAAACTCCTGATGTAAAAGATAGTGCCTCCAATGCCTAAGAGCCTGAACAACTGCGTAGAATTCTTTATCATATGTGGAATATCGCAGTTTCACGTCATTCAGCTTCTCGCTGAAATATGCGATCGGGTGGGACTCCTGACTCAAAACTCCTCCTATCCCAACACCCGATGCATCACAAGAGACCTCAAACACCTTCGAGAAGTCAGGCAATCGAAGGATAGGCATCTGGGTCATGCGCTCCTTGATGTCCTTGAAGGCAGCAGATGCGGCCTTCGTCCATACAAATGTGCCCTTTCGGATACAATCCATGATCAGAGTGGTGACGGAGCTAAATCCGCAGATGAAGCAACGATAGAACGTCGCAAGACCATGAAAGCTGCGGACATCATGAACGGTACAGGGTTCCGGCCACTCAACAATGGCCCGGACCTTCTCCGGATCGGCGGAGACCCCCGTACTAGACACAATGAAACCCAAGAAGATAAGCTGAGGTGTCATGAAGGCACACTTCTGTGGGTTCGCAAACAGCTGCTCTCGCCGAAGAAGTAGACAGACCTACCGAAGGTGGTCTAAGTGGTCCCCTGTGGTGCGGCTATAGATAAGGATATCATCAAAATACACCACTACAAAGACTCCAATAAAAGGTCGAAGGACCTGAGTCATGAGCCGCATGAAAGTGCTAGGGGCATTGGTCAACCCAAAAGGCATGACCAACCACTCATATAGACCGTCCTTGGTCTTAAATGCGGTCTTCCACTCATCACCTGGCCTAATCCTCACCTGATGGTAGCCACTCTTAAGATCGATCTTCGAAAAGATAGTGGCACCTGCCATCATGTCCAGCATGTCATCAAGGCGGGGAATAGGGAACTTGTACTTCACGGTGATTTTGTTGATGGCACGACTATCAATGCTCATTCTCCGCGTGCCATCCTTCTTCGGGGCGAGTAATGCGGGTACAGCACACGGGCTAGTAGTGGTGGACTCCGAGCGCGAATTAGCCGGGAACACCGATCGGCCATGCGCGCATAAGGAATTAGCTGATGCATGCTACATGTCCGTGAGTTCAAAAGGGAGAGTACATCTAGATCAGGGTCATACCTGACAGGTTTTCGCCCGGAGACCGAAAGCCACTCTAAGTCCACGATCCCCACCCTTTCCGGGTTAAGAAACAAGTGGGTCCGAAAGCGTACGATATTGAACTACCGAACGACAATGGTGTCAATTCGACGTTCCATGTTTCCTCTGGTAGCCTCTTAGAACCCGCGGTGATCCCTAGTGAGTCTCTAGCTTTATCTTTCTATTGGGAGTGACCCCTCACCCGAGAGTCCACCTTTCCAGCCTCAACGCATGCATATAGATTGTATACTGGATGAGCAAGTGATCACCACAAGGAATGGCGCATACCCACACGTCCTAGTGCGTTGGCAAGGATGCCCCACGATGACCAACGCCTTGATCACATGCGGAGAGCGCAAGCTTCGGGACCGTTACTTGACGGGGTCGAGTTCCTCCCACCCGGGGAGAATTGGTGCGGACGCCAGGGCGATCACGTGACATGTCGGCGAACCGACGGTGCCATACGCGGAGTGCCAAGTGGACTACATCGGCTTATCTTCAAAAGGGGGATAATTTGGCTTGAATTTGGACCTTTTTTAGCATTGAATTGGGCTTGTAAAGAGTATTATATATGTAATTTACTAATGGGCTGGTTGTAAGGCTCCTAAAGGGCCAAATTGTTAAAACCCCTTAAGCATTCCATAAGTAGAAATGGCCTTGGTCTATTTGTAATGCATCCATAAGCCATATGGGCTTCCTTCCTACATGGGATCTCTAGATTGGATAATCTAGAGTGGGCTCTCTTCATTCATGGGCTTGGTTAAGCCATGGCCACATTTGGCCTTAAGCCATCTAGGTTGGAATGGGCTTGGTTAAGCCATGGCCACATGTGGCCCATTCAAGGCCCAAGATTGGTGCGCCCCCTCTTTTGGCATATTAGGTTAGAAAATTGTATTTTTTATGTTTCTTCCACCTCCCCATTTACCACATGTAGCTAAAAGGGCTGCTGGTCATTTACCACTCGTCAGCGAGCTTGCGGAGGCTGGTACGGTTGGATCCGATGCCCGATCGGAGCGCCGTTTATTGGAGAATGTCGACAACTGGATGTAGTATCTTCACTCCGAAGATCGTGAACAGATGCCTTCAGATCTGGGCGCAGTGATGAATCTTCTGAGGTTCTGGTTTTGTGCTCACAGAACTGCACAGAAACACGGTAAAATGTTGGGAAAATGGTTGCCGATGTCGGATCGGGGCGTTCCTTATGGGAGATGGTAGGCAACGTCCAGTGGAAGAAATACTCTGAAGATTCCTCACACGGATCTTGGCCAGATGAAGCGGGGCAGGCTCTGAAAGTTGATTCTAGTTCTCAGCCGGGACTTCTCAGACCAGCCCACGCGATCCCACGAGAACTGCCATCACGATCAGCACCGGTCACGGATCGAGGCGAAACCAGCGGAAACACAAAGAGGACTTGAAATACTACGATTGCTCTTCAGGAACTAACTTCAGATGACATCGGGGTTGGGCTCCAGGAATTAAAACACAGACATCTTCAATTCTGGGCAGCATTCAGGATCCGATCTGCATGCCTCCACGAGAAAAATCACCACCGTTGGTCACAAACTCCGATCGATGCGAAACCAAAGCTGAAAGTTTGCTAACTTGTAGAGGCATCACGGATAATTTTTGTGGAAAAAGAAGATAAGAGGAAAAGGGGGGATACAGGGTCGAGTCTCACGACCCAGTTCTGTCCAGTCACAGGACAGCACAATGGGAGTCACACCCAAGAACACACAAAGAGAATCACTCTCTAATGAACTTTTCTTTCAACAAAACTTCATTCTATTAAGCATAAACACTATACATGCCCTTATATAGGGAAATGGAAGGGGTAGGGGGAGCGGACTTGCGCAAGATGTAAGTAGGGGGAGGGGTGCGCATGGATTAAGACATTGGCGAGAATGCACTCCTTAATTTATTTATTGTATTTTGTGTGTGTGTCACACTCAATCCAGGCCACCCATTCCCATCCCCTAGATCCAACGGTGGACAATGGATGTGAGATGTAACACATAAATACTTGTAATTTCCCATTTTGAGGAATTAATGCATTCATTTGGAAGAAAATATCTTCGAGCAGCCTGGTGCGCCCCCCTACTCTCTCCTCCCTCTGCCCCTTGAAGATGTGAAGGCTTCCCTTTGGAGGTGTGACTCCTCCCCTTATCATTCCTGTCGCCGCCGCCGCCACGAGCCGCCATCGCATCACCGCCGAGATCATCGGAGTTCTGCCTTCATCCGACCACAGTAGCTTCCACGAAATTCAGCCATCAGCCATGAGCTCAGATCGACTTGAGATTTTGAGGGGATGTTCCAGAAGTGTCAAGCACATCCCAAAAAATTTGGTTGGTCATAAAGATCCCCTTTGATATTTTTTCATTTTCGTCCAACCTTAATTTCCATATCTATCTGCTTGCTGTTTCAATTTCCACCCGCCCTGTGTTTCAAATGTTCAGACCCCTTTCCGATTTTTGTAAGAGCTCTCAATTTTACTGGGAGTTCTGTCCATCAACCCCACCGTCCCCAAATTTTCTTGAATTTTTGTAAGGCCATCCCATATTTTTCAAAAATCAATCTCAGAGATAGCAACAGTGTTGTCCACTTGTTCCCAGATCCGACCACCATCCAGTAAACAAATCACAACAAATCACAGCCGCCTCCAATCAGTCCACAAAAAAATATCCCCGTTCTCCTTGTTCAAAATCCCACAAGTTTGATGAAGAGCTCAGGAGCTGAATCGGCCATCTTCATCACGGTCAAAGGCAGTCTTCAAACAACTCACCTGTAGATCTGAGGTTTCGGTTACTGTACAACAGGGATTTATCAATTCAATAAAGTTCTGATACTACTAGATCCATCAGATCTCTCTGGGTCTAGATTGAAGCATTTGAAGAGAGCTTTCCAACGATAGCTCATGCGTCCCGATCCGACATCGGGATTGACCGCAGCGGTCGTTTTCGTCGGAGCGTGCGCCAGAAAACAGCAATCAAAATACGTGGGAAGTTAGTTCAAGAATTGGGAATCGGGGCCGATCGACCCCCAATCGGTGTTCCCGGCCGACCGCCGTCCGTGGAGGCGCGCCACCAGGGGTCCCCATCACAGTGGGTCCCACCCCCGCAGATCCGGAGGATAGCGCCATCCGTGGGCCCCATGGGCCCGTAGAAGCCGCCGTTCGGAAAGTACGAAAACGCGGAGTTCGGCACCGCCGGGCGACATCAAGATGCTGCCCGTCAACCCGAGTTACGTGATTCCCGGACCCCACATCTGACCTTTTACCTCCCTGCATGGAGTGGGTCGACTTAGTGTATTGCTGTAATAATTGTTAACCGGGAGTCCGTGATTCGGCCGGGGTTGTCTTCGCCACGCCGGGTGCGGGGAGGTAATGGTCCGAACCTCTTGGCGTTCATTTGCTTAGCTAGTATATGGTCTTTTGCCACTACCGAGAGCGATAGGTACTAGCCCGTGTGTCTATGTCACCGCTGTGAGGGTGAGAGTGACCCGTCCCGTGACTCGATCCGAGTCTGGAAGTGAGTCGACTACCTGTGAACTCTGTCGGTTCTTCAACCGCGCACGATCCGCATTTCCATCGCTTGGGACGACGAGTGAGCTTGTGTTTCTGTTAGCGACGTATAGCCCATAGGAGCTCTCCGTGTCGGGCTTAGTGTCTCTCCTATCATGCGTTGCTGGTCGTGTCCGCATCTAGAGTCCGAGGTCCATACCACGTAGAGTCGGTCCCCGTGTCCGTCCCGCATCAGTTTGGTATCAGAGCGAGTTGAGTCTAGGGTAGTCTTTGCATAAGTCTTGCATGAATCATGGTCTAAGTCGAGTCTAGGATCATCATCATTTTCAAGACAAAAAAAATGTGTTTTAAAATAGCATTTTCATCCCGATAACTCGGTATATCAAAAGATGTTGTCCGAACGGTAGGTTACGCCTATCGGGAAGACCGCACACTTGCGCGAGTGATCTTCGGATCGATTAACTCCGCCATGTACCGGATATTGATTTAGGTCTAGGTGCATTAGTCGATGTTTGCATTAGTTAGTGCATTCCAACCTTGCATAGCCGGTCTAGTGTAGTGTCCAAGTGTCGGCATGTCCAACATATAGTTCCCCCCCCCAATTTCCCATGGATTCCCAATCACCCGGGCAATATAGCCGTTGGTCCACCCATGGGCTTGGCAACCACCCACTCCACTTACGTAGGCCCGAAGCCTCGGATTTTTATGGCTCCAATGGCCCGGGCGACTACCTCAAGTGGGAGGCCGCCATGGACACATACTTTGATTGTTATACTATGTCCGAGGCAATGCAATTCTCTTTTGCCAAAGAGCGGCTTCTTTATGAGGCTGCCAAAAAGTGGGATTACATCGAAAGAATGAGAGAGGTTAGGGGGCAATGGCCCATCGAGTCATTGTGGGACATGAAGAGAGAGCTTAGGAAGGTCTACGTGCCCCAACCGGTCACCTCCAACCGGCCCCACCATATCACTTCCAACCAAGTGAGTCCTAGTCGGAGGCAAAGAGCCCCACACGTAGATGAGCCAAGACCCACTCCTAGGACGGTTGACTACGGGCGAGTCCACCATGATATCCCTATTCCAACCCACTCCGTTGCCGAACTTATGCAAATGATTTTGGACCGGTTGGATGGGGTGGATAGGACACGTACTCCTAGTGATGTACTCCTACCCGAGCCTAAGGAGGTCATCGCCGGTAGTCTTAACCCGGCCCCATCAATGGAGTCCCCAAGCCCTCTCCCAATCATAGTGGATCTTCATTCCCCACCCACGAGAGCTCCCATGCTACCACCCTCTACTGCCGAACTCTATTCGGAACCATCTCATTTGGAGCCACCCAAGCCCGAGTCAAGCACGTCCCAAAAAATTTGGTTGGTCATAAAGATCCCCTTTGATATTTTTTCATTTTCATCCAATCTTAATTTCCAGATCTGTCTGCTTGCTGTTTCAATTTCCACCCGCCCTATGTTTCAAATGTTCGTACCCCTTTCCGATTTTTGTTAGAGCTCCCAATTTTACTGGGAGTTCTGTCCATCAAACCCACCTTCCCCAAATGTTTTAAAATTTTTGTGAGGCCATCCCATATTTTTCAAAAATCGATCTCAGAGATAACTACAGTGTTGTCCACCTGTTCCCAGATCCGACCACCCTTCAGTAAACAAATCATAACAAATCACAACCACCTCCAATCAGTCCACAAAAAAATATCCCCATTCTCCTTGTTCAAAATCTCACAAGTTTGATGAAGAGCTTAGGAGCTGAATCGGCCATCTTCCTCGTGGTCAAAGGCAGTCTTCAGACAACTCACCTGTAGATCTGAGGTTTCGGTTACTGTACAACAGGGACTTGTCAATTCAATAAAGTTCTGATCCGACCAGATCCATCAGATCTCTCTGGATCTAGATTGAAGCATTTGAAGAGAGCTTTCCAACGATAGCTCATGCATCCCGATCCGACGTCAGGATTGATCGCAGCGGTCGTTTTCGTCGGAGCGCGCGCCGGAAAACAGCAATCAAAATCCGTGGGAAGTTAGTTCAAAAATTGGGAATCGGGGCCGATCGACCCCCGATCGGTGTTCCCGGCCGACCCCCGTCCGTGGAGGCGCGCCACCAGGGGTCCCCATCACAGTGGGTCCCACCCCCGCAGATCCGGAGGACAGCGCCGTCCGAGGGCCCCACGGGCCCGTAGAAGTCGCCGTTTGGAAAGCACGAAAACGCGGAGTTCGGCACCGCCGGGCGACATCAAGATGCTGCCCGTCAACCCGAGTTGCGTGATTCCCGGACCCCACATGTGACCTTTTACCTCCCTGCGTGGAGTGGGTCGACTTAGTGTATTGATGTAATAATTGTTAACCGGGAGTCCGTGATTCGGCTGGGGTTGTCTTCGCCACGCCGGGTGCGTGGAGGTAATGGTCCGAACCTCTTGGCGTTCATTTGCTTAGCTAGTATATGGTCTTTTGCCGCTGCCGAGAGTGATAGGTACTAGCCCGTGTGTCCATGTCACCGCTGTGAGTGTGAGAGTGACCCATCCCGTGACTCGATCCGAGTCCGGAAGTGAGTCGACTACTCGTGAACTCTGCCGGTTCTTCAACCGCGCACGATCCGCGTTTCCCTCGCTTGGGATGACGAGTGAGCTTGCATTTCTGTTAGCGACGTATAGCCCATAGGAGCTCTTCATGTCGGGCTTAGTGTCTCTCCTATCATGCGTTGCTGGTCGTGTCCGCATCTAGAGTCCGAGGTCCATACCACATAGAGTCGGTCCCCGTGTCCGTCCCGCATCAGTTTGGTATCAGAGCGAGTTGAGTCTAGGGTAGTCTTTGCATAAGTCTTGCATGCATCATGGTCTAAGTCGAGTCTAGGATCATCATCATTTTCAAGATAAAAAAAATATGTTTTAAAATTACATTTTCATCCCGATAACTCGGTATATCAAAAGGTGTTGTCCGAACGTTAGGTTACGCCTATCGGGAAGACCGTACACTTGCGCGAGTGATCTTCGGATCGATTAACTCCGCCATGTACCGGATATTGGTTTAGGTCTAGGTGCATTAGTCGGTGTTTGCATTAGTTAGTGCATTCCAACTTTGCATAGCCGGTCTAGTGTAGTGTCCAAGTGTTGGCATGTCCAACATATAGTTCCCCCCCAATTTTCCATGGATTCTCAATCACCCGGGCAATATGGCCGTTAGTCCACCCATGGACTTGGCAACCACCCACTCCACTTCCGTAGGCCCGAAGCCTCGGATTTTTATGGCTCCAATGGCCCGGGCGACTACCTCAAGTGGGAGGCCGCCATGGACACATACTTTGATTGTTATACTATGTCCGAGGCAATGCAATTCTCTTTCGCCAAAGAGCGGCTTCTTCATGAGGCTGCCGAAAAGTGGGATTACATCGAAAGAATGAGAGAGGTTAGGGGGCAATAGCCTATCGAGTCATGGTGGGACATGAAGAGAGAGCTTAGGAAGGTCTACGTGCCCCAACCGGTCACCTCCAACCGGCCCCACCAAATCACTTCCAACCAAGTGAGTCATAGTTGGAGGCAAAGAGCCCCACACGTAGATGAGCCAAGACCCACTCCTAGGACGGTTGACTACGGGCGAGTCCACCATGATATCCATATTCCAACCCACTCCGTTGCCGAACTTATGCAAATGATTTTAGACCGGTTGGATGGGGTGGATAGGACACGTACTCCTAGTGATGTACTCCTACCCGAGCCTAAGGAGGTCATCACCGGTAGTCTTAACCCGGCCCCATCAACGGAGTCCCCAAACCCTCTCCCCATCATAGTGGATCCTCATTCCCCACCCACGAGAGCTCCCATGCTACCACCCTCTACTGCCGAACTCTATTCGGAACCATCTCATTTGGAGCCACCTAAGCCCGAGCCACCCGTATTTCTAACGGGTACACATTACATAGCCGAGCCACTACTTAGTTGGCTCAAGGATAGCTTGGTCCCACTTCCCTTCCCATTTATGGACCCTATCCTACCTCTGGTGCCAAGCAACTCATTTCACACCACCTTCCGGTCTAGTCACTATGTGGATTCATTGGACGACCTTCTTAAAGGTTTAGACCGGCAGTTGGTATTTACGCACTTGTTGGCCCCAGGCTTCAACTGACCCACTAGTCGTAGCTTCACCCATTCCACCTTAGGGTCCATTACCTCCGTGTACACCGTGGGTCATGTTACCACGGAGGTTCTTCTACTCCTCCCGTTACCGGCCGAGCCCGACTTCACTCCTTTTATCCCGAGGGAGGAGCCCTACCTTCTATACACTGTCCCATCTACCACGATGGATGGAGGTGACCATCACCTTCATGAATTTCAAACATGGGACTATGTAATGGAGGGTCACACATTCTTTGACCCATTCGACCCCTTCTCTAGCGGGCCTCGTGACCCACCACTTCCCCTCTACTTTGTCAAGGAAGTCCCCTACCACTCTCTTCCCACTCGGGCCAACCAAATTCCACATAGCAATAGGTCCGATTATTGGGAAGTATGGCATGCCTTACATGTCGTGGTGATGAACCTCTTAGCCCACCCACACCCACATCTGATGGGAAGTCCTTGTATGTATGGTGTCTTTTTGGGTGTCTAGGAGTACATAATCCTACCTACCTTTGGTTGCATCTAGTGTATGCATGGCACACATTTGGGTGTCCTGGTCCGCCATCATCCATGCGTAGGTCGGACTAACCATAGGTTTGTCTAAGGTCATGTGTGTGTTTGTTTGTCTTTCGAGTTTGTTTTGGTATGTATTAAGTCGTGTCTCAATCAAAGGCTAGCCATGCGCGCATAAGGAATTAGCTGATGCATGCTACATGTCCGTGAGTTCAAAAGGGAGAGTACATCTATATCAGAGTCATACCTGACAGGTTTCCGCCCGGAGACCGAAAGCCACTCTAAGTCCACGATCCTCACCCCTTCCAGGTTAAGAAACAAGTGGGTCCGAAAGCGTACGATATTGAACTACCGAACGACAATGGTGTCAATTCGACGTTCCATGTTTCCTCTGGTAGCCTCTTGGAACCCGCGGTGATCCCTAGTGAGTCTCTAGCTTTATCTTTCTATTGGGAGTGACCCCTCACCCGAGAGTCCACCTTTCCAGCCTCAACGCATGCATATAGATTGCATACTGGATGAGTAAGTGATCACCACAAGGAATGGCGCATACCCACACGTCCTAGTGCGTTGGCGAGGATGCCCCACGATGACCAACGCCTTGATCACATGCGGAGAGCGCAAGCTTTGGGACCCTTACTCGACGGGGTCGAGTTCCTCCCACCTAGGGAGAATTGGTGCGGACACCAGGGCGATCACGTGACACGTCGATGAACCGACGGTGCTATACGCGGAGCGCCAAGTGGACTACATCGGCTTATCTTCAAAAGGGCGATAATTTGGCTTGAATTTGGACCTTTTTTGGCATTGAATTGGGCTTGTAAAGGGTATTATATATGTAATTTGCTAATGGGTAGGTTGTAAGGCTCCTAAAGGGCCAAATTGTTAAAACCCCTTAAGCATTCCATAAGTAGAAATGGCCTTAGTCCATTTGTAATGGATCCATAAGCCATATGGGCTTCCTTCCTACATGGGTTCTCAAGATTAGATAATCTAGAGTGGGCTCTCCTCATTCATGGGCTTGGTTAAGCCATGGCCACATTTGGCCTTAAGCCATCTAGGTTGGAATGGGCTTGGTTAAGCCATGGCCACATGTGGCCCATTCAAGGCCCAAGATTGGGGCGCCCCCTCTTTTGGCTTATTAGGCTAGGAATTGTGTATTTTTATATTTCTTCCACCTCCATTTACCACATGTATCTAGAATGACTGCTGGTCAAGTTCTAATGACTGCAAACCTACCACCTTTACCTTGATATTCAATGGTAGGTGAGCAACCATGTCCCCTTGCCCCGCCTTTCCCTTTCACCAATGTCTTAATCCATGCGCACCCCCCCCCCTACTTGCATCTTGTGCAAGTCCCCTCCCCCCTACCCCTTCCATTTCTCTATATAAGGGCATGTATAGTGTTTATGCTTAATATAATGAAGTTTTGTTAAGAGAAAAGTGTGTTTAAGAGACTGATTCTCTTTTTCTTCCTTGGGTGTGACTCCCTTGGATCTGTCCTGTGAAGGGATAGAACTAGGTCGTGAGACTTGACCCCGTATCCCCCTCTTCCTCTTATCTTCTTCTTCCACAAAAATTATCCGTGGTGCCTCTGCAAGTTAGCAAACTTTCAACTTTAGTTTCGCATCGATCGGAGTTTGTGAGCAACAGTGGCGATTTTTCTCGTGGAGGCATGCAGATCAGTTCCTAAATGCTGCCCAGAATTGAAGATGTCTGTGTTTTAATTCCTGGAGCCTAACCCCGATGCCATCTGAAGTTGGTTCCTGAAGAGCAATCGTAGTATTTCAATTCCTCTTTGTGTTGCCTCTGGTTTCACCTCGATTCGTGACCGGTGCTGATCGTGACGGCAGTTCTCGTGGGATCGCGTGGGCTGGTCTGAGCAGTCCCGGCTAAGAACTAGAATCAACTTTCAGAGCCTGCCCCGCTTCATCCGGCGAAGATCCATGTGAGGGATCTTCAGAGTATTTCTTACACTGGACGTCGCCTACCATCTCCCATAAGAAACGCCCCTATCCAACATCGGCAACCATTTTCCCAACATTTTACCGTGTTTTTGTGCAGTTCTGTGAGCACAAAACCAGAACCTCAGAAGGGTCATCACTGCGCCTAGATCTGAAGGCATCTGTTCGCGATCTTCGGAGTGAAGATACTACATCCAGTTGCCGACATTCTCCAACAAACGATGCTTCGATCTGGCATCAGATCCAGCCGAACCAGCCTCCGCAAGCTCGCTGCGCAGGGTGACCAGCGCGGGTAGAACCGGGTCGGCTTTCCGTCGGCGTACCCGAGCGGCTCCGGCACGCGTTCCTCGCCTCCTGTGAGTGTGGCCCGTCAACCCGGGTTCCAGCAACCCCAAAGTTATTGATTGTAGCCGATACCTCCCTATGTGGAGTGGGCCAAGCTTCTGAAATTATAAAGTTAATCTTGTGTGTATTGGGATTGTTCGAAAATCGGCCTGGAATTCTTCCCCACGACTAGTCGTGGAGGTACGTGCTCGTTCCGATCCTTACATTTGATGTTTAGTATGCTTTCTATATTACTACATTTGTGAGAATAAGGCCGATAGCTAGTTTCAAATTCACCGCGATTGTGAGTTGTGAGCGCCCGTTCTGTGGCTCCAATCGAGCACCGAGCGCGAATTAGCACCCTAGGCGACGGTGGTTTCTTAATCGCCGCGATCCCCATGTTTCCCTCGCAAGGGACGATCGTTGGATTCAAGAGAGTTGATGTTGAGAGACGTCTCCACCCGGAGAATACCATGGTGATCAGCCGCCCGGCTTGCCTTAGTGTGCTAGTGCTGGCCGCACAACGAGTCGGTCGTACGTCTTAGCCCGAGTCGGTCATCCGTCCCGCATCACTCTGTGGCAGGGCCGGAGTCGTATGATGTGGCTGGTGTAGAGGTATGCCCCCGGTGTAGTTGGGGACCAGTGGAGACACCGTCGCCTGTGGAGAAGCTTCTGGGGCCTGACCTTTGCCTCCAGGGGTTTCTGGCAATGCTTCGGTCTGCCCGGATGTCGAGGGCTGAGCAGTCCTGTCTGTTAACTGCTTCCTTAGCAACTCGATCTCCCTTTGATATTGTTGCATCATAAGTAGTACAGCTGGGTCACTCATGGAGAGGCTGGGGTGCCCCCTCTCTCTTCAGCTGACGTCTCCTTGGACGACGTGGATGGTCCTCCCGTGAATCCTTCAGTAATGACATTGGCAGCCAGGGCCATTGACGATTCCCCGTAGTTAGTTTCTTCAGTGTGGGCTTGTGTCTTCTCGATTGCTGCGTTCCCTCTTCTAGTGAGAGGCCCTGGCCTTGCTGCAAGTCTGGCCATTTCCTCAGGCTCGGTCGGTAAGGCCCCGTACCGGCCAAACACCCCTGCCATGTTGCATGTATAGACCCTTAGGTCTCTGCCTCTTCTTGCCGTTCTTCTCGCCGGCCTACCTGGGAAGACCAACCTGTCAAAGACCGACCCCCGTGGCCTCACCTCTTCCCTCAGCGGGGGCTGATAGCGCTCCTCGGAGCAGTTCCTCGACTCGGCACTAGGTGCGGGTCGGGCTTCTTCTTCTTCAAATGCGGAGGCCACTACCCCCAGCAGTCTCTGGCGACCCAGGGTAGTGCTCCCCGGACCCCGCAAGTAATTTCTCATGGCCTGCTCTATTCCTTCCCAGTCTTGATCAAGAGGATAGGCGGGTGATACTGCCCTGTTTATAGCAACGGGCGTGTGGGCTACAGGCTCCGCACGGGCAGCCTGATAGTGACGTCGGTGGTGTCGACGGCGGGTGTTCTCCGGTGGGGCCAGTGTGACCAATGCCGATTGGTAGACGGGGGCCGATGTCCTAACCTGGTCTGTCTGTTGAGCCCTTGCCGGGTGGAAGGTGCCGGGCCCTGCTCGGGTTGGTGAAGTGACCCGGGCTGCTTTGGGAACCCATGCCCGTTTGTCCTTGGTCGGCCTAGGGGCCGGTTGGTGCTGTGGAATGGTGGCTGGAGATGCGGGCGTCATACCGCCCTTCATCTTCCCCAGTGGCTGGAAAGAGTTGCGCACTGGTACAGTGGGTATGATGCGATCCGGGATCACCTCGGAGTGTTGCCCGGAAAGATGCACCCGGAAAATTCCGATGGCAGCAGACTTGCCGGTGCTGGAGACCCGGTCCCGGGGTGACGCAGTGGCATGGCTCCTCCGGAGCCTTCTCTGGTGGGAACCCGAGCCTCGACGTGACGGGCCGGCATTCTGGTGCACATGGTGCACATTGCAGCCCAACGTCTTCACAGGGACAGTCTTGGGGGATTCGGCCATTGGTCGGCTGGCAGTAGCTTTGGTGGCCCCTTGGATGGAGGGATTGTTTTCGGTCCCGTCAGGTGCCTCCACGTCCAACAAGTGCGCGAAGGCCACTCCCAAAAAGTTGGGGAAGCCAACCGAAGGAGGGATGCTCCCGAAAGTGAGGGGGACGGTCAGGTAGCCGTTTCGCACGTGGCTTTCGACGGGCTGCTGGCTGAAATTGAGCGCCATCCCAACGTCCGTAACTCAACCTGCATTTGCAAATTAGGGAATCAGTATTACAAGAGGGGGGCCGCAGAGCCCTTAATTCCGGCAAAGAGATGAAGGATGATCTTGTCCCACCGGGCGTGCCAGACTTGTGGACGCACTTATTTTCGCTCATTATTATGTTATTCGTTTGTTTAAGTGCGTGGGCGTGCCAGTCACAGAGTGACGATTTATTTAGGCCCCGAGGAGCCACAGGTGCGCTCGATCTGACTCAGTCAGGTGATTGTGTAGTTCAGGTCGGGACTGAGACCCGTTGTGCCATGAAGGTCACAATGTCATTTACATCCCCTCGGAGAGGGGAATACCCTTGATTAATTACTGGAAATAAGGGCTCCACGACCGAAAGAAATACTAATTGATGCATGAAGGAAAAGGTAATCGGGCTACGCTGTGAGCCCGAGGTGAGGGCATGAATACTCGGATTATGTCGGTCGCCGATGGACCTTTCCATATGTGGACAAAAGTCCGTACGGAAAGCGAGACGGTAACGGGGGAACCAATCCGTACAAGTGTCTGCCGAGGCACGGTAATTTTAATGCAAAGTGGGGGGGCTCAGGTCTCGATGAGAAAAGGGGGAGGCCTTGGTGAGATGTTGGCCCGGGACAAGGCCGGGCAGTAACCATGACGGGAGGAGTAGCTCCCAGGGGCGAAGCCCAACCTGCGAAGGCATCACTAATATTCCCAGGTTCAGAATCCGAGGGGGAGAGACTACTGCCATACTACTGTATTCACGATGATTGTCAATGCTTGCTATTATCATTTATTTATTGACGCTACCCTTTCTTTGTTGATTGCCTTTTATCACCCAGCGACCGTGAGTTCTTCTCCTGTTCATTATTACCCCTTTTATTATTATTATTATCCCCCCCTTTTGTTATTATTTTCCCTTTTTTATTACCTTGATTGGGACCACTCCCTTTTGTCTTATCATTATTATTATTATTCATCATTCCTTTTATTATATAGCCCCCCATTTTTTTATTACATATATATGTATTCATTGGAGAGATGATGGAGTGTATCGCTGGTGGAGTTGGGAGTGTGCCGCTGAAGGCTGGGAGGGAGTGTACCGCTGGAGGATAGAAGGTGTGCCGCTGGAGGGTGGAGACTAAGGTGTACCGCTGGAAGAAGTGGGTTAGGGCGTATCGCTGGAGGGTGAACGCTAGGGTGTACCGCTTAAGGGAGTGGGATAGGGTGTACCGTCGGAAGGTTCAGGTGGGAGTATACCGCTGAAAGGGTGAGCTAGGGTGTGCCGCTAAAGGGTTGAGGGATAAGAGTGTAGGGTCGAGACAAATAGAGTGGAGTTCAGATGGGTAGGGGGAATTCAGAAGGAGTCCTCTTGCTTATGCAGGTATGATGGGAGACTTCAGAGGATCAACTTTCCATTTTGTCGTGTGATTCAGCCCCAACTCACGTCCAATAGTGCAGTTCTTCGGATCTTGTTCAGTTCAATCCCTTGAATTTTGTATAGTCCTTTTAGTTGATTAAAATGTCTCATTGTTGCTTAGTCCATCTGTTTGTTGCTTCTTTTCGTCTTTTAATTTGTTGTTATTCCTGACGACAATTCGGCAGCACCTCCCCTTGACCCAGGAGGTAAGAGAATAACAAGGAACATGCCCACAAGGAGTGATATGAACCAACAACTGAGGGGGGTACCTGAGCAGCCACCTTTGGAGAAACTTCAAAAAACTCGAAAACAACGCCGGCCGAGAAACCGATAGACTGACACAAGCTATGAGTACACTGGAGAAATGACAGCCAAGATATGTCGGGCTGGCAGTCTAAGCGTGTGCCACTGAGGCAGCTGGAGGGAGCGTGCCGCTGGGCAGACAGATGGGAAGTGTACCGCTGAGACAGCGAAAGGAGGAGTGTGCCGCTGGGCATACCAAGGGAGGTGTACCGCTGGGCAAATCAGAAAGAGGAGTGTGCCGTTGGAGACTTGAATGGTGTGGTGACTGGGGGGGTCGAATGGGTGTATGTATACCACTGGCTCTGCAAAAGGGGCAAAGGGATACTTTGGTCAGTGAGCGGATGCTGCGCACCGAGTAGAGGACCATAGCACTCTGAAGAAGCTGCATGGGAAGGAACAGTGGGGGATTACGTTGCAGAATATCACTGAGAGAAGGAGGAGGCCAGCCTTACATTATCAGGCCAGAAACACTAACTATCAAACTGGGTAGACCAATGCCATAGGGAGGACAGGTGAAACAGAGAGTTAGAAGGTTGGGGAAGGATGTAACTCACGAACCGACGGTGAGGAGGAAACCACAAACACAATAAGAAGTAGGAACTAAAGGCATTCATTCACGGAGAATTCAAATGACAAAGGTCGTGACCCAGAGGCCAAGCGTAATACAGTGCATCCAAATAAATAGGGAGAAAGAAAAAAAAACTACGTAGTGACAAGAAAAGGAAAAAGAGTTTGGGAGGGGGTTGGAATGAGGATGGGTGATCATCCCCTTCACTGCACTCCTTCCCTTCGCCCTCCATTACACATAGCCTTCCCCTCTCTTTCTCTCTCTCTCTCTTCTACCTTCTTCTTCTCTTCTTCTCCTTCCTCTGCTGCTCTCTTCGAATGGGAGGTCTCCACCTGTATGTTCCTCTTTTTTTTTTTTCCGTGAGAGCCCCTTTTATACGTGGGCAATTGACGGGGAAGCCTCATGACGGCACTGCCATCCGAGGTTGACCCGAGTCTCATCTTCGTCAGGTAGAAGTGCCATGGCCGAATCACGGGGCGACACGATGGCAGGGCATTAGCTGGCGTCGAGGTGGCCAAGCTGTGCGCCAAGGGTCCCACCTATTGAGAGTTGTGCCTCTTGCCGGTCTGTACCGTTCTGGCGGTTGCTACGCTGTGCCGCTGGGGGGCATGAAGGCTTGCCGGGAGCGTGCCGCTGAGGGCCTAGACCGTGTGCCGCTAGAGGGCTGGAAGGCTGTGCCGCTGAGAGGGCGTTGAGGCTGTGCCGCTGGAGGCTTAGACCGTGCCATTGGAGGAGCAACGGGCGTGCCGCTGAAGGGCAATTGGGGTGTGCCGCTGAAGGCTTGGACTGTGCCGTTGGAGGAGCAACGGGCGTGCCGCTAAAGGGCAACTGGGGTGTGCCGCCGATGGCCGCTTGGAGCGTGCCGTTGAAAGGGGCACCAGCTCTGGCGTGCCGCTGAAGGGCAACTGGGGCGTGCCGCCGAAGGCCGCTTGGAGCGTGCCGTTGAAAGGGGCACCAGCTCTGGCTTTAGGAACCCACAGTCGTGCATTCTTTGGGATATTTCTTCGCCGTTATGGACCCGAGGGTGGGTCCATAGCAGTGTATCAATTCAGGAGGGTATCCTGTGTTTTCGTTGTCATTTAATGCGCCCGTGCAAATGTGAGGATTCGCCGGACGGTAGTATTCTCTCGGAGCCCTGGATGGCCAGTCTTCCCGGGTTTTCTTTCTTTGACTTTGACATTAGTGCAGGGACTTGGCGGGATATATGGACGTACGATTTTATACGTCCACACATACCTAAAATTGCCCCCGAAGCAAAAGGGGTAATAGGGCTCCAGCAACAGAGTATCCCCCTTTCTGAAGACCAGCACACTTGGGCGAATAGACAACGCCCAGTCACGGAGCTCTGGCTCTATCAGAGGGCGAACCACAGTCTGCTTGCTGATATGGTGGGGATATATCTCCACTTGGTCGTCCCGGCATTCCCTTTTGCTATTGACTAAGGGACTGGAATGGGCAGCCCGCGTCCAGAAATGAATGTTGCCGGGGGAGTCCTGGGGGACGGTTGTAAGCCTGCCCCGAATGTTGAATAGTTGCATCGTCGTCGAGCCCGTCTCAGCACTTGCGAACTCTAACATCCGCGGAAACAGGCCCCAAGATTGTATGACGCGAGGCATACTATGGGAATGCAGAACATACCCAGGCATTGAAAAAGTGCCGCGGGCCGATGAAGCGAGCCTGGCGCGGGAACTGGTGTACACTGACATCTCCCAACGTCTTGAAAATAAGACACAGCGCAGCTGGGCAGAGTGATAGCTTGATGCCCCATGCCAGCTGGCAAGCGGGGTAAATGGCGGCTGGCCGGATAATGGTCTCATATCCGTAAGGCAGAGCAAAGGAGCAGAGCCAGTACGTGAGGAAAGCTGCATAGTGGGTCATCGGGTCAACCCCTACTAGGTTAGCACCACTCCAACACCCTTTTGAGGTTGGGAGCGTCATCTTAGCCTTGCTCTGAATGTGCTTCTTCTGGACTGCAGAGGCGCCGATGCAAGGGAAAGCTTCATACTTCTTTGGCCCATCAAAAAAGTACTTCAGCCACAGGCCCAGCCAGACCCTCTTACGATCCCCGCGCGGAGGCTGCTTCCAGCCATGGGATGATTGATACAGTTCTCGGTAGGCCTTCATGAGGAACCTGTAAGAATACCCCAGGGCATAGATGTCGTTCCCGTCGCTCTCGTCCTTGATTAAGTCGGGGAGACACACCTCCTCGTACGTCTCCCCGTCAATAGGCAGACCGCTCAGCTGGTGTAGACTCCACAAGTCTAGCGAAGTCTCGCCCTCCACAGTGTAGAATGTGTTTAACTCTGCATTAAAGACCTCCATCATTCCGCAGCAGAGGCCTTTGGAGATCGGGTAGTCAAACCGAGAGGCGTAGACGCTGTGGTAGACCCCGGCCCGGAGCAGCAAGGGAGCGTAGTTGAACAGAACGTAGTCAGTGAACTCTACCGCTCCCTCCTGGAAAGAGTGTACAGACTGAACCTTGAGCTCCCCAAACCATCCTAGGGCGAGCTCATGCTTGAACCTGATAGCCAAGCAATCCAGGAGATAGGGCTCCTCCCGATACTCCAACTTCAAGGGCACCAGGAACAAACTGAAGCGGGGCTGCTCCCTGTGAACCTTGCCTGCTGCATTGTCCCAACGGGCGGGCGTGAATTTCGGCGCCCGTACCAGCTTGCCCTCCACGGGGGTCACTGCTTCCAAACCCAGCACAGGGTTCCACTCTCTTGGCTCGCCCCCCAGGTACATCAGTACACTTCGGCGAACACTATATGATAAGATGTCCCGGAACTGCAAAATGGCGCGTTCGGATGCCCGGATCGTCTTGAACTCCCTCTTGTCGTGATGGTGAAGATACCTCAAGAAATGAAGAAGGTGCTGGTCCTTCGGGTAGTCCATCCGGTAATCACCGTCTTGGTTGAATGTAAAGTCGTTGCCGGTCAGTCCGACACGGTTGAGGTCCAGAGTGTCGGTCTCAGAATCAGAGGACTCGGCCAGCTTTGCCACCTCTGCATGTTCCCGGTCAAGGTCTTCCACGTTGCGCCATGTGACTGCGGGAACAGCCAATGAGAGACCCGACGCGACTCCGGTAGCAGCAGGAGCAGAAGAACCATTGGGAGCAGCCATTTATTTGCAGGATGCAAAATTTGGGGTCAGAACAAGTCTTGGGCAAAGACAGAAGAAACCACTATGAAGGGACTACACTACAATTAAAATGAACAGGGCGCCAGAAATTTTGACAAAATTTCGGCAGAGTCTCCCCTAGGCCGGAGGCGTAAGGGGAAGACACGGGTGCGTGTCCACAAGGAATGACGACCCCAACAAAAAATCACAGTGTGCCCCAAGGGTGACAGTGGATGGCTTCGATCCTGAGTTGATCTCCCTTTCAGCGGCACACTACTTCCCCCACTCAGCCCGGCACACCCCCTGGAGGCTTCCCCGGCACACACACACCCGTGCCAAGCTTCCCCGGCACACCCGCGCTCCATCTCACCGGCACACCCATGCCACCCCTTCCACCGGCATACCCCGTGCTCTCACTCACCGGCACACCCCAGCATGCCCCTCTCCGGCACACCCGTGCCCGCCATCTCACCGGTGCACCCCGACGCACCATGACCGCCTCCGCCACATGCCAAAGAGAAGAAGAGACGAAGGAGACGAAGAGGAAGAAGAATAGAAGAAGAAGAAGAGACGAAGGAGAAGAAGAGGAAAGAGAAGAGGAAGACGGGGAGCCTAGGGCTCCGTCGTCCCCCGAGCGAAAGAAGAACGAGAAGAAGAAGAGGAAGAAAAGGAAGAGGAGAACGAAAGAAGAAGAGAAGAGGAAGAGAAGAAGGAAGAAGAGAGAAAGAAGAAGAGGGAGGGGAGAAGAACACGGCGGCCTCACCCCTGGCGCCGGTGAGCGGCGACAGTGTCCGGCGGCGACAGAGAAGAGAGAGAAAAGAGGAAGAGGAACGGGAGCCGAAGGGACAAGGAGAGAGAGAGGGAGAGAATTCAAAAAGAGAAGGGGGGAAGTTTCGAACTCCCCCGCCCCTTTTATAGCCGCATCAAAAAAAGAGAGAAAAAGAAAAGAAAGGGGAAAGAAACAAAAAAAATAACAAATAAAAGGGAGAAGAAAAAAAAGAGAAGAAAAAAAGAGAGAAAGAAAAAGGAGAGAAGAAAGGAAAAAAGAGAGAGAAAGGAAAAGGAAAGAGAATATATATATATATATATATACATATATATAATAAATGATAATAATATAATAAATATATATAATAATGTCTACGTCACATATTTTACGTACGTACGCCCAGTAATGTACGTTAACTTCATAGTTACACCTGCGAGCACCGTCCGGCTCATCCTTCACCCGCGCTGTCCGGGGGTGGGGGGCATTTGTGCACGTGTAAAATTATACGTCCATATGTCCCGCCAAACCCCCGCACTAATGCCAAGGTTGAAAAGAGAAGACCCAGGGAGATTGGCCATCCACGGCTCCGGCAGAATACTATCATCCGGCAAATCCCCACATTTGCACGGGCGCATTAAATGACAAAGAAAGCACAAGGTACCCTCCTGAATTTATACACTGCTATGTACCCACCCTCGGATCCCTAGCGGTGAAGAATGTCTCAAAGAAGTACGCAGTCATGAGCCACTGAAGAGGGGGTCAATGCTTCTGAAGGGACACCCTTTGTGCCTTTGCCAACGGCACACTTAGTGTGCCCCCCTTCTAACGGCACAATATCCTAGTGTCCCTAGCGGCACACTACTCAAGTGCCCCCAGCAGCACACCCCCATCGTGCCCTCCAGCGGCACAATCTCAAGTGCCCCAGCGGCACACCCATCGTGCCCTTCAACGGTATAGTCTCAGGCCCCTCAGCAGCACACCCCCATCGTGCCCTCCAGCGGCACAGTCTCAAGTGCCCCAGCAGCACACCCCATCGTGCCCTTCAACGGAACAGTCCCGGGCCCCTTAACGGTACACTCATTTTGTGCCCCTCACCGGCACATCCAATCTGAGCCCCAGCGACACACTAGCAACGCCCTCCCAACGGCACACTGGCTAGTGCCCCCAGTGGTACACCCACAAGGGGCCTCCAGCGGCACACACCCTCGAAAGCCCCTTCAACGGCACAACATCCCGTTGCCCTTTCAACGGCACAGTTTTCGTGCCCTCCAACGGCACACCGTCTGAGCCCCCAGTGGCACACTTAAAACTGGCCTTCAACGGCACAGTGCTTTGGCCCCTTCCAGCGGCACAGCGTGAACCCTCTGAAACGGCACAAACCGGCAGAAGACACAACGGTCACTGAGCAGGCCCCATGGCGTGCAGTGCGGCCACTTCGACGCCAGCTAGCCTTCGCCTTGGTGTCGCCCTCTGGTTGGACAGGGGAGATCCTCACCTGACAAGGAGGAGACCGAAGTCAACCTCGGATGGCAGTGCCATCATGAGATCTGTCCCCTTCAATGGCCCACCTATAAAAGTCTCTCACGGGGAAGAAAAAATAGGATACGAAAACCACCCATACGAAGAGAGCAAGAGACGAAGGAGAAGAAGAAGAGAAGAAGAAGGTAGAAGAGATATGGGGAGAAAGAGAGAAGAGTGATGTGTGTAAGGGGGAAGGGAGGAATGGGCTGAAGGGAGACACCCTCCCTCGTTCCAACTCTCCCCCAATTTTCTTTTTTTTTTATGCTCCTCCTTCCTTTCTTAGTTTTATCTTCTCCTCCCTCTGTTTTGGAGAGTGTTGTAATGCAGTTGGCCTTCGGGCCATGGTCTGTGATATTTTGAAGTCTTTCATGAATAAAAGTGGCTTTTGGGGTGCTCACCCTTGTTGTGTTTGTTGTTCTCTCCCCATCGTTGGCCTGTGATCTCTTTCGCATGCTTCCTCAATTTCCTAACTCTCTGTTTCATTGGCTTTCCTATGTCATTAGTCTGCTTAGGCAGACAACTAGCACTTCTGGGTTGATGGTGCAAGGCCAGCCTCCTCCCCCTCTTGGTGATTTTTAGCAGTACAATTCCCCCTTTTCCTTCCCATGCAGCTCCGTCAAAATGTGACAGTGTTCTACTTGGCGTGCATTCCCACCCACTAACTGAGACGTTCCTTTGCCCCTTCTTCAGAGTCAGTGACATACGTACACCCACAAGCCTCCCAATCATCCTACTACTCAAGCCTTTCAACGGCACACCTCCTTTGTTTGCCCAACGGCACACTCACCCTTTAGTCTGCCCAATGGCACACCTCCTCCGATTTGCCGAGGGGCACACTCCCCCTCTTGCTTGCCTAGCGGCACACCCTGTGTGCCTTGGCCGGCACATTCCCTTGACCTCTCCTTGGCCGGTACACTCCCTGGCCATGCCTTCATCGGCACACCATGACCATGGTTTGCCCGGTACACCCCCGGATTGCCAGCCCGGTACACCTTGGCTATCACTTCTTCGGTGCACCCATAGCTTGTGTCAGCCTACTAGTTTTTCGTTTGGTGTTTTCTCCGAGTTTTCTAAAGTTTCCCCAAAGGTGGCTGCCTAGGCACACACCTCAAATTGTTGGTTCATCCCACTCCTTGTGGGCATGTCCCTTGTTATCCCCTTCCATCTCGGGTCAAGGGGAGATGCTGTTGAATTTTTGTCAGAGATAATAATAAGTTACAAGGTAAAAGGAAACAACAAACAAATGGGACAAACAACAGTAAAGCATTCTAATCAGACCAAAGAGACTATACAAAACTCAAGGAATTCGATTGAACAAGACTCAGAGAACCGGATTATTGAACATGACTTGGGACTCAATCACATGACAGAAAATTGGAAAACTTGCCGTTTGGAGCCCTCTACCTGAACTCCTCAAGCCAAAAATCTCCCTTTAAACCTCACCTCAATCATGTGATTTTGCCCCAATGGCATCGTCCCTGATCCCCTTTAGCCAACCTTGAGCGACCCACTCCATTTGACTCCCTGGGCGGCACACTCTTCGGTGCCTCCTTCAGCGGCACACTGTTCCTCTCTTCCCCTCTCAGGCACAGCATTGGCCTATGCTTACTGTAATATCCCGGACCTTTCGGATCCTTCCTCATGGGTCCCGGATCTGGTTTCTCTGAGTATCCGACTCCGTTGTGTCCAAAATTTTATTTCGGACAGTTTTCGTGTTCGGATCGGCCCGATCCGGAGTTGTTTCGGAGGCCCGGAAGCATTCTGCGGCTTTTCCGCGTGTGTTTTCCGATTTTCGGTGTGTGTTTCGGTAATTCCTTCGGAACCTCGCTGCGGGTGAACCAGGTCGTTCACCTGGGCACGAGTGGTACCGTTGTGATCGGTGGATTCTGAGGATCCCGGAAATGTAATTTTCTATTTTTTTGTATTTTCTGGAATTTCTGGATTTTTTATAAATACCTCTCTTTTTCTCTCTCTCTCTTCCCCACCCTCTTCTTCTTCTTCTTCCCTTTCTCCCCACCGTGAGCACCGCCCCCTTCCTCTCTCTCTCTCTCCCGTTCGACCGCGACGGCGTCCCCTCCGGCTACAGACGGCGTGGGGCGACGGCGTGACGACGTGAGCGACAGCGAGGCGATCGTGGCGGCGTAAAGCTTGTGGGAACAGTGAAGGGACGAGGGTTTTTCAAAGCGTTCTTTACGATTTCGGCAACGATTCGGCAGAGCTTTTGCTCCATTGAGGTAGGGTGACGTTCCCTAGCTGCCCGCCTTTTGTTCCTGTGATTTGTAGGCCGAGGGGAGGCCGAGAGGGGCGTGTTTGAACGGGTTCGGGGTTTTCCATGATTTGGGGAGAGTTCGCCTGATCTATGGATTTATCCCGCGATTTTATGTTTTGGTGGCCTAGTATTCTGCTAGGGGTCCCCAGGGGTCTTCCCCTTTGATTCCCCCCTCTCCGGTGGAGGCATGGGGGCGTGGTTGATTTTTTGGGCGTTTTACCATCGTTTCGACCTCGAGCGGGTGTGACGGTCCTTCCAGTGACCGTCACATCATGTAACGCAGCTGGGTGGGTGCGTTACAGCCCTGTGTTGCCAATTGGGGGTCTGTGGGCTGTGACGGCTCCTCGATAGACCGCGACAGGCACGTGACACGCCTGGGTTGGGCCGTTAGAGGCTTCCCGACCGTTGGTTTTTGACCGTTGGGGGGGTCAAGGCCTGTGACGCACCGGGACTGGTGCGTCACAGCCTTGTGACGCCCCAGGGAGGGTGCGTTAGAGTTGACAAACCCCAGGTCATGTAACGCTCCAGCGTTGGACCGTTACATGCTGTGACGCACCGAGTGGCACGCGTCACAGCTGTTCCTCGTTTGTCTTGTGACCCACCAGGGTAGGCGCGTCCCAGTCTGTAACGCACCAGGGCAGGTGCGTTACATGTGATTTTCCACCCAGTGTGTGACGCGCCTGCGTTGGGCCGTCAGGTTGCTGTGACGGTCCAGCCTAGACCGTCAGAGCCTGTGACGCGTCTAGGGTAGACCGTCAGGCTCTGGGCTGTACCGGGAGGTCTGCAGTCCCGTTTCTTGTCCGACTATGGTCACCGTGCGACGGTACTGGTACGTGGGACGGTCCCCGTACGTTGTGGGATGCGGACGTCATTTTCCGTTGACTTGAGAGTCTACTCCGTTAGTGACCCTCCACTAGTCGTAGCTCATCAGTACGCAGTGCTGGTCTCACCAGGGAGTGGTGTACGGCCGACCCTTAGAGACGGTTTGTGGACCGGTTGCCGTCGGGCCCCGCGTCTAGCAGCCAGAGTCCGGCTGAGGAGAAAACCGATCAGAGGACCAGACCAGGGGCGGACGGTCTGTGTGTGCACACGTGGTTGGGGGCGGTTGGACCCATGCTGACGGGCGTGACCCCAGCTAGTCACTTGTTCGTGGTTACTCGTTAGGTGTCCGTGCCTCTGGTAGGAGCTACCACGCTAGGCAGTTCACCTGCGGTGCGGTGTAAGACGTCAGGGGACGCTACCGACTGTGCTTCTAGTGGGAGGTACTCCTGTCGAGTAGGGAGTGTCAGACTGTAAGTCGTTGTGACTTCGACCTTCGAGTTTGGTCGGGTTGACTGCCGTGTTCCGGTCATTTCACCGCGGCATGTGTGTCGGTTTTCGTGCCGTGAGACTGGTGTTTCGTATATAGCAGGGATTCCCTTTCCGAGGTACTCTCTTAGCCGCTAGCGTAGTGGTTTCCCATTTTCGAGGTAAGGTTCGTGTGATCCCTACTGAGTCTTGTTCTGAGACTCATTTCCTGCGTGTTTCCACCGTGTTTCAGGTGAGGCGCGGCTTCAGGGGAGCGCGTCTGAGGTTCAGCGAGGTTCGGGTGCCCAGCGTTAGTGCCAGAGGTCAGAGCCGGGGTATGTTCCGTGTAGCTGTACTTTTCTTTCTTATCTCTGTACTTGTTGTGGACTACTGTTGCTATTCTATTGTTATCTGGTGGACCATGTATTAATTAATTATTGTTTATTTCTGCAATTATTTGCTATACTTGTGTAGTCTCCACACCATCCTTCTAACCTTTCCGAGTCTTCGGGCTCGTGGGTGCCGGTACGAGTCTCGGGTTATCGGGCCTTCCCGGTGATCGGATTCTCGGGTTGTTACAGCTGGTATCAGAGCGCGGTTGTGGGATTATACGAGAATCATAAGTAATTGTGGTGGTCCACTAGTCCACAGTAATGATGTACGGTTGACACTGGCATCGGGCATCGTGCGTTTTTATTGACCTTGCTATTTCCGTGTTTTCTATCTTTACTTCAGAAGCGAGCATGGCGCCGAGGCGGAGCACTCGCTCTCAGCAAGGGCAGTCGGCTGGAGGTCAGGAGATCCAGCAGGAGGTTCAGCAGGAGCAGGAGGAGCAGAGTAGAGTGCCACTTGTGGCCACCGAGGCAGTGGATACTACGAGGCTTCCGGGGGCCGCGGATTTCTTTCGTGGCATGTACCATCTTATGTCGCAGCAGTTCGGCGGAGAAGCTGGTGAGGGTTCATCGACCAGGGGTGGGCCAGGCTGAGCAGTGAGGGATTTCTTGCAGTTTCATCCACCTTACTATGGCGGTCAGCCAGACCCTGATGTGGCTCGAGATTGCCTCGACGAGATGGAGCGGGTGTTCAGTTCCGCGCGATGTACTGCAGAGGACATGGTGATGTTGGCCTACATCCAGTTGCAGGGTACGGCTCGAGCGTGGTGGTCTTCCGAGTGGAAGACGTCTTTTCAGTCAAGTCTCCTTGAGCAGATTTTGTGGAGCGACTTTGTCAGTACTTTCGAGCGTGCCTACTGTCCAGAGTTTATTGCTACGCAGTGGATGCGTGAGTTTCTGGAGCTGGTCCAGGGCGAAATGTCAGTGTTGCAGTACAGGGCCCGATTTGTTGAGCTGGGCCGGTATGCACCCCATATCAT
Organism: Amorphophallus konjac; assembly: GCA_022559845.1. Taxonomy (NCBI): domain Eukaryota; kingdom Viridiplantae; phylum Streptophyta; class Magnoliopsida; order Alismatales; family Araceae; genus Amorphophallus; species Amorphophallus konjac. Next base: position 15,216,884 of record CM040119.1, on the reverse strand, counting down.
GAAGCATGAGTGGGTGAAGAGCGTACAGTTTGTTCAGGGCTTGAGGCAGGAGTTGACACACCACTTTATCGCGAACGCTGCCACTGATCTGGAGACAGGGTCTCGTGTCGCGGCTTCCTTGGAAATGGATAAGCAGAGGACTCGGGGACCGATTAGCCAGGGGCAGTCTTTGTCAGGTCGCAGCCAGCCGTCGGCTACCCAGCAGCATGGTTCCTTCCAGCATGCGTCGAGTGGTTCAGGAGCGCCGGTGTCGGCAGCGTTAGTGACAGGATCGGTGTCATTTGGCACGAAGATCAAGAAGTTCTTTGGAAAGAATTTCTGAAAGAAGAAGAAGGGAGGCCTTGAGCAGTAGGCTTCATCGGGTAGTGTACAACAACCGGTCCCGTTTCAGCGTCAGGGATCAGTGGGTGGATCGCGAGGACCGTGCCCACGGTGTAACGCGTTCCATCTAGGCAGGCAGTGCACGGCGCCGATAGTTTATTTTCGGTGTGACCAGCCAGAACATATGGCGCGTGACTGTCCATAGAGGCAGCATCAGCAGTTTCCTCAGCAGCAGCAGGTTCCCCAGCAGCAGAGGCCACAGCAACAACAGCAGGGACAGTATCCGCCGCTACCCAGGTCAGCGAGTGTGGGAGGCAGGCAGAGAGCTCAAGGCCAGATTACACATATGACCAGGACAGAGGCAGTGACGTCGCAGCTCATGGAAGGTACCGTTCAGATTTTGGGTTGTGCGGCTCGGGTTCTGTTTGATTCTGGCGCGTCTCATTCGTTTATTTCAGAGGATTTCGCGCTGAGTATCGAGGAGCCGGTGACCCAGTTGTCCTGCGATTTGACAGTGGAGTTACCCTCGGGTGATTTTATGATCACTCCGTATTGTTTTGATGAGGTTCCGGTGTGGGTGGAAGGGAAGAGTTTGCCAGCTATGCTCTATGCGTTGCCGCTTCAGGACTTTGATGTGATTTTGGGCATGGATTGGCTCGAGATACATCATGCGTTGGTGGATTACGGCTCGAAGAGGGTTTATTTTTGGCAACTTCGTGGACCCACTGTAATGTCCCAGATCTTTGTTGGATCCTTAATGGGTCTTGTTGGATCTTTATTGGATCTTTCGGATCTGTTTCGGTGAGTTTCGTTTCACTTTTGTGGCTTCCGAGTTAAGTTTCGCGATCCGTGTGGGTTTTTCTCTCGTACTAGTTACGGAACCCTACTGTTAATTTATTTGTCAGTTCATCGACTCGAGGATGCTTTAGCGACGATGTACTCTCCGAGTCGGTCGTTTTGACTATTTTTACGTATTTTTCTAAGATAGGGCCAAAAATCGGATTTTTCAGAAATTAGGAAAATTCCTAATTTCTTTTCCTTTCCTCTCTCCTCCTTCTCATTTCGCCGCCGCCCTCTCTCTCTCCCGTTTCTCTGCCGTTTCGCCTCCTCGACTCCGGCTGCAGACGGAGGACCTAGGGGCGAGTGCTGGGGATGTTGTGGAGCTGGCTGGGTGTGCGACGGGGCGAGGATGGAATGGTTTTGGCGCGATCCGAACGATGGATTCAAAGCCGGCATTTGAGCTCGCGACGTGGTTTTCGGTGGAGTTTAGTCCCTTCGGGGCAAGGTTTCTTCGGTGGAGGTAGGGTGATGGATCTTCACTTCCTCTTGCACGTTTTCCCTGCCATTGCACGTCGTTCGGCGTGGAAACGGCTGAGTTTGGGCTTGTTTAGCCTAAACCGTGATTTTTAGGTTTTGTAGGGTTCGCCGAAAAATGGCAACCATTTTTATATCAGTTACTGTCAATGGACTCCCTGGGACGTCAGCGTTCCATAGTCACTGATTTCGTTTCGTTTGGTGGTCCCGTTTGACCACTAGGGCTCCGAGAAGTCCGAAACCCTTTTTGGGTGATTTCGTTAGAATCGCCCGTTTCTTGCGATCTGTGTGTCGTTTTGACTCCGGTTGGAGTCCATGCGATTGTATGTGTGTTCAGGGTTGTATCCCCTTCGTCTCGGGACAAACGGGGCGTGGAAAGGCCTCCGTTGGGCTGAACCCACAGTTTGCTCGCCGTGACGCTTGAACGGTCAGTTCCGGACCGTTCATGTATAAGGGCGGCCATCCCTGGACTGTTTATCCTTATGTCGGTTGTGGTTGTGTGGTCGCACGATAGACCGCACATCCTTTTCAGCGGTTGGTCTTAGACCGTCCATCTTATGTCGGTTTGGAGTTGTGTGGTCGTCTGCTGACCACATATCCCCTTGTGTGGTCGTCTGCTGACCACATATGCCCTGGGAGTTGTGCGGTTAGGTTCGGACATTCCATCCCGTTGTGCGGTTCTGTATGGACCGTTTATCCTGTTGTGTGGTCCCTTTCGGACCATCCATCCCTGTTGGTTGAGTGGTCAGTTTCGGACCGTTCATCCCCTTTGTGTGGTCAGTTTCGAACCGTCCATCCTGTTGAGTGGTCCATTCTGAACCGCTCATCCCCGAGGTGTCATCGGTTTACCGTGGTGGCTTATCCCGGTGTCGTGTTAGAGTCATTGCTCTGGTCTGGTCGACCCGGTGTGATCCAATGGTCGACATGCAACCTTGCCTGTGTCTCGATGGATCTGTCCAGCTCGAGACGTGGTTCTGGACACCTAGAGGTACGATTTGGCCTCGGTTTGCATGTCCAGGTGCCTTGAGGATGTCGGAGTTCTCCCAAGTCTCCGTATGCCCCGTCTGTTCCGTGTCGGTCGTCTGCGTGAGTTAGGGTGATGTTTCTAGTGGTCCTATCATGGACTGCTAACGTTGGTTTGTTTGTCCGGTGGTTCCCTGGATCAGTCGGTTCGGGTGAATTGTGTGCGGTCTATTCCTTGACTGCTATAGTTTCTCCAAGCGACTTAATCTAGGACAGCCAGTGTCTTTGCCTCTGGTTCCGTGGCGAGTCCTCCTTGACTGCTTGGTTGACCTAGCGGCCGAGTGATGGATAGCCTAGGCCCAGAGAGTGGTTTATCGGTGGTTTGGTTTCCGGTATCTTGGCTTGACCTTGGGGTTTGCCATTGTCACGCGGACATCATCCGATGTCATGTGAGGGCTGTAACTGTGTTCCGAGGTGGCCAAGAGGTTTTGTGCTTGTGTGTCTTTGTCTGGTTCCGGTCAACCCGGGGTCACCCAGTGGTTGTCAGGTAGCCTTATGTGTCTTGACGGTTCTGCCTAGTTCGAGACATGGTTCTGGATGCATCGAGGTATCATCCTACCTCGATCTACGTGTCCAGGCGTGTTTGAGGGTCCTCGGTGTTCCCTCAGGTCTCCGTGAGTCATTTTCTGCGGAGTGTCGTTTCGCGTGGCTTAGGATTAGACCGATTAGCGGCTTGTTCCGCTGTTAGTGACGATCTTGCCTTTGAGTCGTCCGACTTAAGGATCGTTACGTAGTAGGTCTAGTCACCTTGTCTTGAGTCTGTTGGAAGTTATCTTGCTACCTTGGTGCTTCGTAGTACGTGCCACAGTGCTTCTTTGCCTGTTTGTACTACAGCACTCTTGTTTCAGAGTCTCTGTGTCTAGTGAGCCTCCAATTGTTGTAGCCCTAAGGCCTTGAGTTATCGACCCGCTTGGGAATGGCGGAGGGGTGTTCCCGTTATACGCGGTTTGTAATCTAGTTTCTATGGGCCCACGCTGTACAGTGGTGTCCTGCTGAGTGGGGAAAACAAGCCAGAGGCCTGGCTCTCCAGCAAGAGTCGGTGTGTGCATACGTGGTCAGGGGCTTTGGACTGACGTCGACGGGCGTGACCCTGACTAGTACTTGTATTGTAGTTCTGCATGGGTCTGCGACTCGGCCGTGCCCGTGTTTGTCACGCTCGGTGGATAGTCGAGACACTTGTGGTGTGTGTTACGGCGCAGCATAAGACGTCAGTGGACGCAGCTGGCTGTTCTTCTAGTGAGGAGGTGCTTCCCTCACGTGACACGTGACTCTTCGTGTTCTTCGCGTTTCTTGCGCGTCGTGACCTTTCCGGGTTAGCCCTCTCGTGGCCCTACTCGAGGTCAGTGTTGTGTTGTGTGCATGACGTTCTAGTCGTGTGTGCCATCGGGTCTGTCCGTCGTCTGTCTAGGTCTTTTCTAGACTTTTTATCTGTCCTTGCAGATCTTCATCTTAGGCCTGGCTTCGTGTCGGCAGATCGGTATCTCCTGACTTTGTCAGATCAGAGTCGCCCTTCTGTCGCTGCTTGGAGTAGTTTGGGGAGCTGAGGTTGGTTCAGCTGTCGCGCCGGTTCGGTATGACTTTTTCCCTTTTCTTTTAGCTTCCCTTGCTCTTAGCATGTTCCCTACTCCTGCTGTTCCCGTTCTTTTTACAGCTTGGTAGTGTAGCTTTTCCTGTTTTGCTACTACTGTTGCTTTCTATTCCGTGTTCTGCGTATTTTTTTTTAGTGGGGATCCGCATGACCCCTACTGAGCCTCTGTTTGGAGACTCACCCCTACTTTTTCAGGTGGGTGGTGTCGCCCCTGTTCGTGGTTCCTGGTGTGGCGCGTCCGTAGCTGCCAGCAGTACCTTCCTCGGGTTTCCCCCGACCTCAATGTACGTTCTTTCCATGTGGCCTGTACTTGTCTTTAATTTTCTGGACTGGACTCTGATGTAATTGTTAAATTGAAATTGTTAATAAAAAGTAATTTTATTTCTGCTACTTTAGCAAACCGATCTAATGAAATTTAATTGCTTACTGTACTATCTCTGTGGCTTCAATGTACTACACGATAATCCTTTTTCCCTTCGGAGCTTTACCGCTCTTGGGAGGCCTCGCGGGTTTCGGGTGATATCAGGTGTATTCGGTAGTCCTACCGGGTATATCTGGTATCCGGGATCCGGGTCGTCACAGTTGGTATCAGAGCGTTGTTGTGTGAAGTATATGGGAATCCAAGATATTGCAGTATCCAGAGTCCTTAAAGTCCAGTACAGGCATTTGCTGGCTTAGGTGTTGCGATGATTTGTCGTGTTATTTTCTTCGTATGTGGTCTTGTGCGTGCTGTTCTGGCACTGCGCAAGGTGATTTTTGCTCCCGTCAGCATGTGACGAGACGCTTCTTTCTATCGTGGTGTCTGTCTCGATCATGTCGTGCGTGGCAGTGTTCGCCGGAAGGCTTGAATCTGCAGTGCGTGGTTCGAGGTTTTCTTCGTGTGTTGTTTAGGTTGCTGTTGACCTTTGGCCTTGGTCTGATGACCGTACACGTTCTCACATTATTTTGGTCGTCCCGGCTTGAGTCTGTTCAGCTCTTGATGTGTCTCGCTTCTGTTAAGGTACTTGATTAGATTCCATGTTTGAGAAGTTGCTCAGGCAAGCTAGGATTTTCTCTTCCTGGTGAGCTTTCGTAGTTGAGCTTATTGCTTCTCGTCCCTTCTGGTGGAATCTTTTCGAGGTTTTCCTTGGAATTGCTGTCTTAGTGATGCCTTTGTCCTGTGTCTGCTTAAGTGTGGACAGCTTTGTTCTGAGCCTGATCTGCTCTTTGCTATACGGTTGCTTGGCTTTGGACTCCATCATGGTGTTAAGAGCTGTTGTGTATTGTCGTTGTCATGCCGTGTCCAGCGGCCGATGTATTGTGAAGGCTCGATGATTGTTTCAGGACGTGAAGGTAAGCTGAGATTAGCCTTTTCGTTGGGCCTGGTGCTGTAGCTGGTACTCCTCTTCTTTGCACTGAGGCTTCTTGTGATCGATTGCTCGCTGGATCAGTACTCGTCGTGTGTTATATTGCGATTTTCATGAATTACGATGTCGCCGTACGTGTACTGGGATGCGGATACCGAGACTTTTCCTGATGCATGTGTGCATTTTATGAGTGTGCAGCTGAAGCGTGTGGGCTGGTAACCCACGGGCTCAGGATCATTGGTGGTAATATTCTGGCCAGTCGAGAGGTTTGTTGTTCTCGATGTAACTTTGTCTTGGCTTCATGTGCCTTGACGTTGTTGTTGCCGTGCCGTGCTGTTATTGGAGGCATTTCTGGCGTTGGCATTGGCATTTGCGAGTGTTAGGGAATATGTCGGCATTCCTTGCTGATTGAGTACCCTCTGTTCTGTATTTTTTCTCTTGGGTGCTGTGCTCTCGAGGCGTGATCGTGGTCCTTGAGGTGCATTCCCTGATATTGTCGTTTCTCGTTGTCCTGGGTCTTTTCTTAGTGAGCAGTCTGATGCGTGACCCATCCCTTGTGGTCATGTGTTCAGATGTTCTTGTGCCTTGATGTAACCCTGCTTGCAGTTGTCTCCCATGGTTCTGTGTCAAGTACGAAGCCGGAATCCTGCAAGTGCTGTTGTTGTCATTTTATTGCTGTTTCTCTATGATTTTGTGTCTTTGTCTTGGACCATTGTCTTGTCTGTTAGCGGTGCCGTACTCTCTTTTCCCGATAAGAGTTGGCATGCGACTCGATCAGAGGTAATATCTGAGTGAGAACTGACTTGACCGTGTTTGTGGTCCGGTGCTATTGTCGTTGGCGTCCTGTGTGCCGGGTGTTCTCTGCCACCTTTGGCACTGGAGCCGATGATGTGGTCGAGCTATCAGCTGTGAGGATTGTGTTTCCTTGTGTAAGCTGATGCTTGCTGCGTTTGCGTTTTTGTTTCTCCGGTATCTCTCCTTGTGGCATTAGTCGTGTCTCCATTTCTGGTGAGATGTAAGCAACGTTGCCTTGTGTCAGAGGTGTCAGACTTGTGTCCACTTGCGTCGTGCTCACTCCCGAGCGTGTACTTGTGATTATAGTCTGACAGTGTCCCTCTGAGCTGTGTTTCTCGAGATTGTGTTGTCGTATGTTGTGTTGTTCTTCCCTGCTTACCCTTGTTAGTCCTTAAATTTTGAGGACGAAATTTCTTAAAGGAGGGGAGGATGTAATGTCCCAGATCTTTGTTGGATCCTTAATGGGTCTTGTTGGATCTTTATTGGATCTTTCGGATCTGTTTCGGTGAGTTTCGGTTCGCTTTTGTGGCTTCTGAGTTGAGTTTCGCGATCTGTGTGGGTTTTTCTCTCGTACTAGTTACGGAATCCTACGGTGAGTTTATTTATCAGTTCATCGACTCGAGGATGCTGCAGCGACGATGTACTCTCCGAGCCGGTCGTTTTGACTAGTTTTACGTATTTTTCTGAGATAGGGCCAAAAATCGGATTTTCAAAAATTAGGAAAATTCCTAATTTCTTTTCCTTTCCTCTCTCCTCCTTCTCATTCACGCCGTCGCTCTCTCTCTCTCTCTCTCCCGTTTCTCTCCCGTTTCGCCTCCTCGGCTCTGGCTACAGACGGAGGACCTAGGGGCGAGTGCTGGGGATGCTGTGGAGCTGGCTGGGTGCGCGACGGGGCGAGGATGGAATGGTTTTGGCGCGATCCCGAACGGTAGATTCAAAGCCGACGTTTGAGCTCGCGATGCGGTTTTCGGCACGGTTTAGTCCCTTCGGGGCACGAGTTCTTCGGTGGAGGTAGGGTGACGGATCTTCACTTCCTCCTGCACGTTTTCCCTGCCATTGCACGTCGTTCGTCATAGAAACGGCTGAGTTTGGGCTTGTTTAGCCTAAACCATGATTTTCGGGTTTTGTAGGGTTCACCGAAAAACGGCAACCATTTTTAGATCAGTTACTGTCAATGGACTCCCTGGGACGTCAGCGTTCCATAGTCACTGATTTCGTTTCGTTTGGTTGTCCCGTTTGACTGCTAGGGCTCCGGGAAGTCCGGAAACCCTTTTTGGGTGATTTCGTTAGAATCGCCCGTTTCTTGCTATCTGTGCGTATTTTTGACTCCGGATGGAGTCCATTTGATTGTGTGTGTGTTCAGGGTTGTATCCCCTTCGTCTCGGGACGAACGGTGCGTAGAAAGGCCTCCATTGGGCCGAACCTACGGTTTGCTCGCCGTGACTCTTGAACGGTCAGTTCCGGACCGTTCATGTATAAGGGCGGCCATCCCTGGACCGTTTATCCTTATGTCAGTTGTGGTTGTATGGTCGCACGATAGACCACACATCCCCTTTGGCGGTTGGTCTTGGACCGTCCATCTTATGTCGGTTTGGAGTTGTGTGGTCGTCTGCTGACCACATATCCCCTTGTGTGGTCGTCTGCTGACCACATATCCTCTGGGAGTTGTGCGGTTAGGTTCGGACCATCCATCCCGTTGTGCGGTTCTGTATGGACCGTTTATCCTATTGTGTGGTCCCTTTCGGACCGTCCATCCCTGTTGGTTGAGTGGTCAGTTTCAGACCGTTCATCCCCTTTGTGTGGTCAGTTTCGAACCGTCCACCCTGTTGAGTGGTCCATTCTGAACCGCTCATCCCCGAGGTGTCATCGGTTTACCGTGGTGACTTCTCCCGGTGTCGTGTTAGAGTCATTGCTCTGGTCTGGTCGACCCGGTGTGATCCAATGGTCGACATGCAACCTTGCCTGTGTCTCGATGGATCTGTCCAGCTAAAGACGTGGTTCTGGACATCTAGAGGTACGATTTGGCCTCGGTTTGTATGTCCGGGTGCCTTGAGGATGTCGGAGTTCTCCCAAGTCTCCGTATGTCCCGTCTGTTCCGTGTCGATCATCTGCGTGAGTTAGGGCGATGTTTCTAGTGGTCCTATCATGGACTGGTAATGTTGGTTTGTCTGTCCGGTGGTTCCCTGGATCGGTCGGTTCTGGTGAATTATGTGCGGTCTATTCCTTGACTGCTATAGTTTCTCCAAGCGACTTAATCTAGGACCGTCAGTGTCTTTACCTCTGGTTGCATGGCGAGTCCTCCTTGACTGCTTGGTTGACCTAGCGGCCAAGTGATGGATAGCCTAGGCCCAGAGAGTGGTTTATCGGTGGTTTGGTTTCCGGTATCTTGGCTTGACCTTGGGGTTTTCCATTGTCACGCGGACATCATCCGATGCCCTGTGAGGGCTGTAACCGTGTTCCGAGGTGGCCAAGAGGGTTTGTGCTTGTGTGTCTTTGTCTGGTTCCAGTCAACCCGGGGTCACCCAGTGGTTGACAGGTAGCCTTATGTGTCTCGACGGTTCTACCCAGTTCGAGACATGGTTCTGGATGCTTCGAGGTATCATCCTACCTCGATCTATGTGTCCAGGCGTGTCTGAAGGTCCTCGGTGTTCCCTCAGGTCTCCGTGAGTCATTTTCTGCGGAGTGTCGTTTCGCGTGGCTTAGGATTAGACCAATTGGCGGCTTATTCCACTGTCAATGATGATGTTACCTTTGAGTCGTCCGACTCAAGGATCGTTACGTAGTAGGTCTAGTCGCCTTGTCCTGAGTCTGTTGGCAGTTGTCTTGCTGCCTTGGTGCTTCATAGTACGTGCCACAGTGCTTCTTTGCATGTTTGTACTAAAACACTCTTGTTTCAGAGTCTCTGTGTCTAGTGAGCCTCCAATTGTTGTAGCCCTAAGGCCTTGAGTTGCCGACCCGGCTGGGAATGGTGGAGGGGTGTTCCCGTTATACGCGGTTTGTAAGCTAGTTTCCGTGGGCCACCACTGTACAGTGGCGTCCTGGTGGGTGGGGAAAACTAGCTAGAGGCCTGGCTCTCCAGCAAGAGTCGGTGTGTGCACACGTGGTCAGGGGCTTTGGACTGACGCCGACGGGCGTGACCCTGACTAGTACTTGTATTGTGGTTCTGCGTGGGTCTGCGACTCGGCCGTGCCCGTGTTGGTCGCGCTCGGTGGGTAGTCGAGACACTTGTGGTGTGTGTTGCGGCGCAGCATAAGACGTCAGTGGACGCAGCTGGCTGTTCTTCTAGTGAGGAGGTGCTTCCCTCACGTGACACGTGACTCTTCGTGTTCTTCGCGTTTCTTGCGCGTCGTGACCTTTCCGGGTTAGCCCTCTCGTGGCCCTACTCGAGGTCAGTGTTGTGTTGTGTGCACGACGTTCTAGTCGTGTGTGCTGTCGGGTCTGTCCGTCATCTGTCTAGGTCTTTTCTAGACTTTTTGTCTATCCTTACATGTCTTCGTCTTAGACCTGGCTTCGTGTCGGCAGATCGGTAACTCCTGACTTTGTCAGATCAGAGTCACCCTTCTGTCGCTGCTTGGAGTAGTTTGGGGAGCTGAGGTTGGTTCAGCTGTCGCGCCGGTTCGGTACGACTTTTTCCCTTTTCTTTTAGCTTCCCTTGCTCTTAGCCTGCTCCCTACTCCTACTGTTCCCGTTCTTTTTACAACTTGGTAGTGTAGCTTTTCCTGTTTTGCTACTGCTGTTGCTTTCTGTTCCGTGTTCTGCGTATTTTTTTTCAGTGGGGATCCGCATGACCCCTACTGAGCCTCTGTTTGGAGACTCACCCCTGCTTTTTCAGGTGGGTGGTGTCGCCCCTGTTCGTGGTTCCTGGTGTGGCGCGTCCGTAGCTGCCAGCGGTACCTTCCTCGGGTTTCCCCCGACCTCAGTGTACGTTCTTTCCCTGTGGCCTGTACTTGTCTTTAATTTTCTGGACTGGACTCTGATGTAATTGTTAAATTGAAATTGTTAATAAAAAGTAATTTTATTTCTGCTACTTTAGCAAACCGATCTAATGAAATTTAATTACTTACTGTACTATCTCTGTGGCTTCAATGTACTAATCGACAATCCTTTTTCCCATCGGAGCTTTACCGCTCTTGGGAGACCTCGCGGGTTCCGCGTGGTATCAGGTGTATTCGGTAGTCCTACCGGGTATATATGGTATCCGGGATCCGGGTCGTTACACCTACCTTCTATTTCCACGGTATCAGGTCTTCCTCTTCCCGTTTCCTTATTTCGGCGATTCGAGCTCGTCGTTTGCTTGATGCGGGTTGTCAGGGTTTTCTCGCTTCTGTGGTCTTGGTAGACCAGCCAGGTCCGGATGTCGAGGACACTCCGGTGGTGTGCGAGTTTCCTGATATTTTTTCAGAGGACTTACCAGGGTTACCTCCCCAGCGGGAGATCGATTTCGTTATCGAGGTGGTGCCGAGTACAGGACCTTTGGCGAAGGCTCCCTACCATATGGCCCCCGCTGAGTTGAGGGAATTGCGGGTGCAGTTGCAGGAGCTGCTGGTCAAGGGGTACATTCATCCTAGTTTTTCCCCTTGGGGTGCGCCTGTGTTGTTCGTGAAGAAGAATGATGGTAGCTTGCGGTTGTGCATTGACTACCGGCAGCTGAATGAGGTAACCATGAAGAACAAGTATCCGTTACCGTGAATTGATGATTTGTTCAACCAGCTTCAGTCTGCTCGAGTGTTCTCACAGATTGATTTGCGGTCTGGTTACTATCAGCTAAGGATTCGCGAGTCTGATGTGGAGAAGACTGCGTTCAGCTTGAGGTATGGGCATTATGAGTTCTTGGTGATGCCGTTTGGGATCACCAAAGCCCCCGCAGCCTTCATGGACTTGATGCAGAGGGTGTTTCATCCCTACTTAGACCAGTTCATTGTCGTATTTGTAGACGACATCCTTATTTATTCGCTGTCTGCCGAGGAGCACGCGTACCATTTGGGTGTGGTGCTGCAGACGTTGCGAGATCACCAGTTGTATGCAAAGCTCAGTAAGTGCGAGTTCTGGCTCCGCGAGGTGCACTTTTTAGGGCACGTGATTTCTGGTGATGGCATTTTCGTGGACCCCGCCAAGGTCGAGGTAGTGTTGCAGTGGCCGAGGCCGAGGTCGGTGACGGAGATCCAGAGTTTCTTGGGGCTTGCGGGCTATTATCGCCGGTTTATCCAGGATTTTTCTCGCATTGCGACCCCGATGACTAGACTTACACGGAAGGATGTGCCTTTCGTCTGGTCTGAGGAGTGTGAGCAGAGTTTCAGGGAACTGAAGAGATTGCTCACCTCGGCTCCGGTGTTGGTTCTGCCTTCAGGATCGGGAGGTTTTGTGGTGTGTACAGATGCTTCCGGGGTCAGATTGGGTGCTGTGTTGATGCAGCATGGTAGAGTGGTATCTTATGCATCTTGGCAGCTGAAGCGCCACGAAGAGAACTACCCTACCCATGACCTGGAGTTGGCGGCTGTGATCTTCGCGTTGAAGATCTGGAGGCATTATCTGTACGGTGAGAAGTTCGAGGTGTTCACTGACCATCAGAGTTTGAGGTATGTGTTCACGCAGAGGGACCTTAACCTGAGGTAGAGGCGTTGGATGGAGTTTATGAAGGATTATGACTTCACCCTGTCTTATCAGCCGGGCAGGATGAATGTCGTCACCGATGCTTTGAGTCAGAAGGTCGCGGTTAGTGCCTTGATGTTGAGGAAGTGGAGGCTCTGGGAGCAAGTGCCCGAAGTATCTTTCTGGCTCAAGATTCCCCAAGAGCCAGGGTTAGCTGTGCTTGCGAGTCTGACTGTCACTCTCGCTATCCGCCGTCAAGTGACAGAGGCTCAGCATGCGGACCCTGAGTTGCCCCGGATCTTGGCTATGGCTGATGTGGAACTCGGCGAGGACGGTGCTGCGAGGTTTTGTGGCAGGCTGTATGTCCCAGCCGAGGAGCTGGTTCGTCATGCGGTGTTGCGCGAGGCTCATGGGAGCAGGTACACTGTACACCCGGGTGCGACGAAGATGTATCGGAACTTACGGAGGTAGTTCTGGTGGCCTGGCATAAAGAGAGATGTGGCCGAGTTTATGGCCAGGTGCCTGACATGTCAGCATGTGAAGGCGGGAGCATCAGCGACCGGGAGGTACTCTTCAGCCCTTGGATGTTCCCGCGTGGAAATGGGACCACGTGACCATGGATTTCGTGGTGGGATTACCGAGGACTCCGAGCAGTCAAGACAGTATTTGGTTGCTGGTGGATAGGCTGACGAAGGTGACGCGGTTGTTACTGGTTAAAGTCAGCTGGAGTGTGCCCAAGTTAGCTCGTCTTTATGTGGAGCGGATCATTCCATTGCATTGGATTCCCATCTCCATTGTGTCGGATCGGGATCCGCGCTTCACTTCTGGATTCTGGAGAAGTTTCCAGCGAGCACTTGGCACGGAGTTGGCTTTTAGCTCGGCATATCATCCTCAGTCAGATGGTCAGTCAGAGAGGACCATTCAGACTTTGGAGGATATGTTGAGATCCTGCTGCCTGGAGTGACAGGGGAGTTGGATTCACCACCTGCTGTTAGTGGAGTTTGCCTACAACAACAGCTATCATTCGAGCATCGACATGGCTCCTTATGAGGCGTTGTATGGGTGTCCGTGTCGGACTCCACTTGATTGGTTTGTGGTTGGTGAGGGTGTTTTGACGGGACCGGAGTTGGTGTAGCTGTGTGTGGATGTTGTGCACCTGGTTCGTCAGAACATGTTGGCGGCCCAATGTCGACAGAAGAGCTATGCTGACCGTAGGCGGCAGCCTCTTGCGTTCGCCGTGGGCGATCGTGTGTTCTTGAGAGTTTTTTCGATGAAGGGAGTGATGCGCTTTGGACGGCGGGGGAAGCTGAGTCCCCGTTATATTGGTCCATTTGTGATTGTGGAGCGCATCGGTGAGGTAGCCTATCGGCTGCAGTTACCTCCTGAGTTGGCGTCGGTGCATGACGTGTTTCTGATGCGGGACTGACCACGGACACGACTCGAATTATGAATGCGATCCTTGGGCTCTAGACGAGCTCGTGATTGTCCCTTAGCGAGGGAAGCGTCGGACGTGCGCGGTTAAGAAACCGGCAGTGAGCTAGGGTGGTCGGCTCTCTCTCGTGCCCGAATCGGGTCACGGGAAGGTCACTCTCTCTCTCGCAGCAGTGGTGATACAACAATATATATCGAGCTAACGGCCCTACAACATGCTCTCTAGCAGCGGCATAAGAGATATATATGAATAGAGCAAATGCCGAGTAAGGGAGCGAATACGATACCTCCACGTTCTCGGCGTGGGGAAGACGGACCCGGCCGAACTCGTACTCCCGGGACGATTAATACACAAATGTTACAGCAAAGAACTACTACCCACTCCATGCAGGGAGGTAAAGGGCTACACAAGTGGGTCTGGGAGGACCGATTCCGGGTTGACGGGCGGCTTCTCGCGTAGCTTCGGCAGCACACGTACTCACAGCCGTGGGGCCCACGTGCTGGTCGGAGGGGCCGTGTGGGGCCCAGTGGCACCCCTATGGTGGGGACGCTTGGGGAATCGCTCCCTGGGCTAGCGGCGTGCTGGTTCGCCGGCCGGAGGCCGGGCGGCTCCGATCGGCACCCGCCGGCTTAGCTGGCCACGGATTTGCACTTGCTATTTTACAGCGCGCGACCCGACGGAATTGCTTGTTGCGGCCAATCTCGACGTCGGATTGGCAATCAGGAGGTACCGTTGGAAAGCTCTTTCAAAGTACTTCAAGATAGGACTGGAGAAAGAAGCTGGATCTGCACGGATCTGGCCTTTAACTATTTTTCAAGTTGCTGTTGCACAGTACCCGAAATCTCAGAACAGTAAGTAGTTTTCCTGAGAACTGCCGTTGACCGATAGGTAGACCTCCGAATCTGAAGTTGGGCTCTTCAGAAAAGTGGTAGAAATTTAAGAGAGGAAATCAGGGATAGTTTTAGATCTGGAAAATATGGAAGTTTGGATTTTCTATAGAATTTATACTGGCGGTGGGTCGGATCTGGAATGAGGCAGACAGAACAGGTTTGGGAACTTGGGCGAATTTATAAAAATATGTGGAAGGCTGAACAAAAATCAAGAAAATTCTTGGTGATAGGGTAAGGTGGACATAATCTCCAATAAAATTGGGGACTCCTGGGAAAATTAAAAAGTGGTTCGGAAAAGGTGTTCTTCAGCTGGCTGTAACAGTGAACAGAAACTGGACAGAATTGGAAGGAGATGATGAACGAAAATGGGAAAATATGAAACGGGATCTATAGATCAAACCAATTTTTTTGGAGGGTGCTGGGAACCTCTGGAACATACCCTAAAATTTTCAGCTTAAGATGATCACGTGGTGGAGAGCAGAAATTCGGAGAAGTAGCTACTGTCTTGAGTGGATAGAACTGTAGAGGCGGCTTCGCGGCGGCGCAACGGCGGCACGAACAGCGGCGGCACAGATGATGATCAGAGGTGGAGAAGGGATGATAGAAGAGGGAATCACTCTAGAATTGTAGAGGGATAGGGGGATAACTCCAGGAGAGAGAGGGGGGCGCAAATGCTCTTGGCTCCAAATGGATTTTTTTCTTTCTTCATAATTATCAAATGGAAAATACAAGTTTTTATATGCTACACATCAAATCCAATCTCCACCATTGGATCTAGGGATGGGGAAGGGATGACCTGGATTAAATGTGGCCAACACACAAAAGAAATAAAAAAATTCAAGGGGAGGGCGCCCCCTTGACCAAGGGGGGGACATGGTAGAAATGGTAGGTAGCCTACCTTGGACTTTGAAGTCCAATTATCTCCCATGTGCATATTGACATTCAACCCTTCTAGATGCCACCTAGGCAAGTTTGACCAGCCCCATATGGGTGACATGGACCAATGGGAAAGGGCTGGGGGCCCCCTTGCTGGACCTACGGGCAAATTACATAGAAACCCACACAATCTAAGGGAATGACGCATTGGCTTACAAAGCATTACAATTGTGCATATACTTTCCCATGGATATAAAAATAAACTAAAGGACATAAATGTAAAATAAAATGTACATGCTCGGCGTCGATTCCCATCAGTTTCACGTATCGATGTTGTGAAAATATATGCCCGATGACTCTCATGTGCTTGAGAATTCTGTTTGGCCAGAGGTGACTCCAGATCTTTCTCTCCCAGAGCTTCCCGTCCGCGTTGAGGATAGGCGAGAGCAGCGCCTACGGAACAAGGTCATCCCATTGGTCAAGGTGGTGTGGCAGCGGCACTCTGGTGGTAAGGCCTCTTGGGAGCGTGAGGAAGAGATGCGTCAGCAGTTCCCTTACCTGTTTGAGTGAGTCTTCCTCTTCTTTCCCCTTGGGTTGTTCTCAATTTCGAGGATGAAATTCCTTTAAGGGGGGAGGGCTGTAATATCCCGGACCTTTCGGATCCTTCCTCGTGGGTCTCGGATCTGATTTCTCGGAGTGTCCGGCTTCATTGTGTTTGAAATTTTATTTCAGACATTTTTCGTGTTCAGATCGGCGCGATCTGAAGTTGTTTCGGAGGCCTGGAAGCGTTCCGCGACTTTTCCGCGGGTGTTTTCCGATTTCCGGTATGTGTTTCGGTAATTCCTTCGGAACCTCGCTGCGGGTGAATCGGGTCGTTCACCTCGACACGAGTGGTACCGTTGTGATCGGTGCGTTTCGAGGATCCCAAAAATGTAATTTTCTATTTTTTGGTATTTTTTAGAATTTTTGGATTTTCTATAAATACCTCTCTTTTTCTCTCTCTTCCCCACCCTCTTCTTCTTCTTCTTCCCTTTCTCCCCACCGTGAGCACCGCCCCCTTCCTCTCTCTCTCTCCCGTTCGACCGCGGCGGCGTCCCCTCCGGCTGCAGACGGCGTGGGGCGACGGCGTGACGACGTGAGCGACGGAGAGGCGATCGTGGCGGCGTAAAGCTTGTGGGAACCGTGAAGGGACGAGGGTTTTTCAAAGTGTTCTTTGCGATTTCGGCAACGATTCGGCGGAGCTTTTGCTCCATTGAGATAGGGTGACGTTCCATAGCTCCCCGCCTTTCGTTCCCGTGATTTGTAGGCCGAGGGGAGGCCGAGAGGGGCGTGTTTGAGCGGGTTTGGGGTTTTCCATGATTTGGGGAGAGTTCGCCCGATTTATGGATTTAGCCCGCGATTTTACATTTTGGTGGCGTAGTATTATGCTAGGGGTCCCCAGGGGTCTTCCCCTTTGATTTCCCCCGCTCCGGTGGAGGCATGGGGGCGTGGTTGGTTTTTTGGGCATTTTCCCATCGTCTCACCCTCGGGCGGTTGTGACGGTCCTTCCAGTGACCCTCACATCATGTAACGCGCCTGGGTGGGAGTGTTACAGCCCTGTGTTGCCAATTGGAGGTCTGTGGGCTGTGACGGCCCCTCGATAGACCGCCACAGGCGCGTGACGCGCCTGGGTTGGGCGGTTAGAGGCTTCCCGACCGTTGGCACGACCGTTGGTTTTTGACCTTTGGGGGGGTCAAAGCCTGTGACGCACCAGGACTGGCGCGTCACAGCCTTGTGACGCCCCAGGGAGGGTGCGTCAGAGTTGACAAACCCCAGGTCATGTAATGCTCCAACGTTGGACCGTTACATGCTGTGACGCACTGAGTCGCACGCGTCACAGCTGTTCCTCGTTTGTCTTGTGACGCACCAGGGTAGGCGCATCATGTTAGAGATGTATGCCCTTCAAGCCAATCACAAGTGTTGTGATGGTGACATTTCTTGTACAATTTCATTCAATATGCTAATGGCATTTTCTTTATTATATTCTTAGCACGTTATAGTATGTTTGTTGTAATATGATGAAGTCCTTGAATATGAGCTGTGATGATTGGATCATGATGAGATTGTGATAATGAGATCAGTCATCTAGATGTTTATATTCTAAATGTTCCTGGTCGTAGGATCTTCAAGAAGGGACATTGAAGATCCGGATAGACCGGTGCACGTGGTACTCACTCATGTGATGAGGGTGGTTGATCTCATAATCACCGGTGTGGTGACATCAAGGTACACATGCAGGTGCTCGTTAGTGGAATGAGTTCACTGAACTGACCCGATCTAGAATTCCTGAATGGTAATCATGCTGACTGTCAATCAGGAGATTCTAGTGCCACAGTAGCATAGTTGGATCTTTGACCTGAGTCACTAAAGAGGTTTTGCATGGACTGCACTGAGCGTTTGGTTGCTGACTTATGAACTTCAATCTTGTGGTTCTTAATAGTTAGCTATTCGGATTCAGTGGGATTCATGTGAAAACACTTTGGTGGACAACAAGGGATCATTCACTCTCTGCATGGATTAAGAGAGAGAATGCTCTATGGACATGTACTTAGAAATCCCTGGCCAGGGTATGGGAGTTCACTGAGAAAAGGAGTTTTCTAGTGAACTGTACTTAAGAGTACAAGGGTCCATAAGATCAGGATGCTTTAGGATTTGACAGTTTGACCGTACCCTAATTCTGATTGGAGCATTGTATGAATGAGGATCTATAACTGTGTGGAATCTGATGACGGAAAGGTTCAATATAGGTTGCATCCCTCCCAAAGTCATTTGGGATCACGAGGTGTTGCTTGGTGCCGTTCGTGGTCGGAAAGCCTGTTAAATCCATTGAGAGTTAATGGATTATGATTAATTAAGTTAAGAAGAGTTCTTAGCTTAATGGGTCTGAAAACTAAACAGACTATTGGGCCTAGAGGGTCACACACAATAGAGTAGTGGATAAGACGGATAAGGACGGTAATTATAGACAGTTTCTGTGTTTTTGTGAAAAATGCCAGAGTCTATAAATACACGTTGAGGAGAGAAACCCTGGCCAAGCACTGGGGTTTCTCCCCTGGGCGCCCCCCCTCTCTCTCTCTCTCCTCCCTGACCTGGGCGCACCCCTCTCTCTCTCCTCCTCCTAAGGCGGTGGATGGTGGTGTTGAGGAGTGGCCGATGTGTGGAGATCGAGAAGGAGACTCCGTCCGTTCCTGTTGCTCGTGTGGATACATCTAGAGGCCAGACACTTGGACGGCTAGCAGCCCGACGAGCCTCTACTCGATCGTCTTCGGGCATCTGGGAATTGATTAATCCCGCAAAGGTATAGAACTGTTCTTCCTTGGCGGGTTCTTCGATGTATGGTTTCTTGATTTTGATCGCCAGCAACGATACGACTCTTAGGGTTTCGTTGTTTCCGCTGCTCCTCTGATCGAAACCTTATAGTGGTATCAGAGCCAGGTTGCTGGTCTGATCAAAATCAGGATTATTATATTATTTTTCATCCTTCACGTTCATGCTTAGGGCTCAATTTAGGATGTTCGATTGAGTCTCTCACGGATGAGTTTTTGGTCAATTGATCCCATGGAATTGTTCCTGGTATCAAGAGGATCAAAACGCACGTTTTGGTGCGTTGATTGACCCTATGGTGAGGGCGAATCGAATGTGTCTTCGGGGCCGTTGTCGCCGTTCGCACAGGGAGAGGGAGGCCGATTCAGGCCATTAATCTCCGATTGTGGATGTCCATGGGGCTGGCAAGAGTTGCTGGACGATTCCCCAAGGCGTCCCACGGCGTCCGGGTGCGTGCGGCGGCCGGATGGGGCGGCTCTGGCGAGGTTCGCGGCGAACAGGGCGGAACGGCCCCGTGATGATCGCCGGCGCCTCCTCCGGCCAAGGTGTCGAGGGCGGTGGCCGGCGGACGTGCCGGCGGGACCCCAGGGGTCGTCTGCGGTGGTCGGGGGCGGCGGACGGTCCCCCTGCGGCGAGCACCGGGGGGCTAGGGTTTTACCCCAGCCCCCTCCCCTTCGCGATCGGGCAGGGGAGACGACCCCCTCGTGGGTCTCCCGCAGGCGGATCCGGCCCGCGCCCGGATCCGCGCCCGATAAGCCCCCCCTTATATATTTTTTTTGAATTTTATTCATTTTAAAATGTTTAAAATGCATTTAATGTGAGAAAATTTCTGAGAAAATTCTGAAAAATATTTTAATGTGATTCTAAAATTGTTTTAGTGATCTATTAACTTATTTTTCATTATTGGCCCTTGGTTAATTAGTTAATGGGAATTTTAAAATGGTTTTAAGTATTTCCTATTATCTAATTAATTAATGTTAATTACTATAAGGATGTGATTCTTATGAGGTTAATTAACAGTATATTATTGTTGAGCCCATGTAGTGAATGTGTATGACTATTGTCTAAAGTTGTTTAGACTTGATTGTTTTAACTAAATTGTTTAGTTAATTAATGTTGCGTAATTTCAAAACTAATTACTATTATTTTGAAATCAACGTTATATCTCGCTATAATTATATGATAATTTCTTAATGATGCATGTGATGTGTCATGTGAGTGGATGGATGGTCATGGATTTAGATATCATGTGATGGTATGGTTTGTGGTGAATGGATCATGATGTGATTATTGGGGCCTGCGTGCCTCCTTCTCTCTCTCTCTCTCTTATTAATCCGGGTTGTACATTCTATCTCCCACCTGTGTTGTACTACCCTTGACTGGTTCAAGGTTTCTTATTATTATCTGATGTATATTTATGGGCCTGCGTGCCCAAATTTCAAATTTACTTGTAATAATAAGAAGCGGATGAAGACTAAGAAGGAAGCCGACTACGGTGGCTCGGGAGATTCTTCACATCCAGTGGGAGCATTGGATGCTCCAAGTCTTTGAGAATTTACCATGTTGTGTGTACATTACCAACTGGCTCTGGTAATGTTGCTAGGTTTAAAGTCCATGATCATCCATCGGTGTTATAGCATATATTTGATATATGTGATAGTGCTACTAATTATATATATATATATATATATATATATATATATATATATATATATATATATATATATATATACATATATATATATATACATAATTTTAGAGTATATTCGATACTCCAAATTATTATTATATATATACAGCACCTATATTGATGAGACCAAAATATTCAAATCCCCTTCAATCAAATATTAGGTCGATAAGCGTGAGACATTAAGAATGTTCCATGTAGCCTTTCGTTATTATAGTCAAAGTGAGCCGTCCTTAGACTGTGGGAGTTTGTTGTGCTACCACAAGACTGTCACAACAAGGGGACGGAGACTTAGGCTAGGGCTTGGGCCGAACCTTGGGATGGGGGCTGGCATGGCTTTGTTGTGCTACCACAAGAGTTATGTCATAAACCCACTCTCATAACGTAACAACGGGTTGGACCTAACCAACGCTCGTGGTTTGTTGTGCTACCACAAGATCACGAAGCGTTTGGAGGCTAAATTACTGGGAGTTACAAGGAGTTGTAATTGGCAAGAGTTGCCTACCCATTAAGTATGGGGTAGTTTATTGTGCTACCACAAGACTACTTCCATAATGTTAATGGGATCCTAGTACCCACTAGGACACAGTCGTTGTGTCCCATCTTTGCATATTAGGGGTTATGCAAAATCGTTAAAAATTAGTGGGAGTATTAAGTTAGCATAAAAGTCCATGTCTTAATTTAATATCATGAATATCTGCAATGTTGTTCTAAATTCTATTATTTCCTCTTATAGATCGCAATGACGAACCACCCATTGAGAGGCATATTGGATGCCAACAGGCTGACTGGTCCAAATTATGTCGATTGGCTCAGGAATCTGAGAATTGTTCTTACGGCTGGAAAAATAGCCTATGTCCTTGAGCAGCCTGTTCCTCCTGTTCCTGCTGATGATGCCGATGAGGCTGAGGTGATTCTTTATGAGAAGCATAAGGAAGATGCCACTCTGGCCCAATGTTATATGCTAGCCTCCATGACTAATGAGTTACAAAGGCAGCATGAAAAGATGGATGCTAGATCCATCCTATTCCACCTGGAGGAGCTCTTTGGAGCTCAGAGTAGAACAGAGAGATATGAGATATCTAAGAATCTATTCGGGGCCAAAATATCTGAGGGAACATCTGTGCAGACACATGTTCTCAAAATGATAGAGTGGATTGAGAGGCTGAAAGAATTATGTTTTGATATGAACAAGAATTTGTGCATTGACCTAATCTTGCAGTCTCTCCCATGTTCATTCTCCCAGTTCATAGTGAATTTCAACATGAATAAGATAGAGTGCTCTCTAGCAGAGCTTCTTAATATGTTGAAGACAGCTGAGGGGACAATGAACAATGGGAAATCTTCTGTGCTACTTGTTGGTAAGACCAACAAGAAGAGAAAGAATCAATCTGTTTTTAAGAAAAACAAGAAGAAAAAGCAGGATAAGCAGGGAAAGACTGCCAAGAAGGATGAGGCTAAGAAGGACAAGGGCCAATGTTTTCACTGCCATAAGGATGGTCATTGGAAGAGGAAATGTAAGTTGTATCTTGCAAAAAAGGCAAAACAGAAGCTTGGAGAAGCTTCAGGTATGTTCATGATTGTTGACCTAAACTTGTCTTATAGATCCACATCGTGGGTATTAGATACTAGATGTGCATCTCATATCTGCAATGACTTGTAGGTGCTGACAAGCAGTAGGCAATTGAACAAAGGCGAGGTTGACTTGCGACTGGGAAATGGAGCAAAGGTTGCTGCGCTCGCGGTTGGGAAGGTGAACCTCCAGATGCCTACAGGAGTTACACTAAAGCTTATAGACTGTTATTATGTTCCTTCTATAATAAAGAACATTATTTCCATTTCTTGCTTAAATAAATATGGATTTGTTGTAAGTTTTGGAAACAATGGTTGTTCTTTATTATTAAATGGTGAATTATTTGCCAGTGGGAGCTTAATGAATGGTTTGTATATTTTAGATGTGGCATCTCATGTGATGTGTGTGGACAAACCTCTTAAGAGAAAAAGAGGCAATGTGAATCAAGCTTATCTTTGGCATTGTAAGCTTGGTCATATCAATGAGGAAAGATTGAAAAAGTTGTGTAAGAATGGATATCTTGATCCATTTGATTATGAATCATTCACGACTTGTGAATCTTACCTCATGGGTAAGATGACCAAGTCTCCATTTTCTAGACATGGAGAAAGAGCAAATGAGTTGTTAGAACTCATACACTCTGATGTGTGTGGACCTATGTCCATACATGCCAAAGGAGGTTATTCATACTTCATTACATTCACTGATGATTTCTCAAGATTTGGATACGTGTACTTAATGAAGTACAAATCTGAAGCTTTTGAGAAATTTGTCGAGTTTAAGAATGAAGTAGAGAAACAAACCGGGAAAAGTATTAAAACTCTTCGATCAGATCGAGGGGGTGAATACTTGAGTACGGAGTTCACACAGTTTTTAAGGGATAATGGAATATTGTCTCAATGGACTCCTCCTTATACACCTCAGCTGAATGGTGTAGCAGAAAGGAGGAATCGTACCCTATTAGATATGGTACGGTCCATAATGTGTTTTGCTGGTTTACCCTTGTCCCTCTGGGGTTATGCCTTGGAGATTGCTGCACACTTGTTGAACAAAGTCCCATCGAAGTCTGTCGATTCCACTCCATATGAGATATGGAAAGGAAAGAAGCCAAATCTTAAGTACTTTAAGGTTTGGGGTTGCCCTGCCCATGTAAAGAAACATGACTCTGATAAACTGGGATCTAAGACTGAGAAGTGCAGGTTTGTGGGATATCCTAAGGAAACTTATGGATATTATTTCTACCAGCCTAGCGATCAAAGAGTGTTTGTAGCTAAACATGATGTATTCCTTGAGGAAGAGTATATCCTTGAAGGAAACAGTGGGAGCTTGGTAGAACTAGAAGAAGTTCTAGAACCACAACCTGTCAGTGTACCTTCTCAAGATCCAGTGCAAACTGACTCACAAACTGTGCGTAGGTCAGGCCGGATACCTGTTCAACCAGATAGATATGTAGGACATATTTCTGGTAAGGTATCACATAATGAGGATGATGATCCTAAGACCTACGAGGAGGCGATGAGTGTCAGTGACTCCAGGAAATGGCAAGAGGCCATGATATCTGAAATGGATTCCATGTACTCCAACCAAGTTTGGAACTTGGTGGATCCACCTGAGGGTATTGTACCTATTGGATGCAAGTGGATCTTTAAAAGAAATATTGGAGTAGATGGAAAGGTTGATACCTATAAGGCAAGGCTTGTAGCGAAGAGATATCGTCAAAGGCAAGGGGTTGACTATGACGAAACCTTCTCTCCTGTATCCATGCTAAAATCCATTAGAATTTTACTTGCCATTGCTGCACACTATGATTATGAAATCTGGCAGATGGATGTGAAGACGGCATTCCTCAATGGAAACCTTGAGGAAGAAGTGTACATGACACAGCCTGAGGGATTCACATCCAAAGAGTATCCAGATAGAGTGTGCAGGCTTCAGAGGTCCATATATGGACTAAAGCAAGCATCTCGCAGTTGGAACATAAGGTTTGATGAAGCAATCAAGTCTTATGACTTCGTTAAGAACGAAGATGAGCCATGTGTATACAAAAAGGCAAATGGCAGTGCAATCACCTTTTTGGTACTGTATGTGGATGACATACTACTCATTGGGAATGATGTAGGTATGTTATCGTCAGTCAAATTAAAGCCTGGCTGTCAAAGCATTTCTCCATGAAGGATTTGGGAGAAGCATCCTATGTGTTGGGGATTAGGATCTATAGAGATAGATCAAAAAGGATGCTAGGCTTGTCCCAATCAATGTACATAGACACCATTGTCAAAAGGTTTGGCATGGAAGACTCCAAGAGAGGTCTAATACCAATTAGACATGGAGTCTACCTCTCTAAGGAGATGTCCCCTAAAACTCCAGAAGAGAGGGAGTACATGAGTAGGGTTCCCTATGCCTCTGCCATAGGGTCCATCATGTATGCGATGTTATGTACTAGGCCTGATATAGCTTATGCTTTAAGTGTTACGAGCAGGTATCAAGCAGATCCAGGTGAACAACACTGGATAGCTGTGAAATGTATCCTTAAGTACTTAAGAAGGACTAAGGATCTATTTCTGGTATATGGAGGAGAGGACTTGAAACTGAGAGGATACACTGACTCTAGTTTCCAGTCTGACAAAGATGATAGCAAGTCAACCTCTGGGTTCATTTTTACTCTCAATGGTGGGGCAATGAGTTGGAAGAGTTCCAAACAAGAAACCACTGCTGATTCAACAACTGAGGCCGAGTACATTACTGCTGCCGAGGCGTCAAAGGAGGCGGTCTGGATGAAGAAGTTCATCGATGGATTGGAAGTTGTCCCAAGCATCTCTGATCTTGTCCCCATGTTTTGTGACAACAATGGGGCAATTGCGCAAGCAAAGAAGCCGAGGTCTCATCAGAAGTTCAAGCATATTCTGCGGCGTTATCACTTGATCAGAGAGATTATAGCTAGAGGAGATGTGATAGTAGATAGAGTATCTTCTACTGATAATATTGCAGATCCATTGACTAAGCCTTTATCTCAAAGTGTGTTTAAGCGTCACGTTGGGCTGATGGGGATCAAGCATGTGGGTGATTGGCTTTAGTGCAAGTGGGAGATTGTTAGAGATGTATGCCCTTCAAGCCAATCACAAGTGTTGTGATGGTGACATTTCTTGTACAATTTCATTCAATATGCTAATGGCGTTTTCTTCATTATATTCTTAGCACGTTATAGTATGTTTGTTGTAATATGATGAAGTCCTTGAATATGAGCTATGATGATTGGATCATGATGAGATTGTGATAATGAGATCAGTCATCTAGATGTTTATATTCTAAATGTTCCTGGTCGTAGGATCTTCAAGAAGGGACATTGAAGATCCGGATAGACCGGTGCACGTGGTACTCACTCATGTGATGAGAGTGGTTGATCTCATAATCACCAGTGTGGTGACATCAAGGTACACGTGCAGGTGCTCGTTAGTGGAATGAGTTCACTGAACTGACCCGATCTAGAATTTCTGAATGGTAATCATGCTGACTGTCAATCAGGAGATTCTAGTGCCACAGTAGCATAGTTGGATCTTTGACCTGAGTCACTAAAGAGGTTTTGCATGGACTCCACTAAGCGTTTGATTGCTGACTTATGAACTTCAATCTTGTGGTTCTTAATAGTTAGCTATTCGGACTCAGTGGGATTCATGTGAAAACACTTTGGTGGACAACAAGGGATCATTCACTCTCTGCATGGATTAAGAGAGAGAATGCTCTATGGACATGTACTTAGAAATCCCTGGCCAGGGTATGGGGGTTCACTGAGAAAAGGAGTTTTCTAGTGAACTGTACTTAAGAGTACAAGGGTCCATAAGATCAGGATGCTTTAGGGTTTGACAGTTTGACCGTACCCTAATTCTGATTGGAGCATTGTATGAATGAGGATCTATAACTGTGTGGAATCTGATGACGGAAAGGTTCAATATGGGTTGCATCCCTCCCAAAGTCATTTGGGATCACGAGGTGTTGCTTGGTGCCGTTCGTGGTCGGAAAGCCTGTTAAATCCATTGAGAGTTAATGGATTATGATTAATTAAGTTAAGAAGAGTTCTTAGCTTAACGGGCCTGAAAACCAAACAGACTATTGGGCCTAGAGGGTCACACACAATAGAGTAGTGGATAAGACGGATAAGGACGGTAATTATAGACAGTTTCTGGATTTTTGTGAAAAATGCCAGAGTCTATAAATACACGTTGAGGAGAGAAACCCTGGCCAAGCACTGGGGTTTCTCCCCTGGCCGCCCCCCCTCTCTCTCTCTCCTCCCTGAACTGGGCGCACCCCTCTCTCTCTCCTCCTCCTAAGGCGGTGGATGGTGGTGCTGAGGAGTGGGCGACGTGTGGAGATCGAGAAGGAGACTCCGTCCGTTCCTGCTGCTCGTGTGGATACATCTAGAGGCCGGACACTTGGACGGCTAGCAGCCTGACGAGCCTCTACTCGATCGTCTTCGGGCATCTGGGAATTGATTAATCCCGCAAAGGTATAGAACTGTTCTTCCTTGGCGGGTTCTTCGATGTATGGTTTCTTGATTTTGATCGCCAGCAACGATACGACTCTTAGGGTTTCGTTGTTTTCGCTGCTCCTCTGATCGAAACCTTACACGTCACAGTCTATAACGCACCAAGGCAGGTGCGTTACGTGTGGTTTTCCACCCAGTGTGTGACGCGCCTGCGTTAGGCCGTTAGGTTGCTGTGACGGTCCAGCCTAGACCGTCAGAGCCTGTGACGCGTCTAGGGTAGACCGTCAGGCTCTGGGCTGCATCGGGAGGTCTGCAGTCCCGTTTCTTGTCCGACTATGGTCACCGTGCGACGGTACCGGTACGTGGGACGGTCCCCGTACGTCGTCGGATGCGGACGTCGTTTTCCGTTGACTTGAGAGTCTACTCCGTTAGTGACCCTCCACTAGTCGTAGCCCACCAGTACGCGGTGCTGGTCTCACCAGGGAGTGGTGTACGGGCCGACCCTTAGAGACGGTTTGTGGACCGGTTGCCGTCGGGCCCCGCGTCTAGCAGCCAGAGTCTGGCTGAGGGGAAAACCGATCAGAGGACCAGACCAGGGACGGACGGTCTGTGTATGCACACGTGGTTGGGGGCGGTTGGACCCACGCTGACGGGCGTGACCCCAGCTAGTCACTTGTTCGTGGTTACTCGTTAGGTTTCCGTGCCTCTGATAGGAGCTACCACGCTAGGCAGTTCACCTGCGGTGCGGTGTAAGACGTCAGAGGACGCTACCGACTGTGCTTCTAGTGGGAGGTACTCCTGTCGAGTAGGGAGTGTCAGACTGTCAATCGTTGTGACTTCGACCTTTGGGTTTGGTCGGGTTGACAGCCGTGTTCCAGTCATTTCACCGCAGCATGTGTGTCGATTTTTGTGCCGTGAGACTGGTGTTTCGTAGATAGCAGGGCTTCCCTTTCCGAGGTACTCGCTTAGCCGCTAGCGTAGTGGTTTCCCGTTTGCGAGGTAGTGTTCTAGTGATCCCTACTGAGTCTTGTTCTGAGACTCATTCCCTGCGTATTTCCACCGTGTTTCAGGTGAGGCGCGGCTTCAGGGGAGCGCGTCTGAGGTTCAGCGAGGTTCGGGTGCCCAGCGTTAGTGCCAGAGGTCAGAGCCGGGGTATGTCCCGTGTAGCTGTACTTTTCTTTCTTGTCTCTGTACTTGTTGTGGACTACTGTTGCTATTCTATTGTTATCTGGTGGACCATGTATTAATTAATTGTTGTTTATTTCTATAATTATTTGTGATACTTGTGTAGTCTCCACACCATCCTTCTAACCCTTCCGAGTCTTCGGGCTTGTGGGTGACAGTACGAGTCTCTGGTTATCGGGCCTTCCCGGTGATCGGATTCTCGGGTCGTTACACTTACCCGGTGCACCCTCAACCAGGTTTTCCCCGGTACACTTCAGTAGCATTGATATGCACTCCAATCTGGTACCAGGCTTGCTCGGACTTTCATTCTAGCCTGCATTGACCTCACCCCTTTGCCCTTAGTCCGGCACACTCCTCGGCAGTGCACCCCTCAACCCTCTAGCGGTACACCTTAGCTCGTCCACCTTTCAGCAGTGCACTCCTCACCCTCCTTGGCAGTGCATCCCTCAACCCTCTAGCGGTACACCTCAGCTCATCCACCTTCCAGCGGTGCACCCTAGCTCGCCCCTTCCAGCGGTACACCCCCCCCAGTCTCCAGCGGTACACTCCCCAGCTCATCAGCGGTGCACCCCTCAGCCTCCTAGCGGCACACTCAATACTCACTCTCCATCCGGCACACTCTACCAGTCCTCCAAAAAAAGGGAGAGAAGATAATAATAATAATGATGAAAAGGGAGGGACTTTATGTAATGATAATGATAATAAAAGAGGGGTAATAATAATAAAAATGTAATGACAAATAGGAGAAGAGCTCATGGTCTGTGGGTGATAAAAGACAATCAACAAAGAAAGGGTAATGTCAATAAATGAATGATAATGACAAGTTTTAACAATCATCATGAATACAATGATATGGCTTTCGTCTCTCCTCCTCGGATTCCGGACCCGGGAATATTAATGATGTCTCCGCAGGCTGGGCTTTACCCTCGGGAGTTACCCCTCTCGTCATGGTCATTGCCCTACCTTGTCCCGGGCCAATATCTCATCAAGGTCCCCTCTCTCACTGGGATCTGATTCCCCTCTTCGTATTAAAATTGCCATCCCCTGGTAGACATTTGTACGGATTCGTCCCCGTTACCATCTTGTTTTCCGTATGGACGTTTGTCCAAATAAGAAATGGTCCACCAGTGGCCGACATAATCAGAGTGCTCATGTCCCAATATATGTTTTCAGTGTAGTTTGACTGCCCTTTTTTTTCTTCCGGCATCAATCAGTAATTCTTTCGACCGTGGAGCCCTTATTTCCGGAAATTAATCAAGGGTATTCCCTTCGCCGAGGGAATGTAAATAACGTTGTGATCTTCATGTTACGGCGGGTCGCAGTCCCGACCCGAACCACACAATCGCCTGACTGAGTCAGATCGAGCGCACCATGGGCTTCTATGAGGTCCGAACAAATCGTCACTTTATGACTGGTACGTCCACGTACTTAATAAACCAATAAATAAATAAACCGAAAGAGATAAATTAATCGATAAAATAAGTGCGTCCACGGACATCCAACTCAAAACATTAAGTGTTGAGTGTAAATGACTTTATTATTATAATCACGTTATGTTTTAACTCGTTTCCAATACAATACTACTCTAATACATCATGAGAAAGGAGAGGAAGGAGAAGAGGTTCCAGGGCAGAGGGGGCTAAGGCTGTAGGGAGGAGTTGCAGGGAGAGGAAGGAGGGGCGTGGTTTGTAAGGAGAGGGATGAGTTGTGAGGAGAGCTTGCGGGGAGAGGAAGGGGGCAAAGGAGGAGGTGAGGCCCGCAGAGGGACGGACATTGGAAGTTGGAGTTAGGAGTCGTGGGATATATAGGCCGTGAGATACTCTCTTGGAAAGAAAATAAGTTTGGGGTGGTTTTTAATTCAGGGAAGCTTAAACAACGAAAAAGATTCCATCTTAAAAAAAATAAAAGTCGGCCTTGCCAAACGTATATTATATAGTGAACACTCTACTCTTATTTTTTTTAAGAAAAAAAGGTAAAAAATATAACCAAACATCCTATAAAATCATGAGTAATACTTAGAGCATTCACCGCACTAATCACATCCATCGACGTAATTAATGTAATATTTAATAATTTTTTTAATTTTTTTTTGAGTTATCTTCATCTCAAATTTATTAAGTCCTTACGTCACGTCATCGGGTGACGTGACATGGAGTTTAAGTAAAAATAAAAATTATATTATTATTTTTCACTATTTATAAGGGGTATTTTTTTCTATTTGACCCCACGTCGGTCACGTCATCTAATGACGTGGTATGAGGATCAAATAAATTAGAGACGAGAATCACTCAAAAAAAAATTTAAAAAATATTAAATGTTACATTAATCACATTGATGGCTGTAATTAATGAATGGGTGCACTAATCATTACTCTAAAATCATTCAAGCGGGATACTATATTCTGAAGTATTTTTAGCTGATCGAAGTGAGGTCTGAGTTAAGATGTGTGCTTTCAAATAAGTAGACATGTTCCCCATAACTAACACCCACCGGAGCATTTAAGATTACATGTAGATGAGACCAGATTACAAATCCGTCAGGCTAGACCCCCCCCCCAAAAAAGGTTATTTTATGAATAATAATTACTCAGAACCAAAGCCTTCCTAATTAAATCGTATACTTCCTAGCAAGTTAACTGCGTGTGCAAATGCGTGATTTCACTATTTTTTATATTAATTGAGCGGACTAGCCAGAGGACATGGAAAATGGGATGGGGAAATTTAAAGAAGGTTGTTGCCTTGAAATTAGAGTCTTTCAGATATATTTTAATATTTGGATCAAAAGAATTGCCTAAAAAATCTTCCTATTTATAGACTAAACAGGAAGATTTACTCCCCTTCGTCTCTCTGTACCTACCTTTTCCATCTCTCATCAATGACTGCGCGTTTGGTGTCACTTTTTTAATTAAAGTTTAATTATTGGAGGGTTTAAAGTAACATAAGGAGATAAGTGTATTTAATATATTTTTTAATTTTTAATTCTTAAAATCTCCTCCGCGTATTCTACAGAGATATAAGTACAAAAGTGTAGATTATTTCTCTCCTCGTCAAGACTTCATTTCAAGTTACTTTTAAAAAAAATAAGTGAATTATCAATAATTAAGTGACATCCGCATGTTTTCATAATCTCCACGTCAAAATTCTTTTATTCTCACTCATCTTATCAAACATAACTTAAGACTTTAATTTTGAGCAATATAAAAATTATTTTCTTCTTTTCAACCACTCCTAAATATGAATTTTTTTCTTCTGAAAACAGTTTTTTTAGTGTAAAGAGGAAAAAGAATTCCTTTCCTAATTAGAAATACAATTTTTTCATGGACCCAGCCCTCAACCCTCCTTTACCAAAACAGTACATGGAAGGGGGGAAAACAATAGAAGGCGGGGTGGAGAGAAGACGGTGTTCTCTCTTATCCTTTCCTTGGTGGCTATATATGCAAGTATTTTCCGCTAGTAGAATGAGCATTTGCTTGCATTAAGATGCCCGTGACCATCGTTCTAGCAGAGAAAGACAGAATCGAACACAATGCTGAAGGAAATTAAGTAGCTAGCTTGTTACACACCTAAGCGTAACACACAATGCTGAAGAATTACGTACGGAAGGGAGAGGATTGAACAAACACACAGAGAAAGAAAATGTCGTAATTCCTTCCTTCCGTAAATTCTATACTTCATGTACAAATTGAAGCGTAAATGGCATGCTTGTATCCCCATAGAGGCACTCCATTAATTAAGTGGATTACAACACGTTTAATTGTTAAGAAACTACAAAGAGCATGCACAAACGTTCGAAAATGGGAAGTGCTTGGTGTCATCCCAACTCAAACCGTATGGGACTCTTTGATAACTAGGGTAGGGTAGCGTATTCGGATAGGGTAGCGTATTCGACTCTTTGGACGTGAATATGTTATCCGACTCCGATTAACATTATATCTTTGTGAGGAGTGCACACATGAATTCACATTTCTCTCTCGTTGGTTTACTATTCGCACTTAATTCTATTTCAATTATCAAAGAGTCTCTATAAAGAGTCTCGATGAAGAGCATGCATTTGGCAGGGGTGAGGGAGAGGATTGAAATCATCTACGGATCAGGAGAAAATCTTCTGCGAGGAGAAAAAAAAAATCTTTGATAATAAGATAGGATAGCGTATTCGAGTCTTTGAACATGAATACGTTATCTGACTCCCATTAACATTATATCGACTCCGGTTAACATTATATCTTTGTGAGGAGTGCACACATGAATCCACATTTCTCTCTCGTTGGTTTACCATTCGCACTTACTCTATTTCAATGTCAAAGAGTCTCCATAAAGAGTCTCGACGAAGAGCATGCATTTGGCAGGGGTGAGGGAGAGGATTGAAATCATTATGTACTGATCAGAAGAAAACCTTCCGCGAGGAGAGAAAAAAAAAAACTCTTCGGGGACGATACGTGCGCAGTCGATTATTTTGGAAACGTTGCTATACGGCCATGGAACGCAGATCATGGCCGGATCTCCCAGATCGCGGCGGGTCCACTGGTGGGAGACGCAGCACCGGTACCAGAAGAAGAACAAGCGCACCATTAATTGGAAAGTAAGGAAGACTACGTGCAATCCCTGGATGACAAGTCCAAACCGTAGCGGACACCGCATCCACGGGGCTCATTAATATTGATGCTTGCACCTTTTGTTGTGTGGGAGTCGGACCTCAGGGATCGAGCAAAGCGATATATGAACTTGTGAGGACAAGGGAGGAGGACACGAGAGGTTAAGCAAGAGCTGTGCGGAAGGTGGCGGCGGCGGCAGCAGCCGGCGTGGGTAGAGAGAGCGTCGCGCCGGCAGCAGCGTGCGGGTGGGTACACCCTTTCCTTCTCCCCTCCTGCACGTCGTCGCCGTCGTGTTCTTCAAGTATGGAGGCGCGGTGCTTATAATTAATTAAGTTTCCTTAACAGGTTTCGGCAAGAAATTAAGAGTGCTTCCCACGAACATGGTGCGCGTCAAGATGCCCCTCAAGCTGATCGAAAGCGAGAGGCACCGCAACCACATCTTCAAGAAGAGGAGGGTGGTGGTCAAGAAGAAGGCCATGGAGCTGGGCAAGCTCTGCGACGTCGTCACCCTCCTGGTGTGCTTCGGTCCCCGCGGCCAGCTCGAGACGTGGCCCGAGGACCTGCAGGAGGTGTGCAGCATCATCCACAACTGCTGGAGACCCAACCCCGACGCGGACAAGTGCGTCAAGTACCGCTACGACGTCGCCAGCTTCTTCGAGCGCCACCTGAAGAAGCTTCAGGCGGAGCTCGCCCGGGTGCGCGATTCCTGGCTGGACGGCCCGCTCATGACGGCTGAGGGCCTGGAAGATCTGGCGCAGTCTCTCGACGCCAAGCTGGCCGCCATAGACGGGAGGATCGCCCATAGTCTGGTGGAAGCTGAGAGCTGGGAGAGGGACATTGAACTCTGGTTGCAGAGCCAGGAGAGCCAGCCGCAGCAGATGCCGGAGGAGGGCATGCCCCCACTAGCCGGTAGTCGGCCCTTGGATGCCGTCTCAGACGCGCAGCCCTTTCGGAGCGTTGAGGGGTTAGACTACTTCTCCATGCTCAAGCCAGAACAGTTCAGTGGGGGAGGTCTGCGAGGACATGCTGCTACAGCTGCTGATGCTGTTTCTGCTTGGGGGGATCCCCATAATCACCTGTGGAGATCAGAGATGGCATCCAATCTTCCTCATGCAATACCAAATCCTTACACGCTGCCATCGATTACGGACAACGGCTTTGGTATGGATACGATTTCCATCGACGACTTCATCAACTCCAATGCTTTCCTCCCCATGGATTTCGCCACATACCCCTACGCCACGGGCACCTCCGGCTTCTCGGTGGTCGCCGTTCCCAATCCCACGACGACGGTGCCCTCCCCCGCGTCACTCTGCCACGATGGCCTCGTCGGCTGCAGCGGTGGCATCAATCCAAACTTGGATGCGCCTCCATTCGATCGAGCAGTCGATGCCGGATACGGCTTCCTCCTGCATCATCATCTCCCCCACGGAAAGCCTGCTGCCACGATGAGCAACCAGATGCATCCCCTGAATGGGCAGTTGTTCTATGGGGCTGGGGTTTTCCAAGGGGTGCACAACACCGGCCCTTCCCCGGGAGACATTATATGGTCCGACTCCATTTTCCATGACCTGCCGCCGCCTGCTTGCACCAGCAGCAACACTGTACAGGCGCTCCCAAGTGGCGGAGACGGCGCCTCTTTCGAGTTCGTGCCAACCTCTACCAGGAATCCCTACGCATAGAAGACGACTCCAGAGCTATTATACTAATTCTTAACCTCTTCTTTCTTCCTTCCTTTCTTTCTTTCTTTCCCTTAGCTGATCAAGTTGTTAGGTTAACCATGGATGACCATGCATGGTTGAATAGTGATGAGATCTCCTTTTCTTTGCTACTGAGAGGTCGTAGGCAATATCATCGGATGGTTAGGAATATAAATACATATGTGCTGCTCTCTCAGATGTTGCGTAATTAATGTACTATTGTTCACACACATCTGTATGTACTTATATATATGCTCCTCTTTTGATAGAGAGAGATAAAATGAGGATTATCCATCTTAGATTAGTTTGTCTCAAAATTTAGTTCAATTTATTTGGATAGGTAACGAGTTAATAAGGATAAATGAGGGTTAATTATGTCCACCTCTTGAGATGGAACAATTTGCCCGAGTTAAATAGAAGTTATCTCTCAGTCTGATCTGATTAACTTTTTTGACCTATCAAATTGAAAAAGAAAGATAAATTAGGAGTTATCTGCCAGACAAACGAGGGATAACTCCCAATCAAAAAGGGGCATAATCTCCGGTATGTGTTCGATGTCAACTTGTACGACACAACGCAAGTAGGGGCATAATCTCTTGAATTCGTATTCGTTTAATCAGATAATTATCTGAATAAAATATCTGACGAATAATTTAATCAGATATCGGATATCCGATTATTAATCAGATACGAATTTGGATATTGAGATATCCGTGTTGGATATTATCCAACTGAATATGAACTTTTAGATAAAAATCTAATGATACACATATTTTATATATAATTAACTTAAATCTTAATATATTATTTGATTGCTCATTTTATCTTTTTTTATCTTAAAATATAATTTAAAAATAAAAACTTCACTTACACCCATTTGGTAAGTTATCTCCTATTTTTTAGGATGAAGTCTAATCTTTTGATAATATCTCTCAAAATAAAAAAAAAACTTCCGCTCTTTCTTTTTTTTGAGAAAACAACCTAAGACGTTATCACAAGACTTACATGACTTACCTCTAAGTAGACCTAATAATTATCCGTTTAAAATTCAAACCGAATTCGAATTCGTATTAATCGAATAATTATTCGAATAAAATATCCGACGGATAATTCGATTATTAATCAGATACGAATTCGGATATCACACTATCTGCTCCGTATCCGATCCGTTTACGGATCTAGGTACAACCCTCGTCAAGCTTCGAGGGGGTCGAAGTTGGAAAAACCACTTTACTAAGAAACTGTTAAATTTTGCATCCGTGATTACTTAGAATTTAAGAGTATAAAAGGCTTAATAACAATTCCAAAGTTTAGGAGGGGCAAAGTGATTTATCATATGAAACATATAAGAGAAGAGAGCTAAAAACTACCAGGGATTGGAGAGATCAAGCGGGGCAATTGCAGTTTAGGTCGCGTTTAGTCAGATAAATTGTATTTGGAATATTGCAATTTATCAATTTATCAAAAAAATGAATGCGCTAAATTCTGTATTTCGACATCAAGAGATCTTTTGTTTCCGGGGATTCACCACCCGCAAGTCTATTACAGCAGGATGTGTACTAAATAAGTTAATATTTTTTAAAAAAAATTATAACGTGGGACTCACATCTCCCTAATTTAAATTGTAGAAGGCATACTCCCATAATGACTCAAACAAAATTAAAAAATAAGAATCAGATTCAATGAATAGTGTTAGATCTAATTTTTTTGTTTCAAAATTTTTGTGTCATTAGATGGAGATGCATTTTATACGGTAAGTTAGGGAGACGTAAATCTCACGTTACATAGAAAAAAATTAAAATAATTTCCCGGTGCACACTTGGGTTGTGTAATTATCCCGAGTGTGATTTGCACGCGGCATAACTAAAACGGGTTGAACTCAACTTTTTGAGGTTTTGAAAAGTCTCTTTTTTTTTACTACTTACCTATCTCCAAACCCCATAATCTATCTTCTGGATAATATCACGTGATAATGTCATTTGATAAATTTTTTTGGAGGTGGAGATTTCGAGTCCATAATTTATCAATAAAATTCTTATCAAACGCGCCCGATCGACACAAAATAAGGTTGTCAAGAGATCCAAATATTATCTGGATCCGCTTCGACTCCATATCTCTATCATCGAGTTATAGCCGATTGGATATGCATTTGTTTGAATATAAATAGTGCACCATTTGCATTATAATATATCAGTTCATAAATCTTTTTATATAATACTATGTATACATTAATATATATGATTTTTAAAAATAAATTATTATTATTATAAGAGGAATTACATATATATAACTCTTGAAAACGTACATTAACATATATATCATTATTATTTTAAAAAACTTTCACATATGCCATTGCAATTAACTTTAGTCAATGGAGCCGCAAATATTCCTCAAAAATGTTAATATTTCTGTTAAATAGTGATATTTTGACCAAAATATCCATCTGTTAACCCTCGCGTTAGCTCAAGAAGAGTTAAAGAAGGGGAAATCCTTTCCTCCCATCCCCTTCCCACCACAAGCACGATCTTACTAGTTATGTTGAAACGCCAAGAGCACGAGAAATCAGCCGATTAGCTACTCAAGAGAAAGGAGCTATCGGCCAGTTAGCTTCGCCATTCTTAACTCCGCTATCCAAATTCAGCACACTGCCATCCCCCCTTCCATTCATTTAGTTTCTCTTTCTCACTTCCAAATATGAACATCAGCTAGGCTTCATCTATTGAAATTTCTTCTCAAATATTTCATAGACAAGTTGAACCTCCGGGTAGTTAGGACGTTCAACTTTACTCGAGAAAGAAATAAAGGAAGATGATTTTATGGGTGCTCCGGATGGAGGGTAAGCAACATCAACTCTAATTTTGCTTTGACTAAATTTTATTTAGGCATTACCTAATTTTGCCCAAACTTCTGATGTTGGGATATTTGATAGACAAGAAATACTTGTGACTACTTTTGTTGGGTGAATGATTTTCATCATTCGACCCTAGATCTGAAATATCCGATTGAAACTCTGCGGGAGAGTTTTGAAAAGAAAATTGAAGATCTGAAGCAAAAGATAGAATTTACAAGGACCTTATCGAAGAGATATATATTTACAGTTATCTGTATTTTTTGTGTATCTTTTCATTGCAGTTTAAGTGTAATGTAAAGAACACTCACTTGATGTAAATGCCATGCAGTCGTTGCAGTCATTTGAGATGTTATCTTTTCATGAGAATTGCACAATGATGTAACGAGATGTTGGCAATTGGGTTTTAGGTCTACCAAAACCGATGTAATGTAATGTATCATTTCGTATTAGTTCAACCACAAATAACTCTTCTTTTAATAGCTTCTTACTTAATCAACGTTCAAACAACATTTAAACCTCGTGTTTAACCTTGTACACATTGTAAAACCATTTCCTAATCTGTCTGATGTTGTATTGCGTTAAGTATTCTCAAATCACATGACAAGCAACACAACTCTAATGAACATTTCTCAACTCACATACTGATTTAACACATCAAGCACGTAAGACATTCTCAACCCACATCTCACCAAGGGTTTTTTTGCACAACTAATAAGCTCACAATTGTGCATGTATAAGATGAAAAAAACATATTGAAAAAAAACACCTGTACATTCCAATATGTTTTTTTTTTCATTCCAAGATAGGAAACTTGAGTCACATTCAAAAAAAATTTTCAAAAAACCCTTAATGCAGCGGTGCACGAAGGATTACTCGAATTCTAATTCGAAACTTCATTTCCTCTCGGTACAATCAAAGGGAGCTAACAGGGTCCAAGTTAATGGCCGGTTGTAACCACGACAAGAAAATGCGGAATTTCTGACGGACCATGTGCGTCGAAACATATGTCGGAAAGTATTTTTTCGACTAAAATTCATCGGTAATCCGTCGTAAACGGTCCGTCGTATATTTTTTTTACAAATTTTTGACGAAAATCTGTTCCATCGGAAATACGTCGGATAATTACGACGCTACCTATAAATTTCAGACAGAAAAGTAGCAAACAGGAATTCCGTCGGTAATTGTGGAAATTTCATTTTTTTCGACGAACATTTATCCATCCGAGATTCCGTCGGAAAATTCCGACGGAATATTTTACGTCTGAAATTCGGTCTTAGATTCTTAATAGAATTTCTGACGAAAAAATTATTTCGTCGGTTATTTCATCGGCATTTTTCGACAGATCCGTCAGAAAATTCGTCGAAAAAATATATTTTAACTTTTTAAAAAATACATAAAATTTATATTAAAACCTATTTAAATAAAAAAATATAAAATCTATAAATCACGAACAAAACAAAGGACATACAAGAAACGAAACACAATAACAACTTTTAATTTTATAATAATAAAAAATCAAGAAATCTCCTCCGCATCCTCCATATGCTCATCCTCCCCGCCCTGCTCGTCTCCTCCATCACCACCCGCTTGAGGATCCTATATGAAAAAAAATAACATTAAATGTGCATTCATAAATAAAAAAACACAGAGCAGATAAATTAAATATTTTATTTGATTATATAAATTCAAATCAAATAAATTTTGAACTCCCGAACTCAACTTCTTTAATTTTTAAACTAAGTGCATTATAAGAATGCACTTTTGAGCACTGGACTCAAACCGGACATCTAATTTGGATTTTACTTTTGAGCACCGGACTCAAACCGGACATCTAATTTAGATTTCGTCAACTCTCACAAGTCGCTTTTACCTCGCAGGTCGTGTTGGAACGATCGGCACGTCGATGAGACCGATATTTTAGATTTTGGACCTCCGAGCCTAACTTCTTTAATTTTAAACTAAGTGTATTTGAAAAATGCATTTCTTAACGTCGGGCTCAAACCGGGTATCTGATTTACATTCCGTCAGCTTTCACAAGTCACTTTTACCTCTCAGGTCGTGTTAGAACGATCGTCACGCTGATCAGATCGATATTTTAGATTTTAGACTATTGAAACCAACTTCTTTAATTTTAAACTAAGTGCATTTGAAAAATCCACTTCTGAGCATCGGGCTAAAACCGGGTATCCGATTTACATTCCGTCAGCTTTCACATGTCACTTTTACCTCCCAGGTCGTGTTGAGATGATCGGCACGCCGATCAGACCGATATTTTAGATTTTAGACCCTTGAACTCAACTTCTTTAATTTTTAAAGTAAGTGCATTTTAAGAATGCACTTTTGAGCACCGGGCTCAAACCGGACATCCGATTTACATTCCGTTAGCTCTCAAATGTCGCTTTTAACTCCCAGGTCATGTTGGAATGATCGGTACGCCGATCAGATCGATATTTTAGAGTTTGGACCTCCGAACCCAACTACTTTAATTTTAAACTAAGTGCATTTGAAAAATACACTTCTGAGCACCAGACTCAAACCGGACATCTGATTTGTATTCCGTCAACTCTCACAAGTCGCTTTTACCTCCCAGGTCGTGTTGGAACGATCGGCACACCGATCAGAGCGATATTTTAGATTTTGGACCCTCCAACCCAACTTATTTAATTTTAAACTAAGTGCATTTGAAAAATGCACTTCTGAGCGCCGGACTCAAACCGGGTATCCGATTTGCATTCCGTCAGCTTTCACAAGTCACTTTTACCTCCTAAGTTGTGTTGGAACGATCGACACGCCGATCAGATCAATATTTTAGATTTTGAAATCTTGAACCCAACTTCTTTAATTTTAAACTAGGTGCATTTGAAAAATACACTTCTGAGCGCTGAGCTCAAACCGGGTAGCCGATTTACATTCTGTCAACTTTCACAAGTCACTTTTACCTCTCAGATCATGTTGGAATGATTGACACGCCGATCAGACCGATATTTTAGATTTTAGACTACTGAACTCAACTTCTTTAATTTTTAAACTAAGTATATTTTAAGAATGCACTTCTGAGCACCGGGCTCAAACCGGAGATCCGATTTACAATCCATTAGGTCTCACAAGTCGCTTTAACCTCACAGGTCATGTTGGAACGATCGGCACGCCAATCAGATCGATATTTTAGAGTTTGGACCCCCAAACCTAACTTCTTTAATTTTAAACTAAGTGCATTTGAAAAATGCACCTCTGAGCGTCAGGCTCAAACCGGACACCCGATTTATATTCTGTCAGATCTCACAAGTCACTTTTATCTCCCAGGTCGTGTTGGAATGATGGGCACGCCGATCAGACCGATATTTTAGATGTTAGACACCTGAACCCAACTTCTTTAATTTTAAAGTAAGTGAATTTGAAAAATGCACTTCTGAGCACCAGGCTCAAATCGGGCATCCGATTTGTATTCCGTCAGCTCTCACAACTCTCTTTTATCTCCCAGGTCGTGCTAGAATGATCGACACATCGATCAGACCGATATTTTAAATTTTAGACCCTCAAACCTAACTTATTTAATTTTAAACTAAGTGCATTTGAAAAATACACTTCTGAGCACCGGGCTCAAACCGGGTATCCGATTTACATTACGTGTACTTTCACAAGTCACTTTTACCTCCCAGGTCATGTTGTAATGATCGGCACGCCGATCAGATCGATATTTTAGATTTTGGACCCCCAAACTCAACTTCTTTAATTTTAAACAAAGTGCATTTGAAAAATCCACTTCTAAGCGTCGGACTCAAACCGGATATCCAATTTACATTCCGTCAGCTTTCACAAGTCACTTTTACCTCTCAGATCGTGTTGGAATGATCGGCATACCGATCAGACCAATATTTTAGATTTTGGACCCCTGAACTCAACTTCTATAATTTTTAAAGTAAGTGCATTTTAAGAATGCACTTGTGAGCACCGGGCTCAAATCAGGCATCCGATTTACATTCCGTTAGCTCTCAAAAGTTGCTTTTACCTCCCAGGTCGTGTTGGAATGATCGACACGCCGATCAAACCGATATTTTAGAGTTTGGACCTCCGAACCCAACTTCTTTAATTTTATACTAAGTGCATTTGAAAAATACACTTGTGAGTTCCGGGCTCAGACTGGGCATTCGATTTGTATTCCGTCAGCTCTCACAAGTCGCTTTTACCTCCCAGGTCGTGTTGGAATGATCGACACACCGATCAGATCTATATTTTAGATTTTAGACCACCGAACCCAACTTCTTTAATTTTAAACTAAGTGCATTTGAAAAATGCACTTCTGAGCGTCGGGCTCAAACAGGGTACCCGATTTACATCTCGTCAACTTTTACGAGTCACTTTTACCTCTCAGATCGTGTTGGAACGATCGACACGTCAATCAGACCGGTATTTTAGATTTTAGACCTCCAAACTCAACATCTTTAATTTTTAAACTAAGTGCATTTTAAGAATGCACTTCTGAGCACCGGGCTCAAATCGGGGATCCGATTTACATTCCGTCAGCTCTCACAAGTAACTCTCATCACCTCGATCCCGTTGGAATGATCGCCGAGCCGATCAGGCCAGTATTTGACATTTAAGAATCCTGAACCCCTAGTTATCTGAATTGTTTTAAACAAAGTTAGCTTTGAAAACTAACCTAGTTCTGAATTGAGTAATTTGAGCGGCGGGCTCAAACCGGGTATCCGATTTAGATTCCGTCAACTCTCCCAAGTCACTCTCATCACCAAGTAGTGCTATAATTAGCTAATTAGTCGATCAGGCCAGTATTTTACATTTTGGAATCTCGAACCCCTTGTTATGTGAATAGGTTCTTATTACTTTGAACTGAAAATTTATGTATATTCATTGATTTTAGAATTGAGTAATTATGCCAAAATAAAAATATAATAAACACTCACCTGAGGGGGCGGTGCCGTGGTCGTGGATCCATGAGGGATCATTCCCGCCTGAGAGAGGATGTAACGACCCGAGAATCCGATTACCGGGAAGGCCCGATAACCCGAGACTCGCACCGCCACCCACGAGCCCGAAGACTCGGAAGGGTTAAAAGGATGGTGTGGAAACTACATAAGTAGCATAAGTAATTGCAGAAATTAAATAGTTATAATATTAAACAGGAAATAAATTAACATTTTACATGGTCCACAATTAAATAACAACAACAGTAGTCCACGACTAGTACGGTGACAAGAAGGAAAAGTACAGCTACACGGGGCATACCCCGGCTCTGACCTCTGGCACTACCTCTGGGCACCCGCACCACGCTGCGCTCCTGACGCGCTCCCCGAAGGTGGCGCCTCACCTGAAACACGGTGAAAACACGCAGGGAATGAGTCTCGGAACG
Organism: Amorphophallus konjac; assembly: GCA_022559845.1. Classification (NCBI taxonomy): domain Eukaryota; kingdom Viridiplantae; phylum Streptophyta; class Magnoliopsida; order Alismatales; family Araceae; genus Amorphophallus; species Amorphophallus konjac. Next base: position 15,174,912 of record CM040119.1, on the reverse strand, counting down.
AGACTCAGTAGGGATCACTCGAACCCTACCTCGTAAAACGAGAAACCACTACTCTAGCGGTAGGAAAGTACCTCGGGAAGGAAAGCCCTGTACTCTACAGAACTAGACCCTATGGCATGCAAACCGACACACGTGCCACGGTACGAGAAGACCGAAACTCAACGGTCGAACCGTCAAAACCCGAAGGTCGAAAAAACATGACTGACAGCCTGTCACTCCGTACTCGACAGGAGTACCACCCACTAGAAGCACAGCCGGTAGCGTCCCCTGACGTCTTACACCGCACCGTAGGTGAACCGCCTGATGTGATAGGTCCTACCCGAGGCACAGACACCGAACAAGTAACTCACAACAAGTGACTAGCTGGGGTCACGCCCGTCGACGTGCGTCCACAGTCCCCAACCACGTGTGCACACACAGACCACGCGTCCTAGGTCTGGCCCTCTGACCGGTTTTCCCCTGGCACTGGACTCTGATATGACGAGGGGCCCGACGGTAACCAGTCTAAAACCGTCCTCGGGGTAAGCCCGTACACCACTCCCTGGTGCGACTAGCACACGCATACTAGCAGGCTACGACTAGTGGAGGATCACTAAGGAGTAGACTCTCAAGTCAACGGAAAACGACGTCACAACCGGACGGCACAAGGAATGCTCCTCGTACAAATCACCGTCGCACGGCGATAGAAACCGATAACAACATCTCCCCAGGTACCACTCGGTACGATGGAAGACAAGTCGGCTGAATCCATCCCTTGATTGGGCCACTCTAGGCCTCTCAGGGATGTGTGGTTACACCATGACCGCACTAGGGTTTGAACGGTCAGGACCCGACCGCTCTACCCCAAGTCCAAAGGGTAGATGAACGGACCGAAAGGGGCCGTTCAACTGATGTGCGGTTCACACCAGGCCGCACAAGGGCGATGAACGGTCCACTCCTGGCCGTTCTTCTCCCAACGGTAACAAAACCTGAACGGTTAGGCCGTAACCGCACTAGGGAAGAGCGGTTATGACTGGACCGTTCAAAGGGTTGTGCGGTCTAGCCCCGGCCGCACACCCAGGCAGGCACCCCACGATGTACGGCTAGCCCCTAGCCGCACAAAGGGTTATGCGGTCTGATCCTGGCCGCATATCCCGGTGCACTGTGCAACGGTAACAACCAACGGTCGAAAAACTGGGGTTGGGCGGTCGCGGTGGGGCCGCACATCAAGATATGCGGTCCCACGATAGACCGCACAAACCCACTGCGCGCCGAGCCCGGCCCTAAGCGCGCCGAGCCGTTGAACGGTTCGAAGGTGACAGCACAAGGGATAAACGGCCCCTGGTTCGACCGCACAACGCTCGCCGGCACGAAAACGGCGAACCTCGCTGAGATCGGCCATTTCGACCACAAACAAGCCCCACGAAGGGGGAAACGAAGGGAAATCAACCCCCAAGCCCCCTAGCATGATTCTACGCCCCCAAAACACGAAATCGCGGCTTAAAACAGTAGATCGGGCGGTCGCTCCCCACGGCATGCTCAACCCTTCCCGGCGCGAAAACAACCCCTCTCGACCTCGTCTCGAGCCGAAACTCACGGGAAAGGAAGATAAGAGGCTAAGGAACGTCACCCTACCTCCGGTTCGCGGCGAAACGCTCCGATCCGAGCTCAAAGCCGCGAAGAATGCCGTTAGAACTTCGCCTCCCTACGCTTCCCACGCTCGCCGTATGCCCGCACGATCGCCACTACGTCACCCACGTCCTCGCGCCGTCGCACCGTCGCCGTCTGCAGCTGGAACGGTGGTCGCACGCTCGAACGGGAGAGGGAGAGGGACGGCCACGGTCGCGTGAGAGAGGAGGAAGAAGAAGAAAGAAGAAGAAGAAAGAAAGAGAAAAAGAAAAGAAAAAAAATAGGAATATATAGAAAATCCGATTTTTCGGAAAAATATCAAAAAATAGAAAAATACATTCCCGGAATCCTCGGAACGCACCGATCGCAACGGTACCACTCGTGCCCGGGTGAACCGCCCGGTTCGCCCGCAGCGAGCGTCCGAAGAAAAAGCCGAAACACACACCGGGAATCGGAAAACACACGCGGAAAAGCCGCGGAACGTCTCCGGGCCTCCGAAACAATTCCGGATCGCGCCGATCCGAACACGAAAGATGTCCGAAACGAAATTTCGGACACAACAGAGCCAGACACTCCGAAAATCAGATCCGGGACCCACGAAGAAGGATTCGAAAGGTCTGGGATATTACAGCCCTCCCCCCTTAAGGAATTTCGTTCTCGAAATTTGAGAACAACCAAAGGGGAAAGAAGAGGAAGACTCACTCAAACAGATACGGGAACTGCTGACGCATCTCGTCCTCACGTTCCCACGAAGCCTCACCACCAGAGTGTCGCTGCCACACGACCTTTACCAAGGGAATGACCTTGTTCCGCAGGCGCTGCTCTCGCCTATCCTCCACGCGGATCGGAAACTCTGGGAGAGAAAGATCTGGAGTCACCTCAGGCCAAACAGAAATCTCGAGCACATGAGAGTCATCGGGCATATACTTCCACAACATCGAGACGTGGAGCACGTCATGCACCGACGCCAATTCAGGAGGTAACTGCAACCGGTAAGCAACCTCACTGATGCGCTCCACAATCGCGAAAGGACCTATATAGCGGGGACTCAGCTTCCCACGCCGTCCAAAACCCATCACCCCCTTCATCGGAGAAACTCTCAAGAACACATGATCGCCCACGGCGAACACAAGGGGCTGCCTCCTACGGTCAGCATAGCTCTTCTGCCGACCCTGGACCGCCAACATGTTCTGACGAACCAGGTGCACAACATCCACACATTGCTGCACCAATTCCGGTCCCGTCAAAACACGCTCACCCACCTCAAACCAATCAAGTGGAGTCCGACAAGGACGCCCGTACAAAGTCTCATAGGGAGCCATGCCGATGCTCGAATGAAAGCTGTTGTTATAGGCAAACTCCGCCAACGGTAGGTGATGAATCCAACTCCCCTGCCACTCCAGGCAGCAGGATCTCAGCATATCCTCCAAAGTCTGAATGGTCCTCTCAGACTGACCATCTGACTGAGGATGATACGCCGAGCTAAATGCCAACTCCGTGCCAAGAGCTCGCTGGAAACTCCTCCAGAATCCAGAAGTGAAGCGCGGATCCCGATCCGACACGATCGAAATGGGAACCCCATGCAACGGCACGATCCGCTCCACATACAAACGAGCCAACTTGGGCACACTCCAGCTGACCTTGACCGGCAATAGCCGCGTCACCTTCGTCAGCCGATCCACCAGCAACCAGATACCGTCCTGCCCACTCGAGGTTCTCGACAACCCTACCACAAAATCCGTGGTCACATGGTCCCACTTCCAAGCAGGAACATCCAAGGGCTGGAGAGTACCGCCTGGTCGCTGATGCTCCGCCTTCACCTGCTGACAGATCAGGCACCTGGCCACAAATTCGACAACATCTCTCTTCATGCCAGGCCACCAGAACTGCCTCCGCAAGTTCCGATACATCTTCGTCACACCCGGGTGTACGGTGTACCTGCTCCCATGAGCCTCGCGCAACACCGCACGACGAATCTGCTCCTCGGCTGGGATGTACAACCTGCCACGAAACCTCGCAGCACCATCCTCGCCGAGCTCCACATCAGCCATCGCAAGAATCCGGGGCAACTCGGGGTCCGCATGCTGAGCCTCTGTCACCTGACGACGGATAGCAGGAGTGACAGTCAGACTCGCAAGCACCGCCAACCCTGGCTCCTGGGGAATCTTGAGCCTGAAAGATACCTCGGGCACTTGTTCCCAGAGCCTCCACTTCCTCAACATCAAGGTACTGACCGCAACCTTCCGACTCAAGGCATCGGTGACGACATTCATCCTGCCCGGCTGATAAGACAGGGTGAAGTCATAGTCCTTCATGAACTCCATCCAACGCCTTTGCCTGAGGTTCAGGTCCTTCTGCGAGAACACATACCTCAAACTCTGATGGTCAGTGAACACCTCGAACTTCTTGCCGTACAGATAATGCCTCCAGATCTTCAACGCGAAGATCATCGCCGCCAACTCAAGGTCATGGGTAGGGTAGTTCTCTTCGTGGGGCTTTAGCTGCCGAGATGCATAAGCCACCACTCTACCATGCTGCATCAAAACAGCACCCAAACCAACGCCGGAAGCATCTGTACACACCACAAAACCTCCCGATCCAGAAGGTAAAACCAACACCGGAGCCGAGGTGTGCAATCTCTTCAGTTCCCAGAAGCTCTACTCACACTCCTCGGACCAGACGAAAGGTACATCCTTCCGCGTGAGCCTAGTCATCGGGGTCGCAATGCGAGAAAAATCCTGGATAAACCGGCGATAACAACCCGCAAGCCCCAAGAAACTCCGGATCTCCGTCACCGACCTCGGCCTCAGCCACTGCATCACTGCCTCGACCTTGGCAGGGTCCACGGAAATGCCATCACCAGAAATCACGTGCCCCAGAAAGTGCACCTCGCTGAGCCAAAACTCGCACTTGCTGAGCTTCGCAAATAACTGGTGATTCCGCAGCGTCTGCAGCACCACACCCAAATGGTACGCGTGCTCCTCAGCAGACCGCGAATAAACAAGGATGTCATCCACGAAGATGACCACGAACTGGTCCAAATACGGATGAAACACCCTCTGCATCAAGTCCATAAAGGCTGCAGGGGCATTGGTGAGCCCAAACGGCATCACCAGAAACTCATAATGCCCGTACCTCGAACTGAATGCAGTCTTCTCCACATCGGACTCGCGAATCCTCAGCTGATAGTAACCTGACCGCAAATCAATCCGCGAGAACACTCGCGCAGACTGAAGCTGGTCAAACAAATCATCAATCCGCGGCAACGGATACTTGTTCTTAACGGTCACTTCATTCAGCTGCCGATAGTCAATGCACAAGCGTAGACTACCGTCCTTCTTCTTCACAAATAACACGGGCGCACCCCAAGGGGAAAAACTCGGGCGAATATACCCCTTGGCCAACAGTTCCTGCAACTGCGCCCTCAACTCCCTCAACTCAGCGGGGGCCATACGGTAGGGAGCCTTCGCCAAAGGTCCCGTACCAGGCACAACCTCGATTACGAAATAGATCTCCCGCTGGGGAGGTAATCCAGGTAACTCCTCGGGAAAAATGTCGGGAAACTCACACACCACCGGAATGTCCTCGACATCCGACTCCATCCGGTCAGCCACGACCACGGACGCGAGAAAACCCTGACAACCGGAATCAAGCAATCGACGGGCTCGAATAGCAGAGATAAGGAATCGAGAAGAGGCGGAACGGATACCTTGAAAATAGAAGGTCCGCTTGCTCGGATGCTGAAAGTAGACCCTCTTCATCCCACAATCCACCACCGCTCCATGAGTCTCGAGCCAATCCATGCCTAGAATCACATCATAATCCCGAAGCTGCAACGCATACAACCTGCCTGACATGCTCCGTCCATCGATCCACATCGGAACCTGATCGAAGCAATACGGAGTGATCATAAAGCCACCCGAAGGCAACTCCACTGTCAAATCGCAAGACAACTGGGTCACCGGCTCCCCGACGCTCGACGCGAAATCCTCCGAAATGAACGAATGAGACGCGCCAGAATCGAACAAAACCCGATCCGCACAACCCAAAATCTGAACGGTACCTTCCACGAGCTGCGACGCCACTGCCTCTGCCCTGGTCAAGTGCGTGATCTGGCCACGAGCCCTCTGCCTGCCTCCCACGCTGGCTGACCTGGGTAGCGGCGGATACTGTCCCTACTGCTGCTGCTGCTGGGGAACCTGTTGCTACTGAGGAAACTGCTGCTGCGGCGGTCTCTGAGGACAGTCACGCGCCATATGCCCTGGCTGGTCACACCGAAAATAGATGATCGGCGCCGTGCACTGCCTGCCTGGGTGGGTCCCACCACACCGTGGACAAGGTCCTCGCGATCCACCCACTGATCCCTGACGCTGCAAAGGAATCGGCTGTTGTACACTGCCCGATGAAGCCTGCCCCTGATCCTTGGACTTCTTCTTCCGGAAATTCTTCGAGAAAAACTTCTTGACCTTCGTGCCAAAAGACGCAGGTCCTGTCACCGAAGCTGCCGATGCCGGCACTCCCGAACCACCCGACGCAGACTGAAAGAAACCCTGCTGCTGGGTAGCCGACTACTGGCTGCAACCTGACAAGGACTGCCCCTGGTTGATCGGTCCTCGGATCCTCTGCATATCCATCTCCAAAGAAGCCGCAACACGAGATGCTGTCTCAAGATCAGTGGCCCCGTTCGCGATCAAATGGTGCCTCAGCTCCAGCCTCAAGCCCTGCACAAACTGCGCGGTCTTCACCTTCTCATGCTCCATGATATGAGGTGCGAACCGACCCAGCTCGACAAATCGGGCCCTGTACTGCAACACGGACATGTCGCCCTGCACCAGCTCCAGAAACTCCCGCATCCGCTGCGTAGCAACGTAATCTGGACAGTACGTACGCTCGAAAGCACTGACAAAATCATCCCACTCAACCTGCTCAAGTGGACGAAGCTGAAAGGACGTCTTCCAGTCGGAAGACCACCACCTCCGAGCCGTACCCTGTAACTGGTTGTAGGCCAACCCAACTCTGTGCTCGGCAGCACTCCTCGCTGAGCTGAACGCCCGCTCCATCTCATCAAGCCAATCACGAGCCGCATCAAGGTCTGCCTGGCCGCTGAAATAAGGTGGATGGAACTGCATGAAGTCCCTCACTGCCCGGCCTGGCCCACCCCTGACTGACGAGCCCTCACCAGCCTCTCCGCCGAACTGCTGAGACATAAGTTGACACATGCCTCGGAAGAAATCCTCGGCCCCCGGAACTCTCGCAGGATCCGCTGCCTCAGTAGCCCCTGGTGGCGCTCTGCTAAGCTCCTCCTAGTCCCTCTAGACCCCCTGTTGGATCTCCTGACCTCCAGCCGACTGTCCCTGCTGAGAGCGAGAGCTCCTCCTCGGTGCCATACTCGCTCCTGAAGCACAAGATAGAAAACACGGAAACGGCAAGGTCAACATAAACACGCGGTGCCCAATGCCAACGTCACCTGTACATCATCGTTGTGGACTAGTGGACCACTACAATTACCTATGATTCTCATGTAATTCCACAACCACGCTCTGATACCAGCTGTAACGACCCGAGAATCCGATTACCGGGAAGGCCCGATAACCCGAGACTCGCACCGCCACCCACGAGCCCGAAGACTCGGAAGGGTTAAAAGGATGGTGTGGAAACTACACAAGTATCATAAGTAATTGTAGAAATTAAATAGTTATAATATTAAGCAAGAAATAAATTAACATTTTACATGGTCCACAATTAAATAACAACAACAGTAGTCCACGACTAGTACGGTGACAAGAAGGAAAAGTACAGCTACACGGGGCATACCCCGGCTCTGACCTCTGGCACTACTTCTGGGCACCCGCACCACGCTGCGCTCCTGATGCGCTCCCCGAAGGTGGCGCCTCACCTGAAACACGGTGAAAACACGCAGGGAATGAGTCTCGGAACGAGACTCAGTAGGGATCACTCGAACCCTACCTCGTAAAACGAGAAACCATACTCTAGCGGTAGGAAAGTACCTCGGGAAGGAAAGCCCTGTACTATACAGAACTAGACCCTACGGCACGTAAACCGACACACGTGCCACGGTACGAGAAGACCGAAACTCAATGGTCGAACCGTCAAAACCCGAAGGTTGAAAACACACGACTGACAGCCTATCACTCCGTACTCGACAGGAGTACCACCCACTAGAAGCACAGCCGGTAGCGTCCCCTGACGTCTTACACCGCACCGCAGGTGAACCGCCTGACGTGGTAGGTCCTACCCGAGGCGCAGACACCGAACAAGTAACTCACAACAAGTGACTAGCTGGGGTCACGCCCGTCGACGTGCGTCCACAGTCCCCAACCACGTGTGCACACACAGACCACGCGTCCTAGGTCTGGCCCTCTGACTGGTTTTCCCCTGGCACTGGACTCTGATATGACGACGGGCCCGACGGTAACCAGTCTAAAACCGTCCTCAGGGTAAGCCCGTACACCACTCCCTGGTGCGACTAGCACACGCGTACTAGCAGGCTACGACTAGTGGAGGATCACTAAGGAGTAGACTCTCAAGTCAACGGAAAACGACGTCACAACCGGACGGCACAAGGAACGCTCCTCGTACAAATCACCGTCGCACGGCGATAGAAACCGATAACAACATCTCCCCAGGTACCACTCGGTACGATGGAAGACAAGTCGGCTGAATCCATCCCTTGATTGGGCCACTCTAGGCCTCTCAGGGATGTGTGGTTACACCATGACCGCACTAGGGTTTGAACGGTCAGGACCCGACCGCTCTACCCCAAGTCCAAAGGGTAGATGAACGGACCGAAAGGGGCCGTTCAACTGATGTGTGGTTCACACCAGGCCGCACAAGGGCGATGAACGGTCCACTCCTGGCCGTTCTTCTCCCAACGGTAACAAAACCTGAACGGTTAGGCCGTAACCGCACTAGGGAAGAGCGGTTATGACTGGACCGTTCAAAGGGTTGTGCGGTCTAGCCCCAGCCGCACACCCAGGCAGGCACCCCACGATGTACGGCTAGCCCCTAGCCGCACAAAGGGTTATGCGGTCTGATCCTGGCCGCATATCCCGGTGCACTGTGCAACGGTAACAACCAACGGTCGAAAAACTGGGGTTCGGCGGTCGCGGTGGGGCCGCACATCAAGATATGTGGTCCCACAATAGACCGCACAAACCCACTGCGCGCCGAGCCCGGCCCTAAGCGCGCCGAGCCGTTGAACGGTTCGAAGGTGACCGCACAAGGGATAAACGGCCCCTGGTTCGACCGCACAACGCTCGCCGGCACGAAAACGGCGAACCTCGTTGAGATCGGCCATTTCGACCACAAACAAGCCCCACGAAGGGGGAAACGAAGGGAAATCAACCCCCAAGCCCCCTAGCATGATTCTACGCCCCCAAAACGTGGAATCGCAGCTTAAAACGGTAGATCGGGCGGTCGCTCCCCACGGCATGCTCAACCCTTCCCGGCGCGAAAACAACCCCTCTCGACCTCGTCTCGAGCCGAAACTCACGGGAAAGGAAGACAAGAGGCTAAGGAACGTCACCCTACCTCCGGTTCGCGACGAAACGCTCCGATCCGAGCTCGAAGCCGCGAAGAATGCCGTTAGAACTTCGCCTCCCTACGCTTCCCACGCTCGCCGTATGCCCGCACGATCGCCACTACATCACCCACGTCCTCGCGCCGTCGCACCGCCGCCGTCTGCAGCCGGAACGATGGTCGCACGCTCGAACGGGAGAGAGGGAGAGGGACGGCCACGGTCGCGTGAGAGAGGAGGAAGAAGAAGAAAGAAAGAGAAAAAGAAAAGAAAAGAAATATGAATATATAGAAAATCTGATTTTTCGGAAAAATATCGAAAAATAGAAAAATACATTCCCGGAATCCTCGGAACGCACCGATCGCAACGGTACCACTCGTGCCCGGGTGAACCGCCCGGTTCGCCCGCAGCGAGCGTCCGAAGAAAAAGCCGAAACACACACCTGGAATCGGAAAACACACGCGGAAAAGCCGCGGAACGCCTCCGGGCCTCCGAAACAATTCCAGATCGCGCCGATCCGAACACGAAAGATGTCCGAAACGAAATTTCGGACACAACAGAGTCAGACACTCCGAAAACCAGATCCGGGACCCACGAAGAAGGATTCGAAAGGTCCGGGATATTACAGAGGAGACTAGTGATTGCCTGCAACATGGTTGCCTACTTGTTAGACATCTCCGCCCTCATCTGCCGCTGCAAATCAGAGATCTTCGATCAGACGATGTCTCTGACGTCGTTGGGAGAAGTACTGGGGCCGGGTGGGGGTGTACTAATGGCACTGGTACTGATTGGGGCAGTGCCTGAACTCGCACACGATGATATCCCCATGATAGTGTCCAAGCTCTCCCAAAAACCATATAGTCGGCCTTTCTTCGGTACACCAGCTACTGCCACTCATGCCGCCGGATCCAACTCCGACTACTACGCGTGTCCCTCCCAATACTTCTCCATCACAGCTCCACTATATGTTTTCTAAAAATTGAATAAAAAAATTTGTCAATTTCATATGAATGAATCATATTTAAATGAAAAGAAGAACTTGCATATGTAGAGAAACTTACCGCTACTGAGCGAGCTCTCTCACTAACAAATTGATATGTCCCCTTCTTTTTGTGTGTTCTGTCGAACACCTCGAGGAACGACAGAGCTCGATTAAGCTCCACAGCATGTTTTACAATTCATAGTAAAAAAAGTCATATATATGAATAAAATATAAGAAGATAAATTGAAACATTACTTACCATTTTTTATTTATGAGTCGCGAAAGAGACAGACCCACTCGTATGCACATTTGCGTCCGATTGTGATGCCTTGTTTGTTGCGACTTTTTGGGACTTTTTGATCCACTTGGGCTCGGTCCATTTGTCACATACAACGTCCCAATCCTCATTCCTCATCGAAAGAGGGCAGTGCTCCTTCCACAGCTGTCGGTCTTCACTCCCACCAGCGTCTTTCTGAGCCTTTACACGGGCCTCATGCAATTTCTTTCGGTAATTTTTTCGCACAATAGCCTCCCAGGCAGAACGACCACTCGTCGCGTCCTGTCCACTCGTGAACTAATAAGTCCACTATAAATAAATTAAGATTCACAGTTAGTATACTGTTGTAAATTGAGTTAGGAAAATATTTGAATTAAGTGAGTAAATTACTTACTAACAAAATGTCGAACAATGAATCCCGGACGCTCATCAGAAATTGTTTGAAAGACAATATTGGTCCGGGAACATGTGCCATTACTAGTTGCACAGAATGACGGACAACATCGGCATGTTCTAATTTATAACTGTAATTACAAATGTCAAAATAGTTGGTATTAGATAGTTGAAGAATAAATAATGAATGTAATAACCACATAAATTATCCGGAGATCCAGCATGGTAGACGTCCATCATGGGCCCTGCCTCCCTTGCCCTCGTGACGACTGCCGACATCTTGAAGTGGTTGAGTGGTGGAGGTGTGCCCTGCAGGTGGTGGGAGGGCATTGGGACTTGTAAAAATTAAATATAATAAGTAAAATGAATATTTTGCTAAAAATTAAAATATACATACCTGAAACAGGAGCTAGTGGGGGTGTGGCCTGTACTGGTGTTGGGAGGGCACTGGGACCTGTAAAAATTAAATATCCTAAGTAAAATGAATATTATGCTGAAAATTAAAATATGCATACCTGAAGCAGGATTCCCTAATGCAAGATAAGTACGACTGAAGTGAGTCCAAGCTTCACCATCGGCAGGATGACTGATTATATCATCGGCACGACGTACTCCTTCGGTGTGCCATGTCGTCTGTTGAGCCGTCTTTGAGGACATATACAGTCGCTGCAGCCTAAGCGTAAAAGGGAAGTATCGCAATGCCTTGTAAGGTACACATTTTTACTTTGAATTGTCGCCTCTCTTAGATTTGAATCTGTCATGGTGACAAATAGAACATGATATCTTATCTGCATCCTCTTTGTAATATAACATACAATGATTCGGGCATGCGTCTATTTTCACATATCCAAGCCCTATCTCATTGACCATCTTTTTTGCACGGTAAAAAATTCCTGGCAACTTCTCGTCTTGAGACAACATACTCTTGATCAAGAGGAGGAGACGGTCAAAATAAATCTCACTGATGTGAAATTCATATTTCAAGTTCAACAACTGTGACACTGTAGACAACCGAGTGTGCTTTTCACAACCATCCCATAGCGGCTCATCAGCATCCCTAAGTAGTTGATAAAATCTTCCGGTTGTCTTATTCGGCGCTTATTCCATGTATGCATGATCCTCATGAACATTAAAACTAGGACCAGCAGCATCTACAACCATATCCACGTACCCACTTGTGCCTGCAATATTGATGGGCTCATATGACAAGACATCCTCACCATGACACGTCCAATTTGTATAACCATCCACGAACCCTTTCTTGTATAAATGATGTTGCACATCCCATGGTGAACGCCGCCTCAAGTTTCTACAACTTGAACAGGAGCATCGAATGTGACCGTCACGGTCTATTGTTACATTTGGATTTCCCAATGTAAAATGAATGAGACTCTCAACTCCAAGCTTAAAGTCAACAGACACCACCCGGTCAACTATTCTACAATACATCCATGAACGATCTGTCAACATTTGGCCTGCACCCACTAAATGTTAATACACAAATAACTTTGAAATCATTACTCATGAAAATAAGCCCAACCCCTTCCTCACATCGTTCGCCATAGACCATTTGTAGATGGAAAAGGACTATTATTTAGATTATCACTTTTTAACCCATCTATGAAGGTTTGATCGCACAATCACTTACTATATGTGTTGTACGATTTACTGAAAATTTCGGCATCATCTCCCCACACTTCTCCGATATACCAAAAATATTTATTGATTAAGAAATTTTCTTAAACACTTACAAGTAAGTGGTTAAGAAAATACTCAAAATCAATATAGCTAAACCAGATAAGAGTGAGAAGACGCAACCAAAATTCTCAACAAACTATACAAACACATATAGTAAATGACTGCCTAAGTGCGATCAAACATTCAGAGACTGTCCAAACAGGATAATTTAAGACTTTGAGGTAGATATATATATTCTCGTAAAAAAATGAGAATATACACATCAATCCCAAAGTCTTGAACGGGAAGGTTTATTGACACGGGTTTAACACGCTCTCCTGAGGTGCGTGTAATGTTAGGTGACACCCACATACCTCAACTCACAGGGAATATCCATACAGTATGCATACATCGAATTAAACAACATTTAATTTAAATAGCATCTCACTTATCAGTATGCATACATCGAATTAAACAACATCTAATTTACAAAAATATTCAAATGAAGAACATCAAAGCTAAATAATCCACATTTTCCTTTATTTGATGAATGGAGACCATGGAGACTGTGTAAGCAGCTGTCACTAACATACATGCTTTATTTGCACCTTCTCCTTTAGTTTGTGTAGCAGTATTGTGATACATAGAGCTCATCATAGGTACCAAACATACAAGCATTTCCAAATGAGGCTCCATCCAAAAAAATATCACACACACACTCAAATTTAAAAAAAATCCCTCCATCCCACCCTCTCCTTTGGCCCCTCCCCTTAAAAAAATCATATCAATATGCCATATTAAACTTCTAAAAAAATTTCGACAACATCTCCCCTAAAAATTGACTATTTTCCACATTTGTACACCATGTTTGGTCACATATACATCCATAGCCACATCCACTTTCACGTCCATATTCACACACCCACATTGACATCGACAACGTCTTCTAGAAAAAAAAATCATATCCGCATTCCCATACACATTCATATAGGCATTCACACCTGTCAAAAAAATTAATTCACATACACATTCCCCGCATCCCCCTCCTCTCCCCTCACATCACCCTCCCACCCTCCCTTCCCTGCCCCCTTCCCTCTCATTTAAAAAGTCTTCCCATCCTCTAAATTAAAAAAACTATCACACACACACTCAAATTTAAAAAAAAATCCCTTCATCCCACCCTCTCCTTTGGCCCCTCCCCTCCCATCCCATCCGCCTCCATATCCCGTCGAGCCCCCCTTTCCCATGCCTACCCTTCCCTCATCCCCCTCCTCGCCCTCCCTTCCACGCCCTCTTCCCTCTCTAATTTAGTTAATATTAAACAAGAAATCTTAACAACAAATCTAAGTAAGATTACGTAAATTAAAATAAAATGAAACAACATATAAAAATGAAATCAAATTTTTACTTATTGTTTATTCGTAAAAAATTCTCTAATTCTTTCATTCTCGTCCCCTTGACCAATTATCCTACGATGAATAAAAAATGTATTAAATAAAAAAATTAGTTTATCTACGTGTGTGAGACAGTGAGGGTGAGAGAGGGCAGGAGTAGGGAGGGGGAGGGGGGCCAACGGGAGAGAGGTGTTAATGGTGCGTGTGTGCATGTGTCTGTGAGGGGGAGGGGGCCAACATGAGAGGGAGAGAGGGCGGGAGCAGGGAGGGGGAGGGCAGCCAACACAGAGAGGGAGAGGGACAGGATCGGGAGAGGGAGAGGGAGGGGGTCGACCACCCCCGGCCGGTGCCCCCTCTGCCGGGTGTGTGTGTGCGTGCGTGTATTACAGAGAGGGCATGATGGAGCGGGAGAGGGAGTGAGGGAGACTAAGAGAGGGAGAGGGAGAGGGAGAGGGAGAGGGAGAGGGAGAGGGAGGGGGTTTACCAGAGCGAGGATGGCGACGGCGAGATTCGGCGATCGAGGACGAGGACGGCCACGGCCGGCGGCGACGGTGAGGATGGCCACGGCCAGTGGCGACGGCGAGGCCGGCCATGGTGGCGGCGACGGTGGAGAGGGCTCCGGCGGCGGCAGGGAGGCAAAGCGAGGAAAGAGAGAGTGAGAGGGAGAGTGGGGAGAAAGTGTGAGTGACAAGGAGAGTAGGGGGGAAGGGGTCGATCTGGGCGGGAAACCGAGATTTTCAGACGGCTTACCGACAGAACTAATTTTCGTCGGCAACATATTTATAGTGTATCACCGACGGACTTTCCGATGGATCATGTTTCCATCGAAAAGTTGTAAGGGTGACAATAATGAATATTGGTGGCAAATAACGAACAAGGGTGACACATAACGAACAAGGGTGAAAAATAGGTTACCGACAGACTTTCCGACAGAACATTTATCTGTCGGAAAGATATAAGGGTGATAAACTACGAACAATGGTGACAAATAACGATCACCGACGGACTTTCCGACGGAACATGTTTCCATCGGAAAGTTGTAAGGGTGACAAATAACGAACAAGGTTGAAAAATAGGTTGCCGACGGTGTTTCCGACGGAAATTTAGTCGGTTGGAAAGTTCAAAAGGGAAAAATATTGAAAAATAGCTTACCGGGCTGACAAATTAGATTTCTGACGGGATTGTATCTGTTGGAAATATGGTCGGAAGTTTCGATAATTTTTCGACGGTATCTTTATCCGTCGATAAATTCAGACGTAAATGTTCCGACAAAAAATTTCCGTCTTAATAATCGTAAGCAATTCAGATAGATTTTTTGACATATATTTGTCTGTCAAAAATACCGATGCAATATCTGACGAAATTTTATCCGTCAGAAATTATGACTCCTATTTCGACGAAAATATATCCGTCGGAAATTTTCATCTCTAATACCGCCTTTTCTTGCAGTGAACGTACCTAAATATATACATCGGTCAAGTGGAACCTCAAGCTTCACTCCCGAAGTATATACGATGATGCTTTCATAACCTTTCAGATCATCAAAAATGTGGAGACGATTAAGACATAATTAAAGATGCTTAATTAGGGGATCGGGAAAAAGTTAAAAGGGGTTTAACATGGGCGCCAGGGGGTCTTTCTTGTTCTCTGTGCAAGGCTGGCACCACCTGATCCCCCCCCCCCCCCAAATGAATAATCTCTCTCGTAAATAAACCGATCGAGCGGCTGCTGTGAAGATGTTTGGTTGGGCCGCAGACTAAAGGTGGATAACACGGGCTGTCATAAATTAACTCAACATCACACACGCACACACGGGCCGTAGACTAAAGGTGGATAACACGTAACTTAACACACACACACACACACACACACACACACACACACACACACACACAGAGAGGCCGTAGACTAAAGGTGGATAACACGTAACTTAACATCACACACACACGGGCCGTGGACTAAAGGTGGATAACACGTAACTTAACATAAATTAACTTAACATCACACACACACACACACACACACACACGGGATGATCTTGTCCTTGATCCGACGGCCGCACAAAGCGACGGAAAAGGGTCACGGACAAGATCATCCCGTGTATCTTATAAAACAAAGCTTTTGAAACAGTACAATGGGTCGTCCAGCAGACACATGAGATATTTATAGATATGCAGCAGCACATGGTGGCAAGATGCTTACAAATCACTACTCCATTCAACTCCAACCCTAAGCTAGTTCCCTGTTTAAAGATCTGACAATGATTGATTCCCCTCCATATCCAACCCACCATCCTACGTACCCTCGACGAGCTTCCGTGGCACCAACCCACAAGCCGCCCCCTGAATCAGACCCCATACGTCTTCCCTCACACACCATGCGACCGGCCAAGAAACAAGAAAGAAAAAAAATCTAGGGTCTCCGTTCCCATCGGAACGGCAATTATCTATTAAGGCATGTGTGGTTCCTGTAGGAGGCTGTCAAATCTCCATCAGTCTAGAGATTCTCTGCTGCAGCTGCAGGCAGACAGGGAGGCAGGGAACCAATTAAGCTGCCATGCACCCCCGCCCCCCTACCTGAAAGCCTCTTCCCAATCGAATATGTACGTGATCCCTTCAGCCGGCCAAGGGTTACCGTCAGAGACCAGCCATCTATAAATGTCCCCACAGACTCCCCGCAAGTAGCATCCAAAAGCCAAGATCTCCACAAACCAGGAGCTGCAGGCGGAGGCACGGAGGGGCACTGAAGGGGGCGTAGCCAGCACCATGACCAACAGCAAGGCCAGCCCCGTCCCCGCCGCCACTGTCAACCCGTCCCAGTGGAGGTTGGAGGAGAGGAGGCCGATACCGAAGCGAGGGCAGATAAAGTCCCGCATAGCGGCCACGGCGTTCCACTCCATCACGGCTGCACTCTCCCGGGCCGCGCCGCCGCACCACCACCATCCTGCTCAGAGAGCCCACTAGCTCTCTAAGTTAGGGAAAGGAGGAAGATGATGGGTCATCTTCTGATATCTTCAGAGGATGTGTACGACACACATGTATATATATATATATATATATATATATATATATATATATATATATATATATATATATATATATATATATATATTTGAGTCTTTTGTATATATGTCTTTTTAAAGATGAATTTTGTCAAATAAATTTCTCATTAAAATTTACTATCAAAAATAATTTTCATGTATTCAAATATTTTCGATTATACTCTTGCGATTCCGAACCATCAACGTGAGCAGCCGTTATAGTAAGTGAAATATCTAAAAGAGAGAGAGAGAGAGAGTGAGACCATCCGGTGGCCCCCTCTCCCTCCCAGTGCCCCCCACCCCACCCAGGGCCGGCGACCCCCCTCCCTCCCTTCTCCATTCCGGTGCATCCTAGCCGCGACCTAGAGCCTCTTTCCCACCCCCGGCGACCCCCCTTTCATCTCTCCCTCCCTGTGCCCCCCACCCACGGCCGGCGACACCCCTCCCCCCCCTTCTCCTCTCCGAGGTTCATCAGGCTGATGCCGCCCCAGGAGAATGCAGACAGGACTTTCAGAAGCACCTCCAGCGCCCCGCGGCCGCAAGCGATGTCGATGCCGGTCTTGGCTGCCACCCTGTTCTTGGGTGCTCCGAGGCTCTTTCGACAGGATCAAGAACCTCAGTCCTGCAGACCGTGCGCCAGGGCGTCGAGCCCGTAGAGGACCACCGCGTGCGGGCTGGCGATGGCGGCCATGTCCACCATCCCACGCGCGTGAGAGGAGCATCTTCACGGCTCCAGCCGTGTCTTCCACGGGTTAAACCTGGTCGAGTCCCAGGCGGCGCAGGGAGAGCCCGCAGTGCGCCAGCGCCATGGGGTGGCTTATCACCTTCCTTAACTCCTCCTTCCCCACGCCCGGCATCGCCCGGAGGTACTAGTCCATGAAGAGGCTCTTGCACCATGTGGAGGTCGTACTTCCTGACGACGCACCCTTCTGTCGTGCTCTCCCTGCCCCCCCTCCGGCGAACCCCCCTCCCCCTCTCTCCTTGCATAACACCCCACCCCTCCCAGTCCCTCCCTGTCCCTTTCTCCACCCCCGGCGAGCAACCTCCCGAGAGAGAGAGAGAGAGAGAGATTACTAACAGGGATAGGTAACCCTTTAACTTTGCATTTGACTCAAGTTAATCACACGGGATTACGATAAGAAAATAATCGTAATCATTTGATATATATGAAAGATATTTTGATAATAGATCTAAATGGAAGATATATTTTACAAAAATAATTAATCTTTATAGAGATATGCATGCATAAATTGTTTTTCCACCTCTTTCTCTTCGCCTGTTGCATAGACATTTACCAAAAAAGACTAACTTTTCCTTTTTCCCAGGAGAGATTATGGGTTGCTAAATCTGCGCAGAGAATTTCCACCCCTGTTTGCATACCATAAGAATGATGTGAATGACGTTTCATTTCAAGGATCTCCTTCTTGGCTTTGTTTTAAATTTGCGATGTGACAACAAGTTCGTGCCGCCATTGAAATCTGCCTGTTTTAGCTTGCCTCGACTGTTGGGAAGAATGTGCATAGATGTCGAATTCAAGTCAACTATTAAACAGATGAAAATATATTTTAAAAGAAATATAAAAATATTATCATGCCTTATTATTTGCTGATTTTTATATTTAGAAAGAAAAAGGTAACTAGAGGTCATTAGTTTTGGGCGGACTTACATTTTGGTTGCTCCATCGTGAATGCCTCAAAAGTGTTTTTATTGTTAGATTTAGGGTTTTTTATATGTATCCCTATAAATATGTACATTGTCAAATATACTCTGCATTTAGATCAAAATAGGGCAAATGATTGCAGTTATGTCTTCGCCGTAATCTAAGTATACTTAATTAGATATTAAGATAGTAAATGACCAACCTATTTTTAGTTAGTCTCTCTCTCTCTCTCTCCTCTCTCCTCTCTCTCTCTCTAAAGGAAGGGGAGGGGAAGGGGCCTTGTCGGAGGGGGAGAGGGGGCCAAGAGGGTATGGGGGTGAGACCTTCTATGCACACAAGAGGGAGAGGGAGGCTTTTCGGAGGCGGCGGGGGCCGAGGCAGGGAGGCTGGCCAGAGGGGGAGAGCGGATCGGGAGTATGTAGGGTGTGCGTGCCAGAGGGGGAGGGAGGCTAACCAGAGGGGGCTAGTCTTCTATGCACATCGGAGGGGGAGGAGGCTTGGTGGAGGAGGAGAGGAGTGGGTAGGGAGGGTGTGAGGACGGGGGCTTTTGTGCTCACCAGAGGGGGAGGGAGGCTTGCCGGAGGTGGCTGGGGCCAGGGCAAGAGGCTGGTCGGAGTGGTAGAGTAGGCCAGGAGGGTGTGGGGTGTGCACATCGGTGGGGGAGGGAGGCTAACCGAATGGGGCAGGGGGCTCTTCTGTCCACACCGGGGGGGAGGAGGCTTAGCAGAGAAGGAGAGCAGGCCATGAGGGTGTGAGGGTACGAGCTTCTATGTGCACTAGTGGGGGAGGGAGGATTGTCGAAGGCGGCGGGGGCCGGGGTAGGGAGGCTGGTAGGAGGCGGAGTGGGCCGACAGGGTGTGGGATGTGTGGGCTAGAGGGGAAGGGAGGCTAACTAGAGGGGGCGAAGGGAGGCTGGGTCTTCTGTGCGTGCACACTGGTGTGGGAGGAGGCTTGGCAGAGGAGGAGAGCGGGTCAGGAGGGTGTGGGGCGAGGGCTTTTGTGCACACCAAAGGGAGAGGGAGGCTTGCCAAAGGGGGTGAGGGCTAGGATAGGGAGGCTTGCCGGAGGGGAAGAGCACGCTGGGAGCATGTGGGGGTTGGGGGGTGGCAGAGAAGCTCTCTCTCTCCTCTCAATGAAGGTATTTTGGGTATTTCACATACCTTAACGACATATTCCCTCGAATGTTCACCTGGCATAGACGACAGGGAACCATTGGGACATAACCATAATCATGTGCCTTATTTTAAGGTTATGTCTAAATGAAAGATATATTTTACAATACACATATTTATAGGGGTATATATGTTAAAAACTCTTAAATTTATTCTTAGAGCTAATAGGTTGTTTGGGAACACTTTAAAAAAACTCTTTCTACCTAAAAGATTATGTTATGTCAATTTTCAACTTAATTTTTAAAATTGACAAAAATAGATAACTATCTGTTTGGTAAAAATGTCATAATTTTTAAATTTTATGTGAACTCGTTTGCCTAGAAGCATGTCTCTACACTGCCACCTCACTCCCCCCACGTCACTCCCTCTCCTTCCTCTTCTGCTCCCTTCGTGCCCGAAGTAAACCCCCCCGTCACCTCTATCGCTTTCCTCTCCCTCCCTCGCACATCCTTCTCCCTCTCTTCTTCTTCTTCTCCGCATCTGCGATACCATACATTCATTTGAAATAGCAGAAAAACTTTTGTACTTGGGTGCCTGCGCACCAAGTCTACATCTCTATCTTTTTCTTCTTTTTCTTCTCTCTCCCCATCCATCATCCCCTCCCCCATCTCTCTTCTGCCCATCGCAGCTCTCTCTCTCTATCTCCCCCCAATGGCGCGGATCCTATCGCAGGCCGCAATTCGGGATTCTAGGGCCCTAATCCGAGACCACATGCTGCCATCACACGTCCTCCCGCGACGTTCCCAGTCACTATCCTCCCGCTTCCTCAGACGTCAATGGAGGTCGGGCCACTCTGATAAGCACACGCAGATCTTCGAGGTCGTGGTGGAGACGGCGTCGGAGGGAGGGGCGTCGACGTTGAGGTCTCATCATTGGAGGCGCCAGTGCGGTGACTGGAGGACGTGATCCACGGGATCCTGGTGCGGCAAGCTGCGCCAGATTGGTTGTCGTTCATCCCTGGCTCGTCCGATTGGGTGCCGCCGTAGGGGAGGTCGTACGGGCTGGTGGATGTGCTGCGGAGGGTTGTCATCGTCGTGCGAGGAAGGCTGTCGTCTCGCTGGGCATATAGATAACTTCATACCCCAGGCCATCTGGCAGGCAGGGTAAATAGCTTCTGGGCGAATGACGGTCTCATCCCCATGAGGATGAGCGAAGGAGCAGAGCCAATAACTCAAAAAGGCCGCGCAGTGGGTGACGACATCTACTCATGTCGGGTTCGGCCCGCCAGGGCGCCCCTATTGAACGGAAGATGGAAGACCTGCCTTGTAGCAAGCGCGTCGTGTTGGCTTCGTCACTACCGGTACCACAAAAGGGTAGTCTTCATATTTTGACTTGCCTTGAAAGAAATATTGAATCCACATGCCCATGCGCACCCGTTTCTTCTCGCCCTTCTTCCTGGACTAGGATGTAGAAGCTTTGGCAGGGTCTTCATAATAGGACAAGCACAAAGTCCTATATACCTTCATCAAGTAGCGGTATGCGAAGCCCACAAAGTAACGACCCTCTCCATTCGACTCGTCTTTCAGAGGGTCTGCCAAGCATACCTCTTCATAGGGATCCCTGTCAATGGGCAACCCACTAATTAGCTGTGAGAGGCTCCACAGGTCCAAAGAAGTCTCCCCCTCGACTGTGTAGAAAGTGTTGAATTCGGGGCTGAAAACTTCTATCATACCACATCACAATCCCTTAGAGATGGAATATCTGAAACGGGAGGCATAAATGTTGTGGAACACTCCTGCTCTTATCAGAATCAGAGCATACTCCTTCAACACATAGTCTGTAAATTCGACCGCACCAGCTCGAAAGGAATGGGCATCTACCACCTTCAAATCAGCAAACCATCCCACTGCTAATTGGTACTTGAACTGCACAGCCAGGCAGTCCAGAATAAAAGGCTCTTCTCTAAATCCCCACCTCAAAGGTGCCAGGAATAATCCAAAGCTGGATTTTTCTTTGTGAACGTGCTTAGCAGGATTGTCCCATCGCGCGGAGGTGAACTCAGGAGCCTGAGTCAGCATATTCTCTGATGGCGTCAGCTCAGCCATGCCCAGCATTGCCTTCCACTTACGGGGTTCGCCCAGAAGATAAATTGGTTTGCCTCGTTGAATAACTCCGTTGAGGCTATCTCGTTCTGTGAGAACTGCCGCTTCAACCCGTCGTGCCAATAGCACATCCCTCTTCCCATCGATGTTGAAGTTACTAATAAATGGGAGAAGGCACTTGTCCTTCAGGTGATCGTAACGGTAATCTCCACTCCGGCTGATGTCCAGAATACCTTCCTTGTCAAGAGTCGTTCCACTGGCATCGTGTCGGTCTCAGAATCAGAGGATTCAGCAACAACGGCCACTCTATCATGCCCCCGGACAAGGTCATGAACATTTTCCCACGTCACAACGGGGCCAAATGAGTCTGCCGAAGGGATACGTGTTGCCGGAATAGAAGAAGCAGCGGTGGAGGCCATTTTATCTGCCGAACAAACCCAAGAAGGCAAAATCAGAACAAAAAAATTTACAAAAGGTAAACAAAATATTTCATTCCTATAACAAAATATTTTATTTATATACAAAATATTTCAGTGCTGCAAAATATTTCAGTCTTGTATTTTTCCATCGAGTGGGCTCGATCTTTAATGTGCGAAAAAGTGGGCCGTACGGGTCTGACGAGGGCGTACTTTTCTGAACAGAAAGGGTCTTTTCACCTTTTTGGGGGGCCAATGAGATTACACGTTGCATTGTGACATGACTTTGTGCACTGGATTCGGTGCACAAAATATTACTTTATTAGATTTTACGCGATAATAGCCCAATAAGTCAACCTATTTAGTATATTTTAGCACGTAAAGCATAATTCATAACTTTAAATGAGTAGTCCATTATTTATAGTATAAGTTTACGTAAAAAATTTTAAATAAGGTGAAATTAAGTTCATTGAAAAATAACTTAATTATCTACAACTTTCATGTTAAGCACTCTTTGAGATTCTACTATTTAATAGGTCAAAAATGTCAAATAACAAAATACAATGTTGGATGGTAATTTTAGACTTTGAACAGTTAGATGAAACATAAAAATAAATGAAATATTATCTAATTGAGATAGTTAGATTAAGTATCGTCTAAGTGGGGAAGGAGTTAGATGAAGCATCGTCTAAGTGGAGAAACAGTTAGATGAAGTATTGTTTAGGTGAGGGAGTTAGATAAAGCATCGTCTAATTAAGCGAGGAAGGAGTTAGATTAAGTATCATTTAAGTAGGGAAGGAGTTAGATGATATATTGAAGAGATAGACGACATATTGAAGGATTAAATTGTATATTGCTAATAAATTACAGAAATATACAACAATAAGGATAAATAATAATTAGTTATCAGAATGAGATTAAGGACTTATATAAATTATAAAAATCCCTTATTAAGGTTAAATACACATAAAAATGTCAGAATGGATCGATATTAGATTCATTGGAAGGATAATCTAACTATCTTTAAATCTAGTATTTAGCACTTTTGTTAATTATGTCATATACTAAGTTAAAAATGATAAAAATATAATTAGATAATGAGTAAAATTATAGTTTTATCATTCACTATTGTTGTAGGCATTTATTTTCATGAAATAATCGAGCCTAAAGGAAAGAGAATTAATCCCGTGAAAACCAGAAGATGGGACGGGGGGAGAACGGGGTCGAAATCGAGTCCCGAGAAGTCCCCCGTGTCCACTGCTTAAGAAAGTGGAGTTCGCGACAAGTGAACGGTCAAGGAAAACATGTCACCACACTTATAAGATGTCCGAGCAAGGAATGTAAGAAATTCACGAAGCACAAGATCCACCCCGACGAAGAGCAACACGAACAGTGTAAGAAATAGAGCACAAAGCGATCCCGAAGCATCATTCCTTCCTTCACGTGACCAAGAGAGTAGAAGTATCCAAGAAATTTGATTTGGGGGGCCCTTTTTATAGGGCTTTACCCTTTTTCCGCCACCCGAGACCAACCCGGACCGGGTAGGATCGCGATGGGGACCCACCCAAATCGGGTGGGTGGCATACCTGATCTGGGTGGGGCTCCCGTGGAGCCCACCCGGTCTGGTTGTGGTTGGGAGGCCCCTACTTGGTCCAGGTGGGGCCTTCCCCAACCCCCACCCGGTCTCGATGGAGTTCGCCCATCGCCCACCCAATTCTAGTGGGGTGTTTTCAACCCCCACGTGGACCGAGTGGGCCAAAACTTCAACCCATCCAGTTCGGGTAGCCCTAAAAATTGCTACACATTATCTGGGATGGTTCTAACTTATTTTCGCCCTATAAATATCCCCCCCCCAAGGGTCCCCAAAAACATACTTGAACACACTGTGAACATGGGAGCAAGCAAGGAGCATGAAGCGTCTGGTCGGAGCGAGGAAGGCGATCTGACTTTGATCTTTGTCGCCCTGAGTGAGGGTATGTTACAAAAATGTCCCCTCTAACGGTGCTTAGCCAAGTCACAAGTCCTATAGATGAAGTCTTACGAAATGAATAAAATACCCTTGTTGTTATGTAAAGATCTTGGAACCGCATAATTACGAAAATGTCATCCCGCGCCTTTCACAAATCTTATAATTGGGCTTAATATAAGGCCCCAGTATAAAGTCTTGTACGACGATTATCAATGAAATACTTTAGGGATTGTAAAAATACCTCGTAACTGCAATAAACCTTGACGTCGTCTCTCTCGCACTCGGTCTTCAACAAAGTCAAACTCGCCAACTAGCCTGAATGATAAACTATGATGGCCCTCTGCTAATGCCAAACTGTGCCAAACCTTCTGTCATTACTAAAATGTGCCAAACCCTCCGCCAGTGCCAAACTCTGCCCAACTCGAGCCAATGCCAAACTGTGCCTAACCTGAGCCAGTGCCAAATTGTGCCGAATCTTTCGCTAGTACCAAACGGTGCCGACAACTTCTGCGAGTGCCAAACTATGTTGACCCTTTGCTAGTGCCAAATTGTGTCGATCCACCGCCAGTGCCAAACTATCCCCAATCTAAGTCAGTGCCAAACTATGCCGAACCTTCGACGGTACTAAACTGTGCCGACCCCTTTTGCTAGTGGCAAATTGTGTCGATCCCCTGTCAGAGACAAACTGTGCCGATTCTTCGTCAATGTTAAACTATGAACGACCCCGAACACCTAATCAGGTGTGCCCGCTAGTGTTGACGTAAGCCTACCTTTAGCATTACAGTCAATATTGAGGTCGATGACTCTTTTCTCATGGATTTCTAGTTTCACATTATTTGAGCAGGAAGGTGGCCATTCTCGGACCTAAGGATCCAGCGAAGGAGGTGTCACATTAAAATCAGAGGTACCTTCACATGTCAAGATGCATTTAATGACATCAGCAATAACATACGGAGACAACCAAATTAATGAAAGTATAAAATTACCCAACAAATCCACATGATATTGCTGCTACTAGAAAATTAACACCAAGTCAAACCTAAACGAAAACCTACGACTATTGTCCTTTACCTTATACCTGACCTGCCAGCCTACCTAAAACCAAGCCGCCGAACATCTGAGTCCACGCTTCGCGATACGTGTTCGGAATGGTCGTCGGAGGGCTGTCATGCAAAGCGACAGTGGGAAAATGCCTATAAACCTTTTGACTCGTTTTCTTTGTCCTTTTCTTTTGCACCCTGCCACACCACGAACCAAAGTCGTACAATATTGGGTCGTGGAGGGGGTTCTCTCGTGATACGCCCAATCCACAATTGACCCAGCTCAATCGACTCGCATGTTTAAATTTTAGACTTTTTCCTTTTCAGTCCCTATAAATAAGTGTATTTATATTTTAATTTCTTAAATATAATTATTATTTTTAAAATCACTCTAATCTTTTAATTCTTATTTTTAAGTCCCTATAATTTACCGACATTAAAAAAAGAGAGTACACGTGAGAACATTCCACCCTAACATAACGAGACACGTGAAATGTTAAAAATATCTCTACTTTCTCTCTTCATTGGCTCTCTATCTTTCTTCTCTCTTTCTCTCTCCCTACCTTTTCTCTCTCCCCAATTCAATTTTTCTCCACCTACTACGATGGCAGTGTTAACGGGGACGATGATGGTGACACACGTATGAGGATGTAGCCGACAGGGCCTCCCTGCAAACGCCTGAATCGGGGGGTGGGGGGAGGGGGAGGTTCGTCACCAGAGGTGAGAGAGATGGGGATGGGATATGAGAGATATAGAGAGAGAGAGAGAGAGAGGGAGGGCCCTCAGGTCGTCACAGAGGGAGAGAGAGAGAGAAGGAGTGCAGGACGGCAGTGAGAGAGAGAGAGGGGGGAGAGAGAGAGGATGGCACACAGAAAGAGAACGAGATGAAAGAGAGAGAGGAAGGCAAGGAGAGAGAGGAGAGATGAAATCGTTCCGTCTGGGAGTGATTTCATCGATTTCATCTCACTCTCAGCCCGAGAAGAGAGAGATGAAATCGCTCCTAGACGGAGCAATTTCATCTCTCTCCTCTCCCTCCCCCTGCCTTTCTCGCTCTCTTTCTCTCTCTCCCTCTCTTTTTCCCCCTCTCCCTCTGTCACCACCGTCGGAGGGCAAGACGCCTTCAGCATCCCCGCCCCCCTCTCTCTCTCACCCCATCCACTTTTTCACTCTCTCTCCCTGCCCCCCCTCTCTCTCTCACTCCATCCACTCCCTCTCCCGCTGTAATGCCCCGAGTTTTTCAGATATTTTTCGGATCAGGATTCGTGGGTTTCGGATCACTTTCGGGGGTCCCGAAAAGTATTTTACGGTTTACGCATATTTTTTCCTAACGAGCCTTCAGAACCCCGTTTAGGGCGAACTGTTGTGTTCTCCTATTCTGGGACGTTACCAGTTTATTGAGCATATTCCGAGAATCGGGAAAATGATTTTTCCCAATTTTTCGTATACTCAAGATTTTTCAGATTTCTATATATTAAACCCCCTTTTCTTTTCTTTTTCCCTTCCTCTTCTTTTTCATCTTCTCTTCTCTCCCGTGAGAACCCCCACCCCATTCGACCGTTGCTCTCTCCCACGTGGACGGACGCGGCGCCCTACCTCCTCCGGCGACGGATGGCGGACCAAGGCGGTGGCGCGGTGACGATGGCGGCGGCAAGGCGAGCGTGGCGGTGGCATTTTCGCGACGTGGGGCATGGTGTTCGTGATCGACCGTGATTTGAAGATCGGCGGTGATCCGGAGGATTTAAAGCTTCTTTGAGGTAGGGGGACGGATCACTGCCCTCTTTCCCGTATTCTCTGCGATTCCTAGGTCGAGGAGAGGCCGAGAGGGGTGTGATTTGTGTCGGGAGGGTTAAATCCATGTTTTGGGGTTGAGCGCTGGATCTAAGATTTTTGGAGGTTTTTGACCGATCTATAGGTATATAATCATGCTAGGAGGGTTGGGGAGAAGTTTCCCTTTGTTTCCCCATCATCTGGGGGTGATTGGGGCATGGATTGGGTTTTTTCGCCGTTTAGGCCAGTTTCGCGCTAGGGTTGGGGTTGCGGTCCTACCAGAGACCGCAACCTCCGTTTGGCGGTCCGTAGGAGGCCGTTAAGCATTTTTGAATGTCGATTTAGCTTAGCGGTCCGCGTGGGACCGCCAAGCTCGGGTTGCGGTCTTGCGACTGACTGCTACCCCTAGGGTAGCGGTCAGCCGATGACCATTTCCCCGGTCTGGTCAACGCACCTCGGGGTGCGGGGTTTTTGACCGTTGGGGGACCCCTGCCAGGTGGCGGTCAAGGTATGGTCGTTTATGGGTGGTTGCAGTCAGCTGGCGACCGCCAGGGGGGTAGCAGCCTTGCGATGGGCCGCCATTCAACCCCGTGGTTCGCCTGGTTGCGGCCGTGGCATGGCCGTCTTTTTGTGCTTGGCGATCTCAAGGAGACCGCTAGGCTCGCTTTGCGGTCCGAGCTTGGCTGCCATTTGGAGAATTGTCCTGGGAGGACCACCACTCCGCTTCCTTTCGATCGGTGGTTTCCGTGAGTTGAGTCTTACCTCCAGTGACCTGTCCACTAGTCGTAACTTTCCTGCGCACGCGTGTGCGGACCCACTTAAGAGTGGTGGAGAGCGTGACCGGGAGAGAGGCAGTTTTTAGGCTGGTTACCGTAGGGCCCCTCGTCTTTGCAGCCTGCGTCCGGGCTGGGGGGAAAACCAGCTAGAGGGCCTGACCTAGATCGCATGGTCTGTGTGTGCACACGTGGTTGGGGCGTCAGACCCGCGCTGACGAGCGTGACCCCAACTAGTCCTTATTCGTGGTACTTGTTGCGTGTCTCAGTCTTCGCCTGGGGCGTGTAGGGAGACACTGGGGTGCGGTGTAAGACGTCAGGGGACGCATCCGGCCTTACTTATGGTGGGTGGTGCTCCTATCTTCTGACGGGTACGGACTTGGGTTTTCGTCGATTTGCGGACAGTCCGCTCGGCTCGGAACAGTTAGTTGTAGAGAGCTTTCCCGTTCATTTATTATTACGTGTAGCCTCTGCCGTGCTTTCCTTAGGTAGCGTTACTTTCTGCGCACGTGAGTACCTTGCTGTTTCGTTTCCCTCGTTGCAAGGTGGGGGTCCGCAGGATCCCTACTGAGCCTATGAAATGAAGCTAACCCCTGTGTTTTCAAGTGAGGCGGGGTCGTAGAGAGGCGCGTCTGAGGCTCACCGCGATTCCAGCAGTCAGGGTTAGTCGCCAGTTGCCAGAGCCGGGTATGCCTTGTGTACTTGTACTTTTCTTTCTGTTGACTGTACTTATTTTGGGCATGAGATACTCTGGACCTTGTAGCTGTTTAGTGAGTATTTGTTTAGTTCCATCCATTTTATTTAGTTCATTGTGCTAGCTCTACAGTTATTTTAGATTCTCTTGTACCCTCACACCATCCTTTAACCTTTCCGAGTCTTTGGGCTCATGCGTGGCGGGCCGAGATTCGAGTTGTGCCGGTTCTTTTCTGGTACTCGGATCCCGGGTCGTTACAGTTGGTATCAGAGCGGGGTTGTGGAGGTACATAAGAATTTGAAATGATTGCAGTGGTCCAGAAGGTCCATGAATATCCTATATAGTCGGCGACTGGCTTAGGCTACCGTATGTTTTATTGATTCCACTGGTTGTTTTCCTTTTAATAGGGGGTTATGGTGTCGAGACGGAGGACTCGTTCCCAGCAGGGAGAGTCTGGCATGGTCCAGGAAGGGCAGAGTAGAGCAACGCTTCCGGACGACCCAACTAGAGAGGCAAGAGTTCCTGGAGCAGATGAGTTCATCAGGAGAATGTATCAGTATGTTCTTCAGCAGTAAGGGGGTGAAGCTGGCGAGGGCTCATCATCTCGGGGTGGTCATGTGCTAAAGGAGTTTTTGCAGTTTCAACCACCCCTTTACAATGGGCAGTCAGATCCTGAGGCAGCCAGAGAGTGGTTAGATGACTTGGAGAGGATATTCAGTTCTATGGAGTGTGCTGAGGAGGAGAAGGTGATGTTGGCTAGCCATTGATTGCAGGGGTCAGCCCGGGCCTAGTGGACGTTAGAGTGGGGGGCAGCATTCCAGTCTCGTCCCCTTCTGCAGATCACGTGGCGAGAGTTCATCACGGCTTTTGAGCGTGCTTTTTGTCCGTCCTTTATCCGATCGTAGAAGATGCGCCAGTTCCTAGAGTTGATCCAGGGAGATATGGCAGTGATGCAGTATAGATCCAGGCTCATTGA
This sequence comes from Amorphophallus konjac, assembly GCA_022559845.1. Taxonomy (NCBI): domain Eukaryota; kingdom Viridiplantae; phylum Streptophyta; class Magnoliopsida; order Alismatales; family Araceae; genus Amorphophallus; species Amorphophallus konjac. The sequence goes on along the minus strand of CM040119.1, from coordinate 15,145,495 downwards.
GCTGGGCCGTTATGCGCCGCACATCATGGCGGAAGAGGAGTTGAAGACCGAGCAGTTTGTCAGGGGTTTGACGCCAGAGCTGAGGCATCCCATGCTTGCCTCGAGTGTGGCCAACCTGGATGCAGCTTGCAGAGCAACAGTGGCATTAGTGGGAGACTTGCAGAGGACTCGAGGACATGGCAATGCCGGTCAGACGCAGACGGGTCTTAGTCAGCCGACAACCGTGCAGCAGTTGAGTATTGTCCAGCCCTCAACAGGCAGTTCATGGGCATCTCCGTCCGTAGCGTCAGCAGCAGATTCGACATCTTTTGGCTCGAAGCTCAAGAAGCTATTCAGGGGCGCCGATTTTGGCAAGAGGCGTTAGGATCGCAGGTGTTGATGTGTTTTTCTTACTCTTCATTTCTTAATGCCCTCCCATGTATATCTTACCACATCAAATATGGGAAATGAACGAAAAGCAGAAGGAAAAGGAAGAGTAGAAACCTGTGATCGCCACCAAGGTGCCGTACGTGATGGACACGCCGTACCTTGGAAAGAGGGAGAGGTACTCGCCTGGTGTGCAGCGCTGGAACGATATACGGCTCAAGAGGAACCGCCGGTATAGACGAATGGTCGCACTACAGACCGTCTAAGAGCGCTGCAGAGGACGCGGGATGAAGCACTACTGGTAGATGAACGGTTTCAACACGACCGCAGGAAGAAGAAGAACGGTCCGGATTGCACCACACATCTCCTTGAACGTCTAGGTGGGAACCGCACAAGACCACCACGTCAGGAATTGTAAAAGGGGTCCAACCTCCACCCTTTCCGGCGGGCCAGAAAGGATGGGTCTCGTGTTAGTGTGTTGCTAACCTGGGAAACAGAGTGTAGAACATAAAAAGAAACCCAAATTGGAACTATAGAATGTAGCAAATGCTCAAATGAAAGGAAATAAATATAACTAAATGAAGTGGGGGGTACCTGGGGATTTTAAACCCCTAGGGGTGTCAAAAATGTGGGAGGGTGTGTGAATGATGCATGAAAATGACAAAAACGTGGGAGAAACATGGAGAAAATGATGCATGCAAACAAAAGAGAATGACGGACTAATGAAGTAAAGACACAAAATAACGAGATACTCTCTGAATCGGAGGCCTGTATGGACGTAGAAGGCCTCCCTCCCTGATCGTAGGTCACTCTAGAATCCGGTAGGGCTTCGCCGTGACCTTCTAATCTCCCCCCTTTTAAAGGTAGCCTCTAGGGTCTATTTATAGAGCCTAGGAAGCCAGCCCCGAAATTAGGGTTTTTAGGCCTTTTTAGGTCGAGATAATCAAAGGAAAGTCGTAGATAATCGAATTATCTTTCATCCAAAAGAAACGGAACTCAAAATGACTCAATATCTGCGGAGAAAATGACGGGAGAAGTTAGGGATAAAACCACGGATAGAGAGAGAAAACCCTTGAAATTCTCAGGAACCGAGACGATGAACGGTCTCACGATAGACCACCCAAAGGGATGAGCGGCCATCTCCTAGGCCGTCCAACCCTGTCGGTGAAAATTTAATAAAATAGAAAATATTATCCAACTATCCATCGAGATGATCGAAAACCTCGCCGTTGCACTCTCACAGATGAACGGCTGCTGGTAGACCGTACATCCACAAGAGCGGCCAAGAAGAAACCGCCCATGCCTTGTCGGTGATAAATCAAAATAGATTAGATAATTAGATAATTATCTGAAAAATCAATCGAACGTAGGACTCTTGAGAGATAGACGGCTTAGGAGGTACCGCACAATGGTCTTATGCGGCTGTGGATAGGCCGTATATATGCTTGTCGGTGATAATTCTGAAAATCAACTAAATATCCCATAAATATGAACGGCCCAGTAGCAACCGCACATATGGTTGAATGGCTGGAGGTTGACTGCACATGTACATGGGCGCTTGAAATTCATAGAAAAAGCTCAATTGATGGGAATCGACGCCGAGCATGTACATTTTATTTTACATTTATGTCCTTTAGTTTATTTGTATATCCACGGGAAAGTATATGCGCAATTGTAAGGCTTTATAAGCCAATGCGTCATTCCCACGGATTGTTTGGGTTTCTTTGTAATTTATCAGTAGGACCAGCAAGGGGGCCCTCAGCCCTTTCCCATTGGTCCATGTCACCTATGTGGGGCTGGTCAACCATCCTAGGTGGCCATCTAGAAGGGTTGAATGTCAAATGCCACATGGGTAGACAAAGGGAGTAAAAAGTCTAAGGTAGGCTACCTACCATGTAATGCCCCGGATTTTTTGGATATTTTTTCGGATCATTGTAGTGGGTCTCGGAGTGTATTTTGTGCTTTACACGTGTTTTTTCCCTGATGTGCCTTCGGAACTCTTTGCAGGGCAAACCGTGGCGTTCTACGACTCCGGGATAGTACCACCGCGTTGTGTTCCTTCCGAGGATCGCGGAGGTAATTTTTCGTAAATTTCTGAATTTATCAAATTTTTGGGTTTTCCTATATATACTAACCCTTTTCTCTCTCCCCCTCTCATTTCTCTCTTCCCTCCCTCTCTCTTCTCTCACGCCCTCTTTCTCCCCTCTCTTCTCCGGCGGCCGACGGAGTGAGGCGGGGGCGAGGTGGAGGTGGCGCGGGCGAGGATGCGAGCGAGGATAGGTGAGGATCGAGGCGGAGGAGGCGCGTGGAAGCTCGGTGGCGCGATCGCGAGCCGGCGAGGGTTTCGCGGCGTTTTCTTCGTGGATCGGCATCCACGGTGCGCGAAATCTTCGGTGGAGGTAGGGTGATGGACCCCCAGCTCGTGCGCTTCAATTCCCGAGAGTTTGGTAGGCCGTGGTGAGCCGAGCGGGTCGTTTGGGGCGTTTTGGGCAAAATCATGTTTTGGGGAGTGATCGCCCGATCTAGCGATTCGTTGCGTTTTAGGCCGATCCGAGGCCATAGATGCATGCTAGGGGTTGTTGGGGAGCTTCCCCTATGTTTTCCCCTTCATCCGTGGATGATTGGGGCGTGGCGTGGATTTTTGGGTGTTTTCCCGCCGTTCCCGATTTTCCGAAATGATCGCGGTCCACCAGAAACCGCTACCATCTGGTCGCGGTCCTGGGAGAACCGCTTTCATCCTTCGTGTTTGGGTCGGAAGACCTACGAGCGTCGCGGACGTGCGATTGACCGCCTTCGTCTGGTCGCGGTCAGGGGACGACCGCTACCACCTGATCGCGGTCCTCGGGCGACCGCTACCATCGGGGTGGAGCGTGGCTGGTCGCGGTTGTGAGGCGACCGTGACTGCCTGGTCGCGGTCATCGGTCGACCGCTACCATCTGGTCGCGGTCACCAGGTGACCACTACCATGTTCTGGTTCCTGTTTGCGCTGTTTTGACCCCCGGTCGACCCGGTTGTGAACCAGTGGTTGACTTTAGGTCTCGTGAGCATCTCGGACACCCCGTGGAGTTCTGTGACCGTGTTTTGGGGTGTCTGGAGGTTCCGTTTACTTCGTTTTACGTGCCCATGCGCTTAAGGGTCCGGGTGACCTTTTAGCGTCCGTTCGCATTGTGTTGGTCTCCGGTCGACCCAGTTGGGACCCAGTGGTCGACCTCCGGCCTTGTGAGTATCCTGGACACCCCATGGGTTCCGTGTCCTTATTTTTGGGGTCTCGAGAGGGACCGTGTTACCTTGATTCGCGTGCCCGTCGGTGTGGTGGGTCCGGGTGATCCCACGTGTTCCGGGCTTTCGTGTTACGCTCGATCGAGTCACCGTGTATCGGTGTGCGTGCGGTGGGGTCTCCCCCGCATGTCGTGGGTTCCTTTGGAAGGCGATTCCCGCGTGGGCCATGTGTTTGGCCTTGGACTGCGAGTCCAGTTGTCCGGCCTGGGGCTGGAGGTTCCCCGCTTGTTTCAAGATGGGAAATCGTCGTGGCGGCTTGCGTGTTGCCTTGGGAATCGTGCTTCTGTGTTTTTTTCGTGTGGCCCGTGTGAGTGGCCTTAGTCCCTTGCGTTCCCTTCCCGAGAGAGTGGTCTTGGCGACTCGTGTGTTGTCTCGGTACTCGTGCTATCGTGGTTTTAGACCTAGAGATTGGACTAGATTGATAGCCTTGTGCTGTTGCGTGTAACGGTCTTGACCCCGAGTCTTGTGACTCAAGGACCGTTGGCTGTAGTGTGTTTAGAGGACTGTCCAGAGTCTAGTGGCTTAGTGCCACTTGAGTTTTCTCAACTCTAGCGCACGGTGCGTGCGCGGCCGTGGACTGTGAGTCCCGTTTCTTCTCCGACTGTGGTCACCGTGCGACGGGGCCGGTACGTGGGGTGGTCCCCGTACGTCGTCGGATTCGGACGTTGTTTTCCGTTGAGTTGAGAGTCTACTCCTTTAGTGACCCTCCACTAGTCGTAGCCTACCAGTACGCGTGTGCTGGTCGCACCAGGGAGTGGTGTACGGGCTTACCCTGAGGACGGTTAGACTGGTTTCCGTCGGGCCCCTCGTCGTAGCCAGAGTCCGGCTGCGGGGGAAAACCAGTCAGAGGGCCAGACCTAGGACGCGTGGTCTGTGTGTGCACACGTGGTTGGGGACAGTGGACGCACGTCGACGAGTGTGACCCCAGCTAGTCACTTGTTTGTGGTTACTTGTACGGTATTCGCGCCTCGGGTAGGACCTACCACGTCAGGCGGTTCACCTGCGGTGCGGTGTAAGACGTCAGGGGACGCTACCGGCTGTGCTTCTAGTGGGTGGTACTCCTGTCGAGTACGGAGTGACAGACTGTCAATTTCCATGACTTTGACCTTCGGGTTTCGATCGTGTTGACCGTTGAGTTTCGGTTGGTTCGCCGTGATGCGTGTGTTGGTTTTCGCGTCATGAGATTAGCGCTAGTGGCTTTACCGAGGTTGGGTCTTGTTGTGCGGTACCCGCGATCGGATGGTCGGGGTTGCACCTTGGACAGGGTGTCCAGGTCGGCTGTGTCCGGGGGACAGGCCTCTACGGCGTGGTTGCCGTGTGTTTTTACTTCGGTAGGTGGTACTAGCGTGGTTCGGTAGCTTCGACTGCATGATCGAGGTATGCCTTCTGGCAGTAGGAGTAGCTGTAGTGCCGAGTTTTTGATCGGCCGCCGGTTTGCTGTTCCTGCTGTAGTTTGTAGCTCTCCTTTCCGCTATCGCCGTTGTTTCCGGTTGGGGTTCCGCGGGATCCCTGCTGAGTCTCTGTTCTGGAGACTCATTCCCTGCTTTTCAGGTGTGGCAGTCCTTCCTCGAGGTTCGAGGGTGCGGAGCGGAGGTTCTCAATTGCCAGCTTGCCGGGCCGAGTGTTCACTTGGCATGTTGTACGTTTTACTGCTTTAGATTGTACTTTCTGTTGAACTGGACTCTGTTGTAGCTGTGGTTGTTCTTTCTTTCAGCTTGTTGTTGTTGGTTGTCCTGCTTTATTTCCTATTTCTTTGTGCCTCCACACTCCTTTTAGCCCTTCCGAGCCCTCCCGGCTCGTGGGCGGCGGTTCGAGTCTCGAGTTATCAGGCCTTCCCGGTAATCGGATTCTCGGATCGTTACAGCTGGTATCAGAGCGGTGGTTGTGGACGTACATAGGAATTCGAAATATTGCAGTGATCAGAGTCCGTAAGGTCCAGTACAGTCGGCAGCTGGCTTAGGGTTTTGTGTTCGCTTTCCGCCTTGTTTCTCGCTTGAGAGCTTGAGTGCGCTGTGCGGCGCTGTGAAGGTGGTTGCTGTCCGCGGCTTTCGTGCCAGCATGGGGTCTAAGGATCGAGGTCGAGAGCCTTCTCCCTCATCGGTGGTGGCCCTGGTTGTGCTGCGTTGGGCAGAGGTTGCTGGCAGGCGTGAGTTCGTGGTGCTGCGTTCGAGGAACCTGCAGCGTGGTCAGGTGGCTGGTGCGGACTGTTCTTGGTTAAGTGGCCGTGAGCGTGCTCTGAGGGAGCTGCTGTCAGTTTTTGGTCACTCCAGCTTGAGGTTTGTCCAGCCGCTGAGGTGTTCTGATCGAGAAGTGTGCTCGGGTGAGCGGAATATCTTCTCGGTGAGCGGCTGTTTTGTCGAGCCTGATGATCTTGTCGTGCTCTGTGGCGTCAGAAATGACGTGTCGGTCCCGATTGTTTTGCGGATTTTGAGGCAGGATTGGGCTGTGGTGTCCCAGTAAGTCTTGCTCCTGCGCTCTTGTGTGCGATTGGGTTGTGTTCGCCTTGGAGTTGGCTTGAGATGTGATGGTTCCGCGGCGAGTTTCGGGACTCGAAGATGAGCATCGGCGGTTGTTGTTATGGCTCGTGTTGCGGCTCTTGGCATGCCGTGTTGCAGTTCGAGGAATTGCAGCGGTGGTGCATCGAGAGGTGCTGTAATGGTGGTCCGACGTGACACTCGTCGAGTGTGTCAGAGGCGCTGACCTGATGGAAGCGATGGTTTTCCTTGGTGCTGGATGGTGCTGTTTCCAGCGTGCGCGAGGTTCGAGGTCAGGTCGAACGTGGAGTCCTTCCGTTGGTCGGAAGTGCGTTTGGTCTCCCCTTTGGTTGGAGAGATTGTGTTGGGTTAAGGTTCGTCGTCTTGCATTGTGTGTTAGGATTGGTTGGCCTTGTGTGCCATGAAGTCCGTGCGAGACGTGCTCCTTGTCTTGGCAGGGTGGTTGCCTGTGAGAAGTGGTGCCCATTCCCTTATTGTGTGAGGGTGTGCTGGCGCTTTTTCGGAAGGACGAGTGTCGGTTGGGCGGTGTTTTGCTTTCTCGACTGTGCGCGCGGATCAGAGTGCGCAGCGGAAGCGTGGTGGGCCCATAACCCACTGGTTCAGGATCGTAGCGTTGGTTGCTACGGGCGGATTCCTGAGTTCACTTTGAGCACCGGAGGATTGGTTCCTCAGTGTGAGACGTATTGTTGCCGTGCCGTTGCTCGTGGTATTATGGTTGTTGGCACTGGCAGGATGGAGTGTTGGGGAAAAGTGCTGACTAGTGCGCCGCATGAGTACCATGTTCCTGTGATGGAAGCCGTGTCAGGCGTCGGTGTTGGACCTGGATGAGGTTGTTGAGGATGTCGCCTGACGGAGGCCGAGGACGTGTTGGTCAGAGTCGGTGGCTTGGCGCCCGACTTGTGTTCCCAGTCGTGTCCTCGGATGAGATCATTTTTTGGGAAGTGGTCTCTGGCAGGCTATGGGTCCCGGTTGACGGCTATGAGTGGCTGATGAGCCTAACCGTGTGACCGACCACAACAGTGTCTGTTGGTTCTACGGTCTTGTCGGATTGTGGCGGTGAGATGGTTATTGCTTAGGGACCCGTGAGCACTGTTCAGGTGGTGTCCCGTGGCTCTGTGGTAAGGGCGGAATCGGTATTGGCGGGTGTCCACTTGCATTGATCAAAGGATTTGATGAGACCAGATGGATGAGTGATGCCTGTGGGCGGAGGCCTTTTGTGAGATGGGCGTCGGAGGATGGTCCTTGATAGGACGTTGGTGTCACAATTGTTATCCCTGGTTTGGTGACCAGCGTGGGATGGTTCCCCTGTAAGTCTGAGTCCAGTGAGGTGATGACTGAAGACACCAGGATCCATCATTCGGTTTCGTTGTGCTCCCCGAGAGGGTCGAGTTGGAGCGATGTTCGAGCTCGGATGCGGTGTCCGAGAGGAGTGCTGCTCGAGATGCGGCTTCAGTCTGTGTGTGTGAGTCGACGGATGGCTTGCCGAGATTTGGAATGTTTCCTTTGGACCCGGTCGAGGACCAGGAAAGAAGGAAGAAGCTGAGCAAGCGGAGGTTTCCCGTTGACGAGCAGTTAGTGACCAGTGGATGGTCTTTTCAGAGACAGAAGATGCTGGTTGTTGGGGCTCGAGCGTGGCGAGAGCCGTGTGCCAGCGAGACCTTTGGTGATCGTTTCTGTGATGTGCCTTTCCAGATGGGATCTGGGCTTTCTCGAAGTTTGTCTTCTGACGAGAGTTGGCACAGTGTTATGTCCGGCTTTCGGCTTGCCATGTGTGTGGTGTTTCTTGGTGCTGAGCCGATGTTCTAGTTGCGGTCTGTTGAGATGGCTGCCTGAGCCGGTGGAGACTCTGTGTTGGTTGCTCCCTTGAGGAGGGTGTGCGACCTGTCAGCTGGCTGCGAAGCTGATGTGCGATTTGTCTGCCGACCATTGGATGAATCGGTAGCTGTTGTTCGTGTCGAGGGTTGTGATTCCTCGGTGAGCGAGATTGTGGCTGCGGTGCCATGGTTGATTCTCGCATTGTTTGAGGTGATGCCGGACTGTGTCCTTTGGTATATGCCTGCTCTGCTGGCCAGTGTGCTCGGCGCGAGGAGCGAGGTGTTGTTCGTGATTGTAAGTCTGGATGTGTCCCTCAGGATCGGTGTTTTGTGAGAATTGAAGTTTTCTGTGTTGGGGCTCTAACAGCGTTGTCAGTTCGTTCAGTGTTATTCCCCTGTGACTTCGTGCTTGGTCCTGAATTTCGAGGATAAAATTCCTTTAAAGGGGGAGGGCTGTAATGCCTCGGATTTTTCGGATATTTTTTCGGATCATTGTAATGGGTCTGGGAGTGTATTTTGTGCTTTACACGTGTTTTTTCCCTGATGTGCCTTCGGAACTCTTTGCAGGGCAAACCGTGGCGTTCTACGACTCCGGGACAGTACCACCGCGTTGTGTTCCTTCCGAGGATCGCGAAGGTAATTTTTCGTAATTTTCTGAATTTATCGAATTTTCAGATTTTCCTATATATACTAACCCTTTTCTCTCTCCCCCTCTCATTTCTCTCTTCCCTCCCTCTCTCTTCTCTCACGCCCTCTTTCTCCCCTCTCTTCTCCGGCGGCCGACGGAGCGAGGCGGGGGCGAGGTGGAGGTGGCGCGGGCGAGGATGCGAGCCAGGACAGGTGAGGATCGAGGCGGAGGAGGCGCGTGGAAGCTCGGTGGCGCGATCGCGAGCCGGCGAGGGTTTCGCGGCGTTTTCTTCGTGGATCGGCATCCACGGTGCGCGAAATCTTCGGTGGAGGTAGGGTGATGGACCCCCAGCTCGTGCGCTTCAATTCCCGAGAGTTTGGTAGGCCGTGGTGAGCCGAGCGGGTCATTTGGGGCATTTTGGGCAAAATCATGTTTTGGGGAGTGATCGCCCGATCTAGCGATTCGTTGCGTTTTAGGCCGATCCGAGGCCATAGATGCATGCTAGGGATTGTTGGGGAGCTTCCCCTATGTTTTCCCCTTCATCCGTGGATGATTGGGGCGTGGCGTGGATTTTTGGGTGTTTTCCCGCCGTTCCCGGTTTTCCGAAATGATCGCGGTCCACCAGAAACCGCTACCATCTGGTCGCGGTCCTGGGAGAACCGCTTTCATCCTTCGTGTTTGGGTCGGAAGACCTTCGAGCGTCGCGGACGTGCGATTGACCGCCTTCGTCTGGTCGCGGTCAGGGGATGACCGCTACCACCTGGTCGCGGTCCTCGGGCGACCGCTACCATCGGGGTGGTGCGTGGCTGGTCGCGGTTGTGAGGCGACCGTGACTACCTAGTCGCGGTCATCGGTCGACCGCTACCATCTGGTCGCGGTCACCAGGTGACCACTACCATGTTCTGGTTCCTGTTTGCGCTGTTTTGACCCCCGGTCGACCCGGTTGTGACCCAGTGGTTGACTTTAGGTCTCGTGAGTATCTCGGACACCCCGTGGAGTTCTGTGACCGTGTTTTGGGGTGTCTGGAGGTTCCGTTTACCTCGTTTTACGTGCCCGTGCGTTTAAGGGTCCGGGTGACCTTTTAGCATCCGTTCGCATTGTGTTGGTCTCCGGTCGACCCGGTTGGGACCCAGTGGTCGACCTCCGGCCTTGTGAGTATCCTGGACACCCCATGGGTTCCGTGTCCTTGTTTTTGGGGTCCCGGGAGGGACCGTGTTACCTTGATTCGCGTGCCCGTCAGTGTGGTGGGTCCGGGTGATCCCACGTGTTCCGGGCTTTCGTGTTACGCTCGATCGAGTCACCGTGTATCGGTGTGCGTTCGGTGGGGTCTCCCCCGCATGTCGTGGGTTCCTTTGGAAGGCGATTCCCGCGTGGGCCATGTGTTTGGCCTTGGACTGCGAGTCCAGTTGTCCGGCCTGGGGCTGGAGGTTCCCCACTTGTTTCAAGATGGGAAATCATCATGGCGGCTTGCGTGCTGCCTTGGGAATCGTGCTTCTGTGTTTTTTTCGTGTGGCCCGTGTGAGTGGCCTTAGTCCCTTGCGTTCCCTTCCCGAGGGAGTGGTCTTGGCAACTCGTGTGTTGTCTCGGTACTCGTGCTATCGTGGTTTTAGACCTAGAGATTGGACTAGATTGATGACCTTGTGCTGTTGCGTGCAACGGTCTTGACCCCGAGTCTTGTGACTCAAGGACCGTTGGTTGTAGTGTGTTTAGAGGACTGTCCAGAGTCTAGTGGCTTAGTGCCACTTGAGTTTTCTCGACTCTAGCGCACGGTGCGTGCGCGACCGTGGACTGTGAGTCCCGTTTCTTCTCCGACTGTGGTCACCGTGCGACGGGGCCGGTACGTGGGGTGGTCCCCGTACGTCGTCGGATTCGGACGTTGTTTTCCGTTGAGTTGAGAGTCTACTCCTTCAGTGACCCTCCACTAGTCGTAGCCTACCAGTACGCGTGTGCTGGTCGCACCAGGGAGTGGTGTACGGGCTTACCCTGAGGACGGTTAGACTGGTTTCCGTCGGGCCCCTCGTCGTAGCCAGAGTCCGGCTGCGGGGGAAAACCAGTCAGAGGGCCAGACCTAGGACGCGTGGTCTGTGTGTGCACACGTGGTTGGGGACAGTGGACGCACGTCGACGGGCGTGACCCCAGCTAGTCACTTGTTTGTGGTTACTTGTACGGTGTTCGCGCCTCGGGTAGGACCTACCACGTCAGGCGGTTCACCTGCGGTGCGGTGTAAGACGTCAGGGGACGCTACCGGCTGTGCTTCTAGTGGGTGGTACTCCTGTCGAGTACGGAGTGACAGACTGTCAATTTCTGTGTCTTGATCTTCGGGTTTTCGGTCGTGTTGACCGTTGAGTTTCGGTTGGTTCGCCGTGATGCGTGTGTTGGTTTTCGCGTCATGAGATTAGTGCTAGTTGCTTTACCGAGGTTGGGTCTTGTTGTGCGGTACCCGCGATCGGATGGTCGGGGTTGCACCTTGGACAGCGTGTCCAGGTCGGTTGTGTCCGGGGGACAGGCCTCTACGGCGTGGTTGCCGTGTGTTTTTACTTCGGTAGGTGGTACTAGCGTGGTTCGGTAGCGTCGACTGCGTGATTGAGGTCTGCCTTCTGGCAGTAGGAGTAGCTGTAGTGCCGAGTTTTTGACCGACCGCCGGTTTGCTGTTCCTACTGTAGTTGTAGCTCTCCTTTCCGCTACCGCCGTTGTTTCCGGTTGGGGTTCCGCGGGATCCCTGCTGAGTCTCTGTTCTGGTGACTCATTCCCTGCTTTTCAGGTGTGGCGGTCCTTCCTCGAGGTTCGAGGGTGCGGAGCGGAGGTTCTCAGTTGCCAGCTTGCCGGGCCGAGTGTTCACTTGGCATGTGGTATGTTTTACTGCTTTAGACTGTACTTTCTGTTGAACTGGACTCTGTTGTAGCTGTGGTTGTTCTTTCTTTCAGCTTGTTGTTGTTGGTTGTCCTGCTTTATTTCCTATTTCTTTGTGCCTCCACACTCCTTTTAGCCCTTCCGAGCCCTCCCGGCTCGTGGGCGGCGGTTCGAGTCTCGGGTTATCGGGCCTTCCCGGTAATCGGATTCTCGGGTCGTTACATACCATGTCAAGATTGTCTCCCACTTGGGTTATTTTATTTTTTTTTGTGTGTGTTGGTCACATTTAATCTAGGCCATTCATTCCCCATCCCTAGATCCAATGGTGGAGATTGGATTAGATTGGAGGCATATAAATACTTGTATTTTTCATTTGAATATTAATGAAAGTGAAAAAATCATTGTGCAAGAACCCCTCTCTTGGAGCATTTCGACCTCTCCTCTCTCTCCCCCTGGTTTCTTCATCCCCAACCCCCATTCTAGAGTGATATCTCCTTCCCCCCACCTCCGGTGATCATCGGTGCCGCCGCCGCCGCCGTTCGTGCCGCCATCACGCCGTCGCGGAGCCGCCTTTGGTGTTCTATCTATCCTGGATAGAGGCTTCTTGTCCGAATATCTGCTCTCCACCACGCGAAGATCTCAAGCTGCACTTTTTATGGTGTGTTCTTCCCTTGTATCCCAAGCTCCACCTAAATTTTCACACCAAATTCCATCGTTTAGTATTTTCTCATTTTCGTACATCTTTCATTCCTAGTTCTGTTTTATCTCTGTCTATAGTGACAACAGCCCTGTATTTCTCACCTCCAGCCATCTTTTTGATTTGTACAAACCCTTCCAATTTTACTAGGCGTTCTTTCTATCACCCCTTAGATCCACAAATTTTCTTAATTTTTTATCAGCCTTCTATCTATTTTTAGAAATTCGTGTTCTTCCTCAGCTACAGTATTGTCAGCCAGATTCCAGATCCGATCCACGGCTAGTGAAAAAGTCATAGAAATTCGTAGCCTTTCTCAAATCTAGATCCAAAAATAGTCCTGATTTCCTAGCTTGATTTCCAACAACTTTGCTGAAGACCATAACCTCAGATTCGAACGTTCACATATCGGTCAAAGGCAACTCTCAGGAAAGTTCCCTACTAGTCTGAGAGTTCAGACACTGTACAACAGCAACCTTCAAAATTCGCCAATTAGAAGTACAGGCTTGATTATTTTTCTGTAATCCCATTGGGTTGAAGCCCTTCGAAGCATCTTTCCAAAGGCGCCAATTTCGTCACATTCCGACGTCGGGGCTGATCGCAGCGTCCGTTCTCGCTGGAGCGCACGCCAGAAAATAGAACCGGCAGATCCGTGGCCGGTTATTCCGACCGGTGCCGATCGGAGCCGCCCGGCCTCCGGCCGGCGAACCAGCACGCCTCCACTCTAGGGAGCGCTCATCCAGACATCCACCACCACAGCGGTGCCACCGGGTCCCACACGGCCCCTCCGGACAGTAAGTGGGCCCCACAGGCGCGAGTACATGTGCGGCCGAAGCTACGCGAGAAGCCGCCCGTCAATCCGAAATCGGTCCTCCTGGACCCCATTGTGTCGCCCTTTACCTCCCTGCGTGGAGTGGACAGCGATTTGTATTGCTGTAATCTCCATGTATTATTGTTCCGGGAGTACGAGTTTCGGCCGGGTCCGTCGTCCCCACGCCGAGCGCGTGGAGGTATCGCATTCGCTCCCTTACTTGGCATTTTGCTTACTTCATATATATTTATTTATGCCGCTGCTAGAGAGCATGTGTAGGGATATCTAGCTCGCTTTATCTATTCATTACCGCTGCTGCGAGAGAGTGCGAGACCGTCTCGTGATCCGATCCGGGCACAAGAGAGAGCCGATCACCCTAACTCACTGCCGGTTTCTCAACCGCGCACGTCCGACGCTTCCCTCGTTAAGGGGCAGTCACGAGCTTGTCGTGTCCGTGGTCCCGTCCCGCATCAATTTGGTATCAGAGCGAGTTGAGTCTAGGGTGTCCAAAATAAAAAAAAAAGAGTGTCATTTAAGTCTAAGTGTCTAAGTCGGTCTTAGGAGTTGCATTTGCATACCATTAATCGGTATATAAAAAGGTGTTATCCGAACGTTAGGCTACGCCTATCGGGAAGGCCGCACACTTGTGCGAGTGACCTTCGGGTCGATTATCTCCGCCACGTACCGGATATTGGTTTAGGTCTAGGTGCATCATATTAGTGTGCATTTGCATTAGTCGGTGTTTCCTAGTCCGTGTCGGTGCATGCCCACTCGGCGAGGTACCCAATACCATCGCCCTTCCCCTATGGCTAACCCACGAGATGGCGCCTCGGGAGACTTCCACTCCCTACACGAGGCGATGATGGCCATTATGACTAGGTTGGACCAATCCGATGCTAACTTTTGGACTTTCTCCGATAATATGGATGGTCGCCTTAGAGCCATGGAGGGACGCATGGAGACCTCCGATAGGTCGGTCCAAGACCTCGTTGGGCGGTTAGATAGGATGTCACACGGGGACCCTCCTGGGGCAGGCCAAGGCCCACCCGCACCTCCTCCCGCGGTGGCCCAAGTCCAACCCGCTCCCATGGCCCAAGTCCAACCAGCTCCCGCGGCCCAAAACCAGCCACCACAGGCTCCTCCACCCACCCCTCCTCGGGTTCCCGAACTACCGCACCGTGACCTTGGTCTCGAGGACTATGGGTCCGACAATGCCTATGAGGGGTATGGTCAACGCCGTCGTGGTTTTCAGCCACAACGAGAGGAGGATGATGATAGGGTCCTTAAGACCGTGCGAGCGGATCCTCCCTCTTTTTACGGGTCTTTGGATCTGAAAGTCTACCTAGATTGGGAGTTCGGCATGGACCGTTATTTTGAGTGGTATGATATGTCGGAGCGCCGAAGGGTCTGATTTGCCACCATGAAGCTCATGGGGCAGGCGCAAACCTATTGGAAGAATGTGGAGAGCCTGCTACTTCAGCGGCTAGAACCCCCGATTGACACATGGGCCGAGATGAAGAATAAACTTCGGCAAAAGTACCTTCCTCCCACATACCGCCAGCGACTCATCGATATATGGCAAAGTCTTAGCCAAGGAGACCGGTCAGTCTCCGAATACATCGCTGAATTTGATGAGTACTTTCTACGATGTGGTGTCACGGAGGAGAGTACCATGCCCGTTTCCCGCTTTCCACGTGGTTTGCGGCCACACTATCAGTATGAGCTTTTCCGCCGCAATGCCAAGACGTTGGAAGAGGCATACCAGGTTACTCTCGAGTTAGAGCAATTCGAGGGAGAGTTTGACTCTAGTCATCGGTTGGGCCCCACCCCTCTCCGTAGCACCGATCCCCGTCACTCTATAGGCCCACATCCTCGGCCTCCCATGGCTCGACCTCAGGAGCCCACCTGTCAGGAGCACTCTGCTCCTCGACCTCGCCCTCCTCCACCCCGGGACCTATTTCCACCCCAACCACCGGCACCCGTTGCCCGTCCCCCGGCTCCTATAGCCCATCCTCTGGCACCGGCCCCCCTCCACTATTGTCCAAGGTACCTACACCCCCCCCATTGCTGCCTACACCCCCTACCCGACGGGATGATAAGGGTAAGGCCCCTTTTATAGGAGAGAGTAGTCGGTCGAAAGTGCAGTGTTTCCACTGTCATGGATTTGGCCACTTTACCAGCGAGTGTCCTGCTCGCGCCACCCTAGCCTTAGGTGTTGGAGAGCCCGCACCTCCCGAGCTTGAGTGTGTCAATTATGAGGCCGATGACGCACTAGCCGATGAGTACTTTGCCTTGGGGGGAGAGTTGGATGGCTCACCCGCCGCCCAGGATGCCGCCACCTAGTGGGCTTGTGTCACCATCTTAGTCTAGGGTCATATATGAGTCGGTGTGTTTTCCTTGTGTGGTTTGTTTTGTGTTGTTTATTTGCATGGTTTGTGTGTCGTTTGTTTGTCTGCATGTGTCTTGTGCAAGCTCGTTGTCGTTCTATTATGAGTAAGAGGCGAGTGAACTCATTCGATGAGTATGTGATTGGTTCTACATCTATACCCGGATCAGTCACCTACAGGGACTCAGCGGTGATTCCTAGTGAGTTTTCGAGCCGCCACCTCCCCCTTTGAGAGTGCCCCACCCGGAGTGTCCACCTCTAGCCCATGGCAGCTTGCGCATATCGAGTATATATAGAATGAGTAGGTGACAATCACTTGTAGTGGAGCATACCCGCGCTACTTGGCACGGTGACGGATCCGCCGGAGTATTCGAGCATCCATACCCCTACTCGAAGGGGTCGAGTTCCTCCCACCCGGGGAGAGTTGATGGGAATCGACGTCGAGCATGTACATTTTATTTTGCATTTATGTCCTTTAGCTTATTTGTATATCCACGGGAAAGTATATGCGCAATTGTACGGCTTTATAAGCCAATGCGTCATTCCCACAGATTGTTTGGGTTTCTTTATAATTTATCAGTAGGACCAGCAAGGGGGCCCTCAGCCCTTTCCCATTGGTCCGTGTCACCTATGTGGGGCTGGTCAACCATCCTAGGTGGCCATCTAGAAGGGTTGAATGTCAAATGCCACATGGGTAGACAAAGGGAGTAAAAAGTCTAAGGTAGGCTACCTACCATGTCAAGCTTGTCACCCACTTGGGTTATTTTTTTTTTGTGTTGGTCACATTTAATCTAGGCCATTCATTCCCCATCCCTAGATCCAATGGTGGAGATTGGATTAGATTGGAGGCATATGAATACTTGTATTTTCTATTTGAATATTAATTAAAGTGAAAAAATCATTGTGCAAGAACCCCTCTCTTGGAGAATTTTGACCTCTCCTCTCTCTCCCCCTAGTTTCTTCATCCCCAACCCCCATTCTAGAGTGATATCTCCTTCCCCCCACCTCCAGTGATCATCGGTGCCGCCGCCGCCGCCGTTCGTGCCGCCATCACGCAGGCGCGGAGCCGCCTTCGGTGTTCTATCCATCCTGGATAGAGGCTTCTTTTCCGAATATCTGCTCTCCACCACGTGAATATCTCAAGTTAGAATTTTTATGGTGTGTTTTTCCCTTGTGTCCCAAGCTCCACCTAAATTTTCACGCCCAAATTCCATCGTTTAGTATTTTCTCATTTTCGTGCATCTTTCATTCCTAATTCTGTTTTATCTCTATCTACAATGACAACAGCCATGTGTTTCCCACCTCCGGCCATCTTTTTGAATTGTACAAACCCTCCCAATTTTACTAGGAGTTCTTTCTATCACCCCCTACATCCACAAATTTTTTTAATTTTTTATCAGCCTCTTATCTATTTTTAGAAATTCATGTTCTTCCTCAGCTATAGTGTTGTCAGCCAGATTCCAGATCTGACCCACTTCTAGTGCAAAAGTCATAGAAATTCGTAACCTTTCTTAAATCCAGATCTAAAAATAGTCCTGATTTCCTAGCTTGATTTCCAACAACTTTGCTGAAGATCATAATCTCAGATTCGGACGTTCACATATCGGTCAAAGGTAACTCTCAAGAAAGTTCCCTGCTAGTCTGAGAGTTCAGACACTGTACAACAGTAACCTTCAAAATTCGCCAATCAGAAGTACAGGCTTGATTATTTTCCTGTAATACCCTTGGGTTGAAGCCCTTCGAAGCATCTTTCTAACGGCGCCAGTTTCGTCACATTCCGACATCGGGGCTGTTCGCAGCGTTCGTTCTCGCCGGAGCGCGCGCCAGAAAACAGAACCGGCAGATCCGTGGCCGGTTATTCCGACCGGTGCCGATCGGAGCCGCCCGGCCTCCGGCCGACGAACCAGCGTGCCTCCACTCTAGAGAGCGCTCATCCAGGCATCCACCACCACAGCGGTGCCACCGGGTCCCACACGGCCCCTCCGGACAGCAAGTGGGCCCCACAGGCGCGAGTACGTGTGCGGCCGAAGCTACGCGAGAAGCCGCCCGTCAACCCGAAATCGGTCCTCACGGACCCCATTGTTTCGCCCTTTACCTCCCTGCGTGGAGTGGGCAGCGATTTGTATTGCTGTAATCTCCGTGTATTATTGTTCCGAGAGTACGAGTTTCGGTCGGGTCCGTCGTCCCCACGCCGAGCGCGTGGAGGTATCGCATTCGCTCCCCTACTTGGCATTTTGCTTACTTCATATATATTTGTTTATGCCGCTGCTAGAGAGCATATGTAGGGATATTTAGCTCGCTTTATCTATTCATTACCGCTGCTGCGAGAGAGTGCGAGACCGTCCCGTGACCCGATCCGAGCACACGAGAGAGTCGATCACCCTAGCTCACTGCCGGTTTCTCAACCGCGCACGTCCGACGCTTCCCTCGTTAAGGGGCAGTCACGAGCTTGTCATGTCCGTGGTCCCGTCCCGCATCATCAATCAACCAAAACCAAGGCCCATTAAACCCTGAATCAACTTGAACCTAGCCAGGGAGGGAGGCTACCCATAAAATTGGCCCAGAACGTGCCAGAAAATAGCCCAGCGAGTGATGGATAACTCGAGGCATCAATAAATAGGAGTAAGAGAAATGACTCAACTTCTCGGCCAAAAACGGGTGTCAACAAATGCCCCTCCTTAACGTCCTCTTTGCAGTGGAGCGAGCGGAGGTGAAGCGGAAGTGAAATGGAACATGGAGATGAAGCGGAGTGGATCGAAAAGCGGGCGTTAAGGTAAAACGACACCCGTTTTCACCAACAAGCGATAGGAATCTTTCGGAAAACCCTGAACCAAACGCAAGGAACGATTAGACTAAAAGTGATGTCAATCTGGAGGAACTAAACTAAATAAAAAGAAACACACGATCAACCTCATGGGGGACACAATCCCGCGAACCAATGAGGAAACCAGAATAAGCAGTGAAAAATAAAGAAGCATATTAAAACTCCAGACAGGGTCCTCTTAATCAACCAAACCAAGCGAATCGACTAGAGAGAACCTTCCAACTCAGAGTGGAATTGTTCCTCTTACTCAATCACTGAACGCACAACTAACCACCACTGATGGGACACTTCGCAGGCAAATCATGGGTCATGAATGCTCAAAAGATGCGCATGATGCATGTTGGACTAAAAATAAAAGAAATCGTTAAAACGAATGCGAAGAAAGATTAAAATATAAAATAGTCGAGAATAATATTACTAAGCTGGGAGAATGAGAGTCAAGACACTATCTGCAACCACGACGTGCAGGATAGAACCATCCTCCTCGGGTTTTCCCAACCCAATGGCCTATCCGGAGATTAAACACGTGAACCTGAATCATCATCGTTTTTTTGTTAAAGGGGAACATCAGATCCTAGAACACGTAGATAACCAACTGGTTCTCCAGATAATATAGCATAGTACCATATAGTAATGTAATAAGGGATGTGGGGACAGAAGGTCATACCTGTGCAGGTGAGACGGCATATTTTTTTTGGATTTTTATTTTCAGATTTTTATGAATTTTTATGAATAAGACAAATAAGATAAGCATAACAAAGATAACACAATGATTAACTGAACGACAAACAATACGACATAACATGACGATCAACAAAGGCAAACGAGCACATATGCAAGGGCATAAACAAACAACATGCATGCATGAACACGGTGTGACAAGACAACAATGGGGCGGGACAACACATGGTTGGGGCAAGAACATGACAGATGATCACATGGGTTGAGACAACACAGGGAACGTAGAGGGACGAATATCAACATATGCAAAATAACTAACAACATGTGGTGAGGGATAAAACAACTAGTGTGGGACGACACGGTGGGACATAGACATGAGACAAGGACACGGCGGGATAAAAAGACATGAACAAAATACACACTTCAATCAAAACCCAAGATCAGAATGAAGCAGAACCGCCAAGTTCATAATCGTGAGGCGAAACCCTCTCACAAAGATATAATTATTGCAAACAAAAGCCGAGAAGGACAGGAGTTTCAGAACAGATCGAGAGATATGATCGAAGAAGAGAACAGATCAGAAGATGTGAACAGGAGACAGATAGAACAAAATATAGAGTAAGGAAAGCTTGAGCACTTGCAACCTGCACACTTGGCAAACAGATTACATATCTATCCTTCAAACAAGTAGATAGGAAGGAACAAAAGATAAATATATATTTTTTTGATTTTTCAATTTTCTTAAATTTTTTTTATTTTTAAAAATATTTAATTTTTTTATGACTTTGAAAATATTTGATTTTTTTAAAATTTTGACAATATTAGATTTTTGACAATATTAGATTTTTTGTATTTTTGACAATAGCAATTCGCAGCACCAAAAGACATACTCGAACTACTGGTCAGGGATCGTCGTTTCTACCCCTTTCATTAAAAGCTTCACTTAAGCAGGGCGTGCATGTGAGGGTGACTTGCCACAACCAACTGCTTTTAAAGAATGATGCCCCTACTAAGGCCATACCCGGGATACAACTCAGCCTAAGAGGGAGAAACAGAAGAAAAATTGGAGATAAACTTCGTACATGATGGGAGATATCAAGGCTCGAATCCCTTCCAGGGCACTACCCCTCAAAGAGTAGGTCTGTTACGTCGGGGCTATGTGTCTTTAATTTTTAGACCCATATTTATTAGGCACGCATGCGACCGGGCTTATGACGTCCCGCGGGGAACTGTACTGCCACTCTTGCCATGCCTTTGATTCATAATTTCGCGTTTTATTCTTTTCTCATTTTGATAGCCCTTATTGGCTAGATACAGCATGACAACTTATATTTTTGAGGGTCAAGACTGCCCCTATTTGAGACCTCTCTCGTATTAAGTAGCACCTAGGTCGGTCATCTCATCCATCAATCTCTTGCCCCTGCACTCGGCTGAATAGAGAAGAGAAAAGGCCTTCGTGCATACCCAAAGTATGGCCATAGTAGCAACGGTGTTGCTCAAAAGAGATCGGCTATGGCTCGCCGTGTAGCATGTGAAAAATTCATACTCAAAGGTCACCCTCAACAATTGGGGAAAGAAATTAGACTCCCAGCGCGGAGCTATCACCAGCCTAAGATGCTGCAGAAGCTAACTCGTTGTGGCGCCCCCTTCCCGCGATCCCGTATCGTGTCCGGGGATGTCACAACGGATGTACGGAAGTGTTGTGGGCCGAATATTTACAAGGCGCTAAAGGCCAAACCATCACATATTCCAAAAGAAATATAACCATACCATTTCCATAAGATAAAGCATTCATAATTTACATCGTACACAGAGTACTACATATCTCTATCCAAAAGTCATATTTACATTCATTATTCAAAGGGAAACTAAATCTATTTATTCTGCGCGGCAGAATCCAAACTAAACGCGGGATCATCCTCTGACCTACCGTCTGTCGGAGTCAAGACGCACACTGATCAATTTCCTGAAATGGTTAGGCAACGAAAGTGAGTCCAAAGACTCAGTAGGTATTAAAATCAATCACATGCTTATCATATACTAAACTGTGTAAATCCATGATGTATATAAAGCTAATCACGATTTCACTGAATTATACATATACTATGAATGCGAAGGAAATATAAAGAGCAAAGTAATTTTCAGATTTATAAATAGATGCGTATAACAAATCTTATCTGACATATATATATATGGCATAATATATATCTTAGCTAAATCAGAGCTTATACAGATGAACTTATTTTCAGATCATATCAAAGTCATATATCAAATGTGAACTTCATATTATTTGGCAGCATATATTGGACAGGCATCCTGTCACTAAAAGCAGTAGCAAACACATACCTAGACATCCATACGTCGACATAAAAATGAAAGGTCTAAACGCTGGAGCCTGTCGGCCTTGATCAACCACGCAGGATCGGGAGTTAATACTCCACCATTCCCCAGATAATTTCTTATTCTGGGTTCCGGATTTTTCAAAAGTCCGTTTGTCCTCGGAAATGGGTCTAATCCCGTAGCGGAAGCTAACTACGGTTTGTTGCCCCACACCTCCTTAAAGTGACACAGTCCATATGCTTAATCAAATTTTTTATTCTTATTATGATGCTTATTACATAGTCGTCTCAATACTTAAAACTTGTCATTGAACTTTACAAAATAACTCCATCGTATTTTAATATTATTAACTAAATATATATAGCATTCGAAGAGATTAGAGTAGAGAGAGAGTAGAGGGAGAAAGTAGAGGGAGAAAGTAGAAAGAGATTAGAGTGAAATTAGAGAGAGATTAGAGAGAAAATAATATTTTTACAGAACGGTAACTAAATAAATAACTGATTCTAAACATAGATCATTGGATTAAACAAATCAATGACTTAAATTACATTTCAAACAAAATCAAATCAAAGAAATGTAATTAACAAATAACATGCACTCGGTTTATCGTGCATACCTTTAGGGTGGTCTTCCGAATTAAACTTAGTATCTCACCCGACCTCCCGTAGAAGTCCTTGCGTAGAAAAAGATAATTTTCTCGTCCTAGAGACGTAAAGAATGGTGAAATTGTCTAAAATAGCTTCAAATCCTCCGTCCAAGTGTTTATTAATTATTTATATTATTCTGATGATGTATTATCTTCTCTGTTTATTAATAAGAGAATGAGAGTGGGAAGAGAGATGAGAGAGAAACTAGAGAGAGAAAGTAGAGAGAGAAAGTAAAGAGGGAGCAGAGTAGAGAGATATTTAAAGAGAAAAATTAGAGAGAGAAAGTAGAGAGAGAAAGTAGAGAGAGTATGGAGAGAAGTAGAGAGATATTTAAAGAGAGAAAGTAGAGAGAGAATTTAGAGAGAGAAAGTAGAGAGAGAAAGTAGAAAGTAGAGAGAATAGAGAGAGAAAGTAGATAGAAAGAGAGAAAATAAAGAGATTAGAGAGAGAAAGTAAAGAGAGTGTAGAGAGAGAAAGTAGAGCGATAAAATAGAGAGAGAGATAATAAAGAGGGTGTAGAGAGAGAAAATAGAGAAAGTAAAGAAAGAGTAGAGAGATAAAATAGAGAGAGTAGAGAGATAAAATAGAGAGAATAGAAAAGAGAAAATAAAAAAAAATAAGAAGAGAGAGTGTGTGTGTGTGTGTGTGTTGGGAGGGGGGGAAATGAGAGAAGATGAGAGGTGGAGAGGGAGAGAGTGGGGACGTGGGAGAGGAGGATGATGTGGGAAAGGGAGAGGGGGATGGGGTGTTTATATAGGGAAGGGGGGAGAGGATAAGAAGAAGGGGGTGGGAGAAGATAAGAAGAAGGGGGGAGGGTGGGAGAGGATAAGAAGAAGGGGGAGGGGGAAGAGACACGTTGGTGGGGGGAAGATTTTGTAAGATTTTTTTTTGTTTGTTTATGGTAATATTACATAAAAATCCATGAAAATTTGATAAGAACGGGATTTCAACTAATTAATTCTTTCTATCTCAATTTTGACTTATTAAAAAGTAAAATTTAAAAATGTGTTCAACATGAAATTTGTAGATTTTTGAATTCTCTATCCAACGGGTCTAATATTGATCATATTCTGACATTCCTATGAAAAGTTATACATTATTAAAGTGAGATAGCTATTTAATTTACTTAATAATGTTCGTTAAACAATACCGTTCAAGGTATTAGACTTTAATTAAAAGAACCAAAAATTTATATGGACTCTAAATATAAAATATTTGATTATCTTTAGATTTCAGACGACTCGGGTGTTACAAATCTCTCCCCCTTAAATAAATGTCATCCTCAAAATTTAAAAATTTAATCAATACGTACCGAATAGTTGTGGATATCTCTTCCTCATTTCATCTTCCATCTCCCAAGTAGCTTCTTCTGTTGAGGTACTTTTTCACAATACCTTCACCAATGAAATTATCTTCGTTCTCAACACTTGTTCTTTCCGATCGAGAATGCGAACTGGCTTCTCTTCATACGTAAGATCTGGTTGAATTTCCAACTGCTCATGCTCTATAATGTGCGATGAGTCTGGCATATATTTTCTTAACATGGACACATGGAATACATCATGAATTCCTGACAATGATGGTGGTAAAGCCAGTTGATATGCCACCTCTTCAATCCTACTTAAGATTTCAAATGGTCCAACATACCTTGGACTGAGTTTACATTTCTTGCCAAATCTCATTACTCCCCTAGTAGGCGAAACTTTCAGAAATACGTGATCCCCGACAGCAAATTGTAGATCTCTCCTTCTTTGATCAGCATAACTTTTCTGCCTACTCTGAGTTGTAAGTAATCTTTTTCTAATCAACTCAACCCTTTCTACACAATCCTGTACAATCTGTGACCCAATCAATCTCCGCTCACCAACCTCATCCCAACAAACAGGTGACCTACACGGTCTACCATATAATGCTTCATATGGTGTCATTCCTATGCTTGCATGATGGCTGTTGTTATATGCAAACTTAATTAACTGTAAATGTTCATCCCAACTGCCTTTCCAGTCTAAACTACACGCCCTCAACATATCTTCTAGTGTTTGAATGGTTCTCTCTGATTGTCCATCTGTTTGAGGGTGAAAAACTGAGCAAAATTTTAATTGTGTACCCAATGCTATCTGTAAACTCCTCTAAAATTTTGCTGTAAACCTGGCATCCCTATCTGAAATAATAGACACAGGCACACCATGAAGTCTCACAATCTCTCTAATATACAAATTGGCTAAATCCTCTAATGATTGTGTCTTTCTGATTGCCAGAAAATGGGCTGACTTAGTAAGCCTATCAACAATTACCCAAATAGAATCATGTTTTCTCTTAGTCATTGGTAATCCCATCACAAAATCCATAGTGATATGCTCCCATTTTCACTGTGAAATTTCCATCCATTGTAATGGTCCCGCTGGCCTTTGATGCTCCGCCTTTACTTGTTGACAAGTAAGACACTTGCTGACAAATTCTGCTATATCCTTTTTCATATCAGTCCACCAAAATTATCTTCTCATATTTTTGTACATTTTTATACTGCCTGGGTGAATGGAATATTATGATTTATGTGCCTCATTTAATAGGTCTTTCTTTATTTCTTCATTCTGAGGTACACACAGTCTTCCCTGAAACCTAATTGCCCCGTCTACACTTTAAGTAAATCTCGGTGTGCCAATCAATTTTTGTAACTGCTGATCATTCAGTTGTGCTTGCACAATTCGCTCAACCATTGCAGACTGAATAGTTAGTTGGGCCAGAAATAAGTTTCTCCCTTTGCATATCGGAGAATACTCCACTACATCAGATGTCATTTTCCAAGTTTGGCACAACTGGATTGCCATTAGCCTCTTCCTGCTGAGTGCATCTGCTACCACATTTACTTTTCCTGTGTGATAATTTAAGGTGAAATCATAATCCTTCAAAAATTCAATCCACCGTCTTTGCCTTAAATTTAATACTTTCTGAGAGAAAATATATTTTAAACTCTGATGGTCTGTAAATACTTCAAACTGCTCACCATACAAATAATGACGCCAAATCTTCAGAGCATGTACCACCGCTGCCAACTTCAAATCATGTGTTGGATAATTCATCTCATGAGTCTTTAATTGTCTAGATGCATAAGCTACTACTTTGCCATTCTGCATTAGGACACATCCTATTCCTTTTCTAGAGGCATCTGTATATATCACAAATCCTCCTGACCCACAAGGTAAAGTAAGCACTGGGGCTGTTGTTAACCTTGTTTTTAATTCCTGAAAACTCATTTCACATTTATCTGACCATTCAAAAGGAACTCCTTTCCTAGTCAATTTGGTCATAGGAGCTGCAATAGAAGAAAAACCTTCAATAAACCTGCGATAGTAACCCGCAAGACCCAAAAAGCTCCTAATCTCACTGACATTCTTCGGTCTTTCCCAATGTAAAACTGCGTCAACCTTAGCTGGATCAACAGACACTCCATCACCAGAGATGATATGCCCTAAGAATTGAACCTTATCCACCCATAATTCACATTTACTGAATTTCGCATAGAGTTGATGTTTCCTTAAAGTTTCCAACACAATTCTCAAATGTTCTTGATGAGTTTCAATAGTAGGAGAATAGATCAACACATCATCAATAAACACCACTACAAATGTATCCAAATATGTTTGAAAAATTCTGTTCATCAAATCCATAAATGCTACTGGTGCATTAGTTAATCCAAATTGCATAACCAAAAATTCATAATGCCCATATCGTGTTCTGAAAGTAATTTTTAAAATATCTTCTTCCCTTATCCTTAATTGGTGGTATCCAGATCTGAGATCAATCTTTGAAAATACTGTGACAGTTCGTAGTTGATCAAATAAATCATCAATCCTTGGCAAATGGTACTTATTCTTAATGGTCACTTGATTCAACTTCCTATAGTCAATGCATAGTCTAAGCGACCCATCTTTCTTTCTAACAAACAGAACAGGTGCGCCCCAAGGGGATACACTTGGTCGAATAAACCCCTTATCTAGTAATTCTTACAATTGTTTCTTCAATTTTGCCAATTCGGCTGGTGCCATTCTGTAGGGAGGGATGGAAATGGGTAAAGTACCCGGTGAGAGCTCAATGGTGAACTCCACCTCTCGGTGTGGTGGCAAATCCGGAAGTTCCTCAGAGAACACATCTGGAAATTCCCTGACAATATCAATATCTGAGGTGGTTTTCTTATTTTCATTAGAAGGAATAGCCACTATGCTAGCCAAATAACCTTGACATCCACTTCTAAGCAATTTCAAAATCTTAAGTGTTGAAACTAGTGTTTTGCTAGAACGGTGCCTTGGACATTGATAGTGAAATGTCTGCTTCCCAGGTTTTTAAAAAATTACTTTCTTTCCATGACAATCTAGAAGGGCAAAATTTGTATCTAACCAATCCATTCCCAAGATGACATCAAAATCAGTCATTTTCGGCAGATACACGCATGCTGGCATAATTCTCCCCTGAATCACTACATCAATGCTAGGAATAACAGAAGTTGTTCTAGCTATCTCTCCAGTTGGTGTGTTAATGGACATCTCATCAGTGTTCATAATTTGTTTATCTTTCAATAATTCAGCAAATCCTAGAGAAATAAAGGAATGTGTAGCACCCGGATCAAATAAAACTTTTGCATGCATATCATCGATAAGAAGAATACCTTCAGCTACTGCATTGGCATCTCGGGTGTCTTCCCTTGTTAGTGCATATACTCTGGCTTTAACTCTCCGCTGCTGTTGTGGTTGCTGATCTTGTCTTGGCCTTGTGGGATAATCTCTTATCATATGCCCTGTCTGACCACATGAAAAATATTTACCTACAGCCCGCCAACATTCATTACCTCTATGCTACATCCCGCACTGTTGGCAAGCTGGCATATTATCTCTCCTAACTGGTTGAACTCTCTCTGAAAAAGTCATTTTTGGCTTCTTATCTTTCCTCACAATTGAACCAAGATTACCCCTTTTTGTAATATCCCTTTGTCTTTCTACTAAGAATTCTTCATATTCAGTTTCTGCAATAAAAGCAGTTCTCAAAGCTGTTGCCATAGTCTGAGGTTCAAGGATTGCAACTCTACTTCTAATGTTGCTTCTCAAACCTCTAACAAATTTCTTCATCCTTCTAAGCTCATCAGAACAAATATGAGGGGCATACTTTTCTAATTCAGTAAATTTTACTTCATAATCGGTAACTGACATACCTCCTTGAGTCAAATTTAAAAATTCAACTTCTTTCCTATCTTTCAAATGCTGAGGGAGAAATTTTACATGGAAGATATCAAGAAATTCATTCCAGTCAATCTCCGTCTCTCTATTTCTGAAAGTGATTCTAAGTGCAGACCTCCACCACTCGTCCGCACGGTCCTTTAGCATAAATGTAGCTAATATCACCTTATCCTGCTCTGCACATCTAATGACCGTAAAAATCTTCCAAATCTCTCTCACCCAGTTTTCCACAATCTCCCCCTTAAAAATCTTCTGACATTCTTCGGTCTTTCCCAATGCAAAACTGCGTCAACCTTAGCTGGATAAACAGACACTCCATCACCAGAGATGATATGCCCTAAGAATTGAACCTTATCCAACCAGAATTCACATTTACTGAATTTCGCATAGAGTTGATGTTTCCTTAAAGTTTCCAACACAATTCTCAAATGTTCTTGATGAGTTTCAACAGTAGGAGAATAGATCAACACATCATCAATAAACACCACTACAAATGTATCCAGATATGTTTGAAAAATTCTATTCATCAAATCCATAAATGCTGCTGGTGCATTAGTTAACCCAAATGACATAACCAAAAATTCATAATGCCCATATCGTGTTCTGAAAGTAATTTTTGAAATATCTTCTTCCCTGATCCTTAATTGGTGGTATCCAGATCTGAGATCTATCTTTGAAAATACTGTGGCAGTTCGTAGTTGATCAAATAAATCATCAATCCTTGGCAAAGAGTACTTATTCTTAATGGTCACTTGATTCAACTTCCTATAGTCAATGCATAGTCTAAGCGACCCATCTTTCTTTCTAACAAACAGAACATGTGCGCCCCAAGGGGATACACTTGGTGGAATAAACCCCTTATCTAGCAATTCTTGCAATTGTTTCTTTAATTCTGCCAATTCGGCTGGTGCCATTCTGTAGGGAGGGATGGAAATGGGTAAAGTACCCGGTGAGAGCTCAATGGTGAACTCCACCTCTCGGTGTGGTGGCAAACTCGGAAGTTCCTCAGGGAACACATCTGGAAATTCCCTGACAACATCGTTAGAACTCCCTCGTTAAGGCACAGAGGCCTTGATAACAAGGAACCGAATACAGAATGAACAGAGATTAACTGAGATCAATGCGGACTAAAGCCTTGAAAATAGCAAGAAAAAGGGTAAGAACCCTGAAGGGGTGAGGAGGAAAGAACAGAAAGACGATGAGAAGATAACTGCGAAGATAAGGAAGAAGAAGACGGATCATCCAACGTGGTCAGAGAAGAGGAATAGCGATCACCCACCAAAGACGGGGAAGAATATGCATGAACACCCGACAAAGTTGGGAAAAAGAAATGGAAACCACCCGAAAAAGTCGGGGAAGGATCAGAAAAATCACCCGACGAGGTCGGGGAACGAGCACAAGGAATCCCCAACAGGGTCGGGGGACAAGGATTTTAAGCGAAATTCGGACGTATCCGGGGAGAAAAACTATAAGATGCCCCTAGATCAGGGGAAGAGGATGACATAGGTCGAGGCCAAGAACGGTGAGGATAGGAGAAGATGGTAGAAATATGGTCAGGTGGTGGAAGGTACACAACCCACGGATAAGAACTGAGCAACAGAAAAGATGAATGGACGGAAGAAGGAGAGGAGGAAGTGGACCCTAAAGTGCACAACTGACGGCCCTTGAACTTATGCCGTCGCCTCTTCTTGGCAGAAATCTTCTTGAAAGAACTCCACCTGGCGCGGACTTGGGTCTTCGGGCTTCTTAATCTGTAATACTTTCTCAAATAACGGGCCCACCTGGCAGACGGCTTAGCCCGATCATGAATATGCAGTTTCATCGGGATGGTTGCCCCTGGCTGTGTGGTGCCAACCATGGAAAGACATTCCAGAATAGTCAACTCCTTGTGATGAACATCAAGAAGCAGTGGAGTTTTATCATTCGGCACTAGAACATGGAGCTTTGGCATCTTCACTCGACAGTTGGGCATGAAGCATAACTCCCTTGCTAGAAGCGCAGGACGGAACTGAGGGAGGGTGATGCGCGGCGTTGACGTGGCCGCCTCACCAATAAGCTGAGAGAGATGAGACAGAAAATGTAAAATACCCCTGGTCAATCTCGAGGACACGATCGATTGCCCCTTGAATGCTGAATTGATTAAACTTTTGGCGGCCGTGTGGGTTAGCACCATCCGGGTGGAAAACTCTCATGGGCCAGTGAACTGAATAGCAATCAAGCGAGAGGTGATAACAACATCAATAGTGAATTCTCCGGTGAGCAAAGAGATTGCCACCGGCCTCACTTTTGAAGAAACTGGCACCAATGCACAGGAACTCTTCTTAGCAACCGTCCTCATACCAAGTGCGGGCTCATTGTCCCTAGAATAGCCAGGGACCAGGACTCGGACTGGCATGCGGCAAATGAAGTCTTGAAGCTTGTAATGCTCGATCAAAGCCTGGTTCGGATCTTTATCTCCCTGGGGACTAGACCCGAGGGGCATCACAGGTAGCAAACACCCGCTCCGTGGGTTTGAAATAGGTGGAGAGAGGGGTGGAGAAGGCTTGAAGGGCGCGGGTGGCGATGGTGCAAGTGATGGGGGAATAATGATGATGATGGGCATGGGTGGAGGTAAAGGTAAAAGTGGAGGTGTGGGTTTAGGCTCGGCCTGCTCGGGCTCAGAGGATGATGGCGAAGGGGGGAGTGAAAGAAGTGGTGGCGGTGGTGGCAAAGGTGTTGAGGGTGGCAAAGGGGGTGATGTGGTTGATGGAGATGGTGAAAGTGAAGAGGAAGGAGGTGAAGGTAGGGGTGGGGAAGAAGGAGGAGAGGAAGGTAGTGGCGTAGTGGGGGAAGTGACAGGTGGTGGCGCTCTTCGGCGTATCTTTACAACACGTCGAGAGGCGTTGGGGACAGGTGTGGTGGTGGAAACGGAGGTTGAAAGAGAAGTTGTCCGAGCGGAGGCTGGGGTAGGTAAAGGCGGTGGAGGAGATGGGATGGAGGAAGAAGTGGGTAACGGAGCAGGTATCTTATCAACTGAAGAAACACCAGGGTGCCCCTGGTCTTGAAGTGGAGACGGTTGCCTAGGCAGCACGGCTTGCTGCTGCTGCTACTTGCTGTTGAGATCCAAAATAACTTGGTGTATGACAGCCCAATCAATCATCTTCTTATCTTCCAAGTTGTAAATAAGTTCCCAGAACTCGGGGCAATCCTCAATCAAATGCCCATGTTGACGATGAAATTCATAGAAATGGAGCAAATTCCCGACCGCGGGTCGGCAAGGCATAACTGGAGGGAGTTACAACGCATGGGTGGCCATCAAAGCCCTGAAAACATCTGTAAGAGATTCCGACAACGGAGAGTGAGAAGCCCGCTTCGGGCAAGGTGGATGCCGAGGGGTATGAAAAGGTAATGGGGATGGTAACGGAGGTTGTGTAGGTAAGGGGGATTACGTAAGTGAAGGCGGAGGGCTAGAATGATGTGGAGGCGTGGAGGGAGTGGGAACATAATGGACGGCATCCACCCGCTCAGGATGTGATGTTTCCTTGACCGGAAGTGGAGAGGCGTGGGGAGATGAAATAACGGAAGGCTGACTCATGAAGGGCTGATATGTGGAGGTATATGGGTGTGTGGGAGCAGAAGGCCGACTCGCGGAGGGATATGTAGTGGAGTGCTGGCTCGTGGTGGAGGGCGGAGGGAAAGTGTATGTGGAAGGCGAAGGTGGAGGAGACTCGTGGTTAAAGGAAACTAGGAGTTGTTGGCTAACGAAGCGGTCTCGACCGTAAAGCTGTTTCCAGGAAGTGATATCATTCAGGGCTAAGATGCATCTAAGCTCGAGCGTTCAATTAGAAATAACTATTTTGATCTGCTCACCCTCAGGAATATGTCCCGGGACTTGCGTGGCTAGGTGACGCCAGCGGTCGACAAATGTGGAGAATTCCTCGTCGGGCTTCATCTTCTCTTGGGCTAGATCCACCATAAAATATCTGGGCCCAACCTGGTCCTGGTACTGCTGAATAAATCTTACTTGGACGGTCTGAAAATTCATCATCTGCTCTTGCGGTAACGTGAAGAACTAATCCTTGGTCGAGCCCTCTAAAGATAGGCCAAACAAATAGGCCATCAAGCATTGATCATGATGGAATTGGGCCGACTCATATAAGAAATTCTTCAAATGGATGTAGGGGTCACCAATTCCACCATAGCGACGATATACGGAGATCTGTGAATGTGGTGGAAGTTGAAGACCCTAGAATGCAAATGGGATATCCAAAGAAGTTTGAGGATTGATTCGTCATTGCAATTCATCAAGCTGGCGTTGGGCCTGAGCGAACATCTCCTCGGTAGGAGGAGTCTGAGAAGGATACGGGCCAACCTGAGCAAGAGAGGATGAATTTAAACCATGACAATGATGATGGGTCGAATAGAGGGACCCAGCCTGAGGTGAAGACAAGCCCATTCCGGGAATGGAGGAATGCATGGGCCTGGAAGGATTGTGTATGTGGGGGCGAGAATTGATTGGGCTAGCAGCGGCATGGGTAGGACAAGAAGGCATGTTAAACGGATAGGGTCCAGTGGAGGAATAAGGAGATGGGCCCGCATGGGAAGAGGAATCCACACGGGGATAAGAAGATGGAGAGGTATAGGAATAAGGTATAGGGGAAAATGCTCTATGGAGAGAGTTGAGACTTTATACAGTGAACTTCAAAGGAATACAAGGAGGGAAATGGACCTAAGACAAATGCAACTAGATGGAGACACACAAAAATGAACTAAATCCAATGAGCCTAATCTGACAAAATTAGGTGAATGATGATACTGCAACACACAATGGAGGGAAGAGATGAGAAAAGAATCAACCAATTGACCACCCAATCAAATTAAAAATGATGCGCGAAATTTTTTTTTATAAGTTCCCTTTTAGGACCTTAGTGGATTAATTAAGATATGAATTCACTCAACCACAAGGTACCTAACCAGGGTGGGGGACGGAAAACCAACAGACTCTAAGGGACTCTCTCTCATGAATGCAGACCCTAGACTGGAGAGTGGTATGGTACAACCTGCCCGGCGTATATGTGGGAATCCACGGCTCATGGGGGCTTACGGAGGTCCTCGGCAAGGTGCCCTAGTCGGCTCCAACGAGTATGGAGACAAGAGGAAACACTACCTCGGTAGGAATGCAACTACTAATGAGAGTGTATGATCCTATGTGCACCGGAGTGCATGCAAAATCTAGCCTAGAAACTAACAAGCAATGGCAGATACGTTTGATAAACAGAGCATACAATGACGCAGCATCAAGGAACAGCCAGGGGAGATCAAAGCCAGCGCGGAATATTATGCCAATGATATGATATGGAAATGAAAAATGTGGCTCGGGTGCACTGTAGCACAGGAAGAACGGTCTCTGGGAGACCGCACAGGGAGGGCGACGGTCCAGGGAGGACCGTTCAACGGCAAGGTGTACTATAACTAACAGACGTGCTGAAATGATGCTGAGATGAACCAAACAGTAAGGTGAACAGAGGTAGGGGGTAGGACGCACCTGGCTGAACGGTCTAACACCGACCGTGTAATCTCTTGAACGGACCTACATCAACCGCAGGACGTCAGCAAAACTAACAGCGTAGACAGGTGGGCTTACCTGTGCCAGGAAGATGAGCGGCCAATTGATGACCTGCAGGAAAGAAGAGCAGGCGGTAGTTGACCGCAGAAGCCAGCAAGCTCGCAGCACGAACAGGACTGGAAGCGATGATACGCGGATGATCCTCAACCGCCCTACGTTCCACACGGCTCTTAAAGAACCGCACCACCACCAGAAACCAGGGACGCAAACCCGGCGAACAACCTGTGACAACTCAACGCAAAAGAGGCTAACAAACACCGAAGAGGGGGTCAACAAACACTAACACGATGGGCAAAAGGCGTCCCACCGTGATCGCCAAAAAATAGGGTGTTGATGTGTTTTTTTTACTCTTCATTTCTTAATGCCCTCCCATGTATATCTTGTAAGGCTTCAGACAGCACCTACAGACGACGCAGCGGATAACAAAAATTTATTTGTCCGATCCCGGTGATATGGAAAGCTTAATCTGTGCTCTAATCGGTATTTCTAAGACCCCAACCCGCCTAATTACAGGTTGCGTGTTTATACCTTGCGCGGAACGACGCTGTCCGCTATGCCCGATGCAGAATACCGAGCCGCACAACTGCACGGCCTCTAGAGCAGATCCACACGGACCCTCCTGCAGTGACGGTACCCCCCCCAGCACGGACCTTCCCCGACCCTTTCACCTTCTGGAGAGAGAGAGCAAGAGGAAGGAAGGGGGGAGGAGCTAATCCTCCTCTCTTAACCCTTAATGCTTGGTTAAGCCAAAAAGAGAGTTCGAAGAGCTCTCGTAGGTTGCCATATATATAGAGTTTTGGCCCTTTTCGAAAGACCTCCAAAGGGCCAAAATTGTATATATGACCTTTCCATTACTATACATATGTATTAAGCCCCATTTACACTCCTTTCCAAAAGGAATTAAAGGGAATTAATACGTACACTTGTACAATAATATTCCGTCACCCAAGAATCTATTGTGTGTGATCCTCTAGGCCGTTAGTCACTCTAGTTTAAGGCCCATTAACTTCTAATTCCCAATTAGAAGTAAATTAAACGTATTCTTCGCTTCTACCAGAGCCGAAGAATAGTTTAATTTATTTCGAACCTTCGATCACGTTGGGTCAAGCAAATCCGCGTGATCCTAGAGGATGTCGGGTTTAAACCAGCCTGTCTGGTACTTGTAAGTCCACAGTTACCGCATCGATATAATCCCTCGCTCCTTTTATGAGTCTGATACGATCGAGGGTACAGTTCCTGTCAAATCCCATGATCATGCCATTTGACTATGACCTCCTTAAAGTGTATGACGTCTGTTATAAACGAACTCACACGACCCTGGCTAGGGATTTAACGGAGCGTCAATGTCATGACCCATTAACTGCCTGATATATACCCGATAGTGAGTGATCCCTTCTTGACCATTGATGATCTTCACACGTATCCTGGAGTGGTTAACGACTCGGCAACTCATGACTTATGGTTAAAGTCACTTAGCCAAGTGATTAAACCATTCCAATCCTCGTGTAAGATCCGATCAATGCCTCAGGTCAAAGGACCAACGATGCTACTAAGATAGTTGGATCTTCAGTTGACATTAGGTATAATAAACCATATGAAGATCTAATAGCGGATCAGTTCAGTATACATCCTCCAAGGACATACACCTACACATATGTGTTGGTGTCCCGCACCAATGACCATGAGACTGGTCACTGACACATCATGTGTACTGGTTTAATAGGTAATCAAAG
The DNA here is from genome assembly GCA_022559845.1 of Amorphophallus konjac. Classification (NCBI taxonomy): domain Eukaryota; kingdom Viridiplantae; phylum Streptophyta; class Magnoliopsida; order Alismatales; family Araceae; genus Amorphophallus; species Amorphophallus konjac. The sequence goes on along the minus strand of CM040119.1, from coordinate 15,111,114 downwards.
TCCCCGAGTGATTACCCTCCAACCAGTAACAATTTAAGGTATGTGTTCATGAAAAGTCAGTCTCATAATCGAGATCCCATCTCGAGTTGACTTTACAACCACATATCATAGGGACAACGTAAAGTAACACAATCGCATATTTACGCTCAAATATCACTTTATTAATAATGAACAAGATCGTACAGTTATTGAGCCTACCCGACCCGAAATTAGTCTGTAGCACACCAACACTAACAATCTCCCACTTGAACTACAGCCAATTGCCCAAAACTTTGAGGCCCATCTTATCCCGATGACGCTCAAATACAGTTTGTGTCAAAGGCTTAGTCAGTGGATCTGCTATGTTGTCTTCTAGCACTATCGGGTAACGCAGCGGATAACAAAAATTTATTTGCCCGATCCTGGTGCTATGGAAAGCTTAATCTGTGCTCTAATCGGTGTTTCTAAGACCCTAATTACGGGTTGCGTGTTTCACCTTGGGCGGAACGACGCTGTCTGTGATGCCCGATGCAGAATATCGAGCCGCACAGCTGTACGGCCTCTAGAGCAGATCCACACGGTCCCTTGCACAGCGACGGTACCTCCCCGGCGTAACTTTCCCCGACTCTATCACCTTCTGGAGAGAGAGAGAGCAATGGGGAAAAAAGGGGGGAGGCCAATCCTCCTCTTAGGCTTAATGCTTGATTAGCCTAAGAGGTTGGAAGCAGAAGGCTCGCATGAGCTTCACGTAGGATTCTATATATAGAGATTTGGTCATTTCTCAAAGGGCTCCAAAAGACTATAATTAAATATATATCCTATCTATTATTATACATATGTATTAAGCCCCATTTACAGTCCTTTCCAAAAGGAATTAAAGGGAATTAATACATACACTTGTACAATAATACTCCGTCACCCAAGAATCCATTGTGTGTGATCCTCTAGGCCCTTAGTCACTCTAGTTTAAGACCCATTAACTTCTAATTCCTAATTAGAAGTAAATTAAACGTATTCTTCGCTTCTACCAGAGCTGAAGAATAGTTTAATTTATTCCGAACCTTTGATCACGTTGGGTCAAGTAAATCCGCGTGATCTTAGAGGACACCGGGTTTAAACCAGCCTGTCTGGTACCTGTAAGTCCACAGTTACCGCATCGATATAATCCCTCGCTCCTTCTATGATTCTGGTACGATCGAGGGTATGGTTTCTGTCAAACCCCATGACCATGCCATTTGACTATGATCTCCTTAAAGTGTATGATGTCCGTTCTAAACGAACTCACACGACCCTGGCCAGAGATTTAACGGAGCGTCAATGTCATGACCCATTAACTGTCTGATATATATATCCGACAGTGAGCGATCCCCTCTTGACCATTGATGATCTTCACACGTATCCTGGAGTAGTTAATGACTCAGTAACTCATGACTTATGGTTAAAGTCACTTAGCCAAGTAATTAAATCAATCCAGTCCTCGTGTAAGATCCGATCAATGTCTCAGGTCAAAGGACCAACGATGCTACTGAGACAGTTGGATCTTCAGTTGACATTAGGTATAATCAATCATCTGAAGATCCAATAGCGGATCAGTTCAGTGTATATCCTCCAAGGACATACACCTACACATATGTGTTGGTGCCCCGCACCAATGACCATGAGACTGGTCACTGACACATCATGTGTACTGGTTTAATAAGTAATCAAAGTCCCCGAGTGATTGCCCTCAAACCAGGAACAGTTTAAGGTATGTGTTCATGTAAAGTCAGTCTCATAATCGAGATCTCATCACGAGTTGACTTTACAACCACATATCCTAGGGACAACGTAAAGTAACACAATCACATATTTACGCTCAAACACCACTTTATTAACAATGAACAAGATCGTACAATTATTGGGCCTACCCGATCCGAAATTGGCCTGTAGCACACCAACACTAACAATCTCCCACTTGAACTACAGCCAATTGCCCACAACTTTAAGGCCCATCTTATCCCGATGACGCTCAAACACAGTCTGTGTCAAAGGCTTAGTCAGTGGATCTGCTATATTATCTTCTGACGGTACACGCTCTACCGTCACATCTCCACGATCAACAATCTCCCGAATAAGGTGAAAGCGCCTGAGAATATGCTTTGACCTTTGGTGAGATCTCGGTTCCTTCGCCTGGGCGATGGTCCCATTATTATCACAAAATAATGGGATGAGAGCTGATATCTCGGGAACTACGCCAAGTTCCAAGATGAATTTCTTCATCCAGACGGCTTCTTTAGCAGCTTCAGCTGCAGCAATATATTCCGCCTCCGTCGTCGAATCTGCAGTCGTATCTTGCTTGGAGCTTCTCCAACTGACTGCCCCTCCATTCAACATGAATAAAAATCCAGACATGGATTTGCAGTCATCTGGATCTGACTGGAAAATAGAGTTTGTGTAAGCTCTAAGCTGTAGGTCCTCTCCTCCATAAAGCAGAAAAAGATCCTTAACCCTTCGCAGGTACATAAAGATACCCTTTACTGCCTTCCAGTGCTCTTCGCCTGGATTTGCCTGATATCTACTGACAATGCTTAAAGCATTGGCAACATCATGCCGTGTACATAGCATGGCATACATGATTGACCCTATCGCCGAAGCATAGGGTACCTTATTCATGTGTGCCGCCTCCTCAGAAGTTTTAGGACTCATCCCCTTGGATAGATAAATTTCATGTCTCATGGGAATAAGACATCTCTTGGAATTTTCCATCCTAAACCTTTTGAGGATAGTGTCTACGTACATGGATTGGGATAGGCCGGGCATCCTTTTAGATCTATCTCGATAGATCCTTATGCCCAGCACATAGGATGCTTCTCCCAAATCCTTCATGGAGAAAGTCTTGGACAACCAACTCTAAGTTGATGTCAACATCTCTACATCATTCCCAATGAGTAAGATGTCATCAACATAAAGGACCAAGAAGGTCACTGAGCTCCCACTGACCTTCTTGTAAACACAGGGTTCATCTTCATTCCGAATGAAGTTGAAAGATTTGATAGCCTCGTCAAATCTTAAGTTTCAGCTTCTAGATGCCTGCTTTAATCTTTAAATGGACCTTTGAAGTTTTCATACCTTATTAGGATGTAACTTGGAGGTGAATCCCTCAGGCTGTACCATGTACACCTCTTCTGACAGATTTTCATTAAGAAAAATTATCTTCACATCCATTTGCCATATCTCATAATCCAGGTATGCAGCAATGGTAAAGAGGATTCTGATTGACTTAACCATGGCTACCGGCGAAAAAGTCTCGTCATAGTCAATGCCTTGCCTTTGACGATATCCTTTCGCCACTAGTCTAGCCTTGTATGTGTCAACCTATCCATCTGCACCGATTTTCCTTTTGAAAATTCATTTATAGTCGATTGGGACCTTCCCTTCGGGTACATCAACTAAGTTCCAACCTTTGTTGGTGTACATGGACTGGATCTCTGAATCCATTACCTCTTGCCATTTCTCGGAGTCTACACTACGGATCGCCTCCTGGTATGACTGAGGATCATCATCCTCATCGATACATACCTTAGACGACCCCTCTGAGACATGTCCAACATATCTCTCAGGTTCTCTCGGTAGTCTACCAGATCTCCGTAGTGTCAGTGTTTCACTCTGAATAGGATCAACCGATACAGTCTCATCTAATGAGTTTGTGTCTATGGGTTATGGTTCTTGGATCTCGTCCAATTCTATCTGGCTCCCACTATTTTTCTAGAGTAGATATTCTCTTTCCAGAAATACAGCTCTCTTAGCCACTAAGACCCTTTGCTCAGAAGGGTGATAGAAATAATATCCAAACGTCTCCTTTGGATATCCCACAAATCTACACTTATCGGTTCTCAACTCAAGCTTATCACTATCGTTCTTCTTTACATGGACAGGACACCCCCAAATTTTAATGTGATTAAAATTTGATTTCCTACACTTCCATATCTTATATCGTATAGAAGGAACTGATTTACTTGATAGCACATTAAAATTTAGTTTTCTGCCCTTCCATATCTCATATGGTATAGAAGGAACTGATTTACTTTATATCCTATTCAATAAATAAGTCGCAGTCTCTAATGCATAGCCCCGGAGAGACAAGGGAAGTCCTGACATAGACATCATGGATCGGACCATTTCTAACAAGGTCCTATTTCTCCATTCGGATACACCATTGTGCTGCGGTGTATACGGTGGAGTCCACTGAGAAATTATTCCATGGTATTTAAGATAAGAAGTGAATTCATGGCTTAAGTATTCACCACCTCGATCCGATCGAAGAGGCTTAATACTTTTGCTTGTTTGTTTCTCTACTTCATTCTTGTATTCCTTAAACTTCTCAAAGGCTTGTGACTTATGTCTCATTAAATACACATAACCATATCTAGAGAAGTCATCAATAAAAGAAATGAAATAGAGATAACCTCCTTTTACTTCTATGGACATGGGTCCACACACATCCGAGTGTATGAGCTCGAGAAGGTCAACAGCCCTCTCACCATGTCCACCAAAGGGAGCCTTGGTCATTTTCCCCATGAGACACGACTCACATGTATCAAATGACTTGTATTCGAACGAATTCAAATACCCATTTGAGTGTAAGTGAGAGACTCTTTTCTCACCTACATGACCAAGTCTGCAATGCCATAGATATGCAGAATTCACTTCATCAGCATTGGAAACTTGCATAACATCAGAACGTGTATCTAATACATATAGACCATTGACTAATGAACCATTGGCTATATTCAAACCATTATGCATTATAGAGCACCCAGTGCTATTAAAAGTCAATGTATATCCAATATTATACAAACTAGAGATTGAAATAATGTTCTTAATAATATTAGGAACATAATAACAGTCATTCAGCTCTAGAATGACTTCTGAAGGTAAACTGAGGCGTGCATTCCCGACAGCTTTTGCAGCAACTAAAGCTCCATTACCCATCCTCAGTTCAATCTCCTTTTTGCCCAATCGCCTTTTATTTACCAGCACCTGCACAGAATTGCAGATATGAGATGCACATCCAGTATCCAATACCCATGATATGGATTCCATATATGACAAATTAAGGTCTATGACAAAAATACCTTCATTTAGAATTACCTTGCAATTCCTTTTCCAATGCCCAGTTTCCCCGCATCGAAAATATTTATCTTCCTTTTCATTCTTCTTGCCCTTCCCTTTGTCAACTTTGGCGATTTGCTTACCCGTGACCTTTTTCTTTCCCTTCCCTTTGTTACTCGTGGTGGATATTTGAGAGGCCTTCCTTTTCTTGTTGGCCCGGCCAACAATCATTACAGATGAAGATGGTTTATCTTTCTGCATGGTTCCTTCAGCACTCTTTAACATATTGAGCAGCTCCGGGAGAGTTGCATCAATTCTATGCATGTTAAAGTTTATGATGAAGGAAGAAAAGGAATCAGGCAATGACTGGAGTATAAGATCAATGCATAGTTCAAGATCCAACTTGAACCCTAATACATTGAGTCTTTCAATCCACTCCATCATTTTCAGTACATGGGCATGTACTGATGAACCCTCAAACATCCGTATCTTGAAAAGCCTTTTGGAGATGTCATACCTCTCAATCCTACCCTGCTCCCCGAAGAGCTGGCGTAGATTGAGAAGTATACTTCTACAATCAGTCTTTTCGAATTGCCTCTGCAGCTCGGGAGCCATAGAGGCCAACATGTAACATTGGGCAAGGGAAGAGTACTCAGACCACTTGGCATAAGCCAGTAACTCGCCCTCGTCGGCATCAGGAGCTGGCTCAGAATGAACCGTGTCCAACACGTACGCAATCTTTTCGGCAGTAAGGACTATGCGTAGATTACGCAGCCAATCCGAGTAATTCGGTCCAGTTAATCTATTTGTATCCAGGATGCCGCGGAGGGGGTTGGACGACGACATTGTAATCTGGATAAGAAATAAAAGATAACTTAGCATGTGTTCAAATTCTAACTTAGATGTGGTTTTCTATCTTAGTTAGTCCCACTATTTTTCGATCGAACTATATAACCCTCAGTATATAGAACGGGAGATCAGCGAGATCAACCTAGTGGGTCAGAATCCCAACGAGACTGATGTACGACCTTGTGGAAAGCACAACAAACCAAACACCATCTCAATGGCAGTCAACAGGCACTTGCATCTAATGCAATATCCGATATTCGGCCCCCGAGAAATCATCCCCTTGTGGAAAGCACAACAAAGGATATTCTCAGTTAGATCTAACCATCATTACTACATAGCAATGAGTTCATGACCCGACCCTTGTCGAAAGCACAACAAGGCCGAGTTCAATTCCTCACCCCATTGAGGCCGAGCCTTGGAGTTTAATCCCGCCCCCAAACTCATGGACATTGTGGAAAGCACAACAGATCCATGAAATGAAGACGTTCATTCACTCCATAATGATGGAGGGCCACGTCGACTCCTAGAGCCACGCTTAGCAGATCTAAAATTTAAGTGCGAGGGAATTTAATTTTATCTTGATCTCACCATAGGTGGTAATATAAATATATCCAATATATTTACTGTACCTAGTAGTTTGCACAAAATAAATACATCCAATGTAAAAAATAAACGCAAGTGATCATGGACTTTAACCCTAATGTAACTAAGACATCCGGCCCGCTTCCGAAGCATCTGGATCGTCCTCGTCGGGTGTGCTCCACGCTTTCAAACTCCGACGCCGCATTAATTACAACTTTTACACGGCACGCAGGCCGAAAAAATTAAATTACATGTGACTCAAATTCCAGCAGCCCTTAGGGCGAGTACAACAATTGAGAAAGATAGAAGTACATTAAAATTTTAACAGAGAGAGAAAGGAGGTTCGCAGACCCCAATTAATTACATTAATCCAAGTCCATGATCACTTGCAAACCCATTCAAATAAAATCAATCAAGGGTTATTTTCTGAAAATAATCCTTATTTTTTGAATTTAAAAATGGGATGTGCAAACAAAAATAGGCTAGCTTTGTTTATTTTTAAAAAATAAAGCATGATTAACTAAAATTAAACACACAAGCAGGCCAATACAAGGTAAATAAAGTAAAGCACGTAAAGAACCATCATTTTCTACAGGGACATCTAATTGAGATAATTAATTAAATTTAAATTTAAATTTAATTATCCAATAATCAAATTTAAATTTAAAATTTAAACATGTCAATAATTTAAATTTAAATGGAAACTAATTATCCAATAATTTTTGTTTAAAAATAAATTTAAAATAATATAATTATCCTCAATTAGTAATTTTTTAAAATTTAAAATTTAAATTTAACAATTATCTAATAATAAAAATTCAAATAATTAAAATTTTCACATTTAACTTCAATAAATTTTAAATTTTAAATTTTCTAATTTTCTAATAATTAAAATTTTAAAAACTTAAATTTTACTGAAGTAACTTCAATTATTACCATTTTATCTCAAGGTAAATAGTAATTATCTCACCTCAGTAAATTCAACACGGTTAAATAAAATTTAACTTTTGACATTTACTTTTAAGGTAACACTATTTAACTTAATAGATAAAATTCTAATTAATTTACTGTGTATTTTAATATATATATCTAATATATATATTATTATATACTAGTATAATAAATTAAAAACGTAAATTTTTTTTAATAAATAAAAAAATTGGGTCGGCAGCCATGGGCGCGGCCGCCCACGCGGGACGCGTGGGCGGCCGCGCCCACTCTCGCGCCCGCACGCGGGCGCTGACCCGCGGGTGCCGCGTGCGCCGCCAACTCCGGGCCACCAAATTTTTTTTTTTTACAAAAAAAAATTTGCTCTAAGGATGCCCAGCATCCTGGAAGAACGGGGATGTCCAACATCCCCTTCTAGCAATAACAATTGAAGTATTTAAGATGCCTAGAAAGCATGATTCTAAACGGCGATAAAAACACCGACAAGAGCGCGAACCTGGCTCTGATACCACTGTAAGGTTTCGCCCAGCACTATCGGGCAACGCAACGGATAAGAAAAATTTATTTGCCCGATCCCGGTGCTATGGAAAGCTTAATTTGTGCTCTAATCGGTATTTCTAAGACCCTAATTACGGGTTGCGTGTTTCACCTTGCGTAAAACGACGCTGTCCGCGATGCCCGATGCAGAATATCTAGCCTCACAGCTGTACGACCTCTAGAGCAGATCCATACGGACCCTTGCGCAGCGACGGTACCTCCCCGGCGCAACTTTTCCCGACTCTATCACCTTCTGGAGAGAGAGAGAGCAAGGGGGAAAAGGGGGGAGGCTAATCCTCCTCTTAGGCTTAATGCTTGATTAGCCTAAGTGGTTGGAAGAAGAAGGCTCGCATGAGCTTCACGTAGGATTCTATATATAGAGATTTGGTCATTTCTGAAAGGACTCCAAAAGACCAAAATTATATATATATCCTATCTATTATTATATATATGTATTAAGCCCCATTTACACTCCTTTCCAAAAAGAATTAAATAGAAATAATACATACACTTGTACAATAATACTCCGTCACCCAAGAATCCATTGTGTGTGATCCTCTAGGCCCTTAGTCACTCTAGTTTAAGGCCCATTAACTTCTAATTCCTAATTAGAAGTAAATTAAACGTATTCTTCGCTTCTACCAGAGCCGAAGAATAGTTTAATTTATTCCGAACCTTTGATCACGTTGCGTCAAGTAAATCCGCGTGATCCTAGAGGACGTCGGGTTTAAACCAGCCTGTTTGGTACTTGTAAGTCCACAGTTACCGCATCGATATAATCCCTCGCTCCTTCTATGAGTCTGGTACGATCGAGGGTATGGTTTCTGTCAAACCCCGGGATCGTACCATTTGACTATGACCTCCTTAAAGTGTATGACGTCCGTTCTAAACGAACTCACACGACCCTGGCCAGGGATTTAACGGAGCGTCAATGTCATGACCCATTAACTGTCTGATATATATACCCGACAGTGAGCGATCCATTCTTGACCATTGATGATCTTCACACGTATCCTGGAGTGGTTAATGACTCGGCAACTCATGACTTATGGTTAAAGTAACTTGGCCAAGTGATTAAACCATTCCAATCCTCGTGTAAGATCCGATCAATGTCTCAGGTCAAAAGACCAACGATACTACTGAGACAGTTGGATCTTCAGTTGATATTAGGTATAATCAACCATCTGAAGATCCAATAGCGGATCAGTTCAGTGTACATCGTCCAAGGACATACACCTACACATATGTGTTGGTGCCCCGCACCAATGACCATGAGACTGGTCACTGACACATCATGTGTACTGGTTTAATAGGTAATTAAAGTCCCCGAGTGATTACCCTCCAACCAGGAATAATTTAAGGTATGTGATCATATAAAGTCAGTCTCATAATCGAGATCTCATCTCGAGTTGACTTTACAACCACATATCCTAGGGACAACGTAAAGTAACACAATCGCATATCTATGCTCAAACACCGCTTTATTAACAATGAACAAGATCGTACAGCTATTGGGCCTACCCGACCCGAAATTGGCCTGTAGCACACCAACACTAACATATCTTACCACATCAAATATGGTGTTGATGTGTTGATTGGGGCATGGATTGGGTTTTTTCACCGTTTACGCCAGTTTCGCGCTTGGGTTGGGGCTGCGGTCCTACCAGAGACCGCAACCTTCGTTTGGCGGTCCGTAGGAGGCCGTTAAGCGTTTTTGAATGTCGGTTGAGCATAGCGGTCTGCGTGGGACCGCCAAGCTCGGGTTGCGGTCTTACGACTGACTGCTACCCCTAGGGTAGCGGTCAGCCGATGACCATTTTCCTGGTCTGGTCAACGCACATCGGGGTGCGGGGTTTTTGACCGTTGGGGGACCCCTGCCAGGTGGCGGTCAAGGTATGGTCGTTTCTGGGTGGTTGCAGTCAGCTGGCGACCGCTAGGGGGTAGCGGCCCTGCGATGGGCCACCATTCAACCCCGTGGTTCGCCTGGTTACGGCCGTGGCATTGCCACCTTTTTGTGCTTGGTGGTCTCAAGGAGACCGCTAAGCTCGCTTTGCGGTCCGGGCTTGGCCGCCATTTCGAGAACGGTCCTGGGAGGACCACCACTCCGTTTCCCTTCAATCGGTGGTTTCCCTGAGTTGAGTGTTACCTCCAGTGACCTGTCCACTAGTCGTAGCTTTCCTGTGCACGCGTGTGCGGACCCACTTGGGAGTGGTGGAGAGCGTGACCCGGAGAGAGGCAGTTTTTAGGCTGGTTACCATAGGGCCCCTCGTCTTTGCAGCCTGCGTCCGGGCTGGGGAGAAAACCAGCTAGAGGACCTGACCTAGATCGCATGGTCTGTGTGTGCACATGTGGTTGGGGGCGTCAGACCCGCGCTGACGAGCGTGACCCCAACTAGTCCTTGTTCGTGGTACTTGTTGCGTGTCTCAGTCTTCGCCTGGGGCATGTAGGGAGACACTGGGGTGCGGTGTAAGACATCAGGGGACGCGTCCGGCCTTACTTCTGGTGGGTGGTGCTCCTTTGTTCTTGCGGGTACGGACTTGGGTTTTTTTCGGTGTGCGGATGGTCCGCTCGGCTCGGAACGGTTAGTTGTAGAGAGCTTTCCCGTTCATTTATTATTGCGCGTAGCCTCTGCTGTGCTTTCCTTAGGTAGCATTACTTTCTGCGCACGTGAGTACCTTGCTGTTTCGTTTCCCTCGTTGCGAGGTGGGGGTCCGCGGGATCCCTACTGAGCCTATGAATTGAAGCTCACCCCTGTGTTTTAAGGTGAGGCGGGGTCGTAGAGAGGCGCGTCTGAGGCTCACCGCGATTCCTGCAGTCAGGGTTAGTCGCCAGTTGCTAGAGCCGGGTATGCCTTGTGTACTTGTACTTTTCTTTCTGTTGACTGTACTTATTTTGGGCATGAGATACTCTGGACCTTGTAACTGTTTAGTGAGTATTTGTTTAATTCCATGCATTTTATTTAGTTCATTATGCTAGCTCTACAGTTATTTTAGATTCTCTTATACCCTCGCACCATCCTTTAACCCTTCCGAGTCTTCGGGCTCGTGGGTGGCGGGCCGAGGTTCGAGTCATGCCGGTTCTTTTCTGGTACTCGGAGCGGGGTTGTGGAGGTACATAAGAATTTGAAATGATTGCAGTGGTCCAGAAGGTCCATGAATGTCCTATACAGTCGGGGACTAGCTTAGGCTACCATATGTTTTATTGATTCCACTGGTTGTTTTCCTGTTAATAGGGGGTTATGGCGTCGAGACGGAGGACTCGTTCCCAGTAGGGAGAGTCTGGCGTGATCCAGGAAGGGCAGAGTAGAGCAACGCTTCCGGACGACGCAGCTAGAGAGGCAAGAGTTCCTGGAGTAGATGAGTTCATTAGGAGCATGTATCAGTATGTTCTTCAGCAGTAAGGGGGTGAAGCTGGCGAGGGCTCATCATCTCGGGGTGGTCATGTGCTAAAGAAGTTTTTGCAATTTCAACCGCCCCTTTACAATGGGCAGTCAGATCCTGAGGTAGCCAGAGAGTGGTTAGATGACTTGGAGAGGATATTCAGTTCTATGGAGTGTGCTGAGGAGGAGAAGGTGATGTTGGCTAGCCATTGATTGCAGGGGTCAGCCCGGGCCTGGTGGACGGTAGAGTGGGGAGCAGCGTTCCAGTCTCGTCCCCTTCTGCAGATCACGTGGCGGGAGTTCATCACGGCTTTTGAGTGTGCTTTTTATCCGTCCTTTATCCGATCGTAGAAGATGCGCCAGTTCCTAGAGTTGACCCGGGGAGATATGGCAGTGATGCAGTATAGATCCAGGCTCATTGAGTTGAGCCGTTATGTGCCGCACATCATGGCGGAAGAGGAGTTGAAGACCAAGCAATTTGTCAGGGGTTTGAGGCCAGAGCTGGGACATCCCCTGCTTGTGTCGGGTGTAGCCAACCTGGATGCAGCTTGCAGAACAACAGCGGCGTTAGAGGGAGACTTGCAGAGGACTCGAGGATAGGGCAATGCCAGTCAGACGCAGATGGGTCTTAATCAGTCAACAACCGTGCAACAGTTGAGTATTGTCCAGCCCTCAGCAGGCAGTTAATGGGCATCTCCGTCCGTAGCGTCAGCAGCAGATTCGACATCTTTTGGCTCGAAGCTCAAGAAGCTATTCAGGGGCGCCGATTTTGGCAAGAGGCGTTAGGATCGCAGCTGTTGATGTGTCTTTCTTACTCTTCATTTCTTAATGCCCTCCCATGTATATCTTACCACATCAAATATGGGAAATGAACGAAAAGCAAAATGAAAGGGAAGAGTAGAAACCTGTGATCGCCACCAAGGTGTCGAACGTGGTGGACACGCCGTACCTTGGAAGGAGGGAGAGGTACTCGCCTGGTGTGCAGCGCTGGAACGATATACAGCTCAGGAGGAACTGCCAGTATAGACGAACGGTCGCACTACAGACCGTCTAAGAGTGCTGCAGAGGACGCGGGATGAAGCACTCCTGGCAGATGAACGGTTTCAACACGACCGCAGGAAGAAGAAGAACAGTCTGGATTGCACCGCACATCTCCTTGAACGGCTAGGTGGGAACCGCACAAGACCACCACGCCAGGAATTGCAAAAGGGGTCCAACCTCCACCCTTTCTGGCCGGCCAGAAAGGATGGGCCTCGTGTTAGTGTGTTGCTGACCTGCGAAACAGAGTGTAGAACATAAAAAGAAACCCAAATTAAAACTATAGAATGTAGCAAATGCTCAAACGGAAGGAAATAAACATAACTAAATGAAGTGGGGGATACCTGGGGATTTTAAACCCCTAGGGGCGTCAAAAACGTTGGAGGGTGTGTGAATGATGCATGAAAATGACAAAAACGTGGGAGAAACGTGGATAAAATGACGCATGCAAACAAAAGAGAACGACGGACTAATGAACTAAAGACACAAAACGTAGAAGGCCTCCCTCCCTGGTCGTAAGTCACTCTAGAATTCAGCAGGGCTTCGCCGTGACCTTCCAATCTCCCCCCTTTCAAAGGTAGCCTCTAGGGTCTATTTATAGAGCCTAGGAAGCCAGTCCCGAAATTATGATTTTTAGGCCTTTTCAGGTCAAGATAATCAAAGTAAAGTCGTAGATAATCAAATTATATTTCATCCAGAAGAAACGGCACTCAAAATGACTCAATATCCACGGAGAAAATGACGGGAGAAGTTAGGGATAAAACCACGGATAGAGAGAGAAAACCCTTGAAATTCTCAGGAACCAAGACGATGAACGGTCTCACGATAGACCACCCAAAGGGATGAGCGGCCATCTCCTAGGCCGTCCAACCCTGTCGGTGGAAATTCAATAAAATAGAAAATATTATCCAACTATCCATCGAGATGATCGAAAACCTCGCCGTTGGACTCTCACAGATGAACGGCTGCTGGTAGACCGTACATCCACAAGAGCGGCCAAGAAGAAACCGCCCATGCCTTGTCGGTGATAAATCAAAATAGATTAGATAATTATCTGAAAACTCAATCAAACGTAGGACTCTTTAGAGATAGATGGCTTAGGAGGTACCGCACAATGGTCTTATGCGGCTGTGGATAGGCCGTATATATGCTTGTCGGTGATAATTCAGAAAATCAGCTAAATATCCCATAAATATATGAACGGCCCAGTTGCAACCGCACATATGGTTGAACGGCTAGAGGTTGACCGCACATGTACATGGGCACTTGAAATTCATAGAAAAAGCTCAATCAACCAAAACCAAGGCCCCATTAAGCCCTGAATCAACTCAGACCTAGCCAGGGAGGGAGGCTACCCATAAAATTGGCCCAGAACATGCCAGAAAATAGCCCAGCGAGTGATGGACAACTCGAGGCATCAATAAATGGGAGTAAGAGAAATGACTCAACTTATCGGCCAAAAACGGGTGTCAACAGCAGGGAGTCGAGGTAGCAGTCAGTGAGCAGTGTTCAGCAGCCCGCACCCTATAAGCGCCAAGGCTCAGTAAGTGGTTCTCGGGGCACGTGTCCTCGGTGCTGCGATTCTTATCCAGGCAGGTAGTGCTTAGCGCCCGTGATATGCTTCAGGTGTGACCAGCCAGGACACATGGCACGTGACTGTCCTTAGAGACCACGTCAACCGCACGAGTTTCATCAGCAGCAGTAGTTTCATCCCCAGCAGTTACTACCACAGTCGCAGTAGTACTAGCAGTAGGGTCAGTTTCCACAGTTGTCCCGGTCAGCTACTGTGGGGAGGCAGAGATCCCGAGGTAGAGTTACGCATATGACCAGAGCGGAGGCTGAGGCGTCGCAATTGGTGGAAGGCACTATTCCGATTTTGGGTTGTGCGGCTCGAGTTTTGTTTGATTCGGGCGCGTCCCATTCGTTCATCTCGGAGGATTTTGCTCAGAGTGTCGAGGAGCCGGTGGCAGAGATGCCTTGTGATTTGGCAGTGGAGTTACCTACTAGTGATTTCATGTTCACCCTGTATTATTTTGAGAAGGTACCTGTGTGGGTCAAGGCACGAGATTTACCGGCCAGGCTTTATGCATTGCCACTTCAAGATTTTGATGTGATTTTAGGTATGGACTGGCTCGAGGCCCATCGTGCCATGGTGGATTGCAGCTTGAAGAGGGTCTACTTCCAGCATCCTCGTGGACCCACCTTCTACTTTCAAGGTATTAGGCCTTCCTCTCCCCGTTTTCTTATTTCGGCTATTAAGGCACGTAGGTTGCTTGATGCGGGGTGCCAGGGTTTTCTCGCTTCGATGGTCGTGGTTGATCAGCAGCGTCAGGAAGTGGAGGATATTCCTGTCGTGTGTGAGTTTCCCAATGTCTTTCCTGAGGAGTTACCTGGACTGCCACCACAGCGGGAGATTGATTTCGTTATCGAGGTGGTTCTGGGTACGGCGCCTATGTCGAAGGCCCCTTATCGTATGGCGCTGGCGGAGTTGAGAGAATTGAAGGTGCAGTTGCAGGACTTGCTTGCTAAGGGGTATATTCATCCCAGATTTTCCCCTTGGGGTGCACCCGTGTTGTTTGTGAAGAAGGATGGTAGTATGAGGTTGTGCATCGACTACCGGCAGTTGAACCAGGCGACTGTTAAGAACAAGTACCCATTGCCTCGGATTGATGACTTGTTTGATCAGCTTCAGTCGGCCCAGGTGTTTTCGCGGATTGATTTGAGCTCGGGTTATTATCATCTACGGATCCGAGAGTCTAACATTGAGAAGACTGCATTCTGCTCGAGGTATAGGCACTATGAGTTCTTGGTGATGCCGTTTGGGCTCACCAATGCCCCCGCAGCGTTTATGGATTTGATGCATAGGGTGTTTCGTCCGTATCTGGACCAATTCGTGGTCGTGTTTATGGATGACATCCTTGTGTATTCACGGTTTGCTGAGGACCATGTGCATCATTTGAGAGTAGTGTTGTAGACCTTGCAAGATCACCAGATGTATGCCAAGCTCAACAAGTATGAGTTTTGGCTTTGGGAGGTGCACTTTTTGGGGCACGTGATTTCTGGTGATGGTGTTTTCTGTGGACCCGGCCAAGGTCGAGGCTATGGTGCAATGGCCGGGGCCGAGTTCTATCACGGAGATTCAAAGTTTTTTGGAGGTTGCAGGCTATTATAGAAGATTTATTCAGCAGTTCGCTCGTATTGCGGCCCCGATGACCAGACTTACGCGGAAGGATGTGCCGTTTGTCTGGACGGAGGGGTGTGAGTGGAGCTTCATGGAGCTGAAGAGATTGCTCACTACCGCTCCGGTATTGGTGTTACCTTCTGATTCGGGAGGCTTCGTGGTGTGTACATATGCTTCCAGGGTAGGTTTGGGCGCCGTGCTGATGCAGCATGGTAGAGTTGTGGCTTATGCATCTCGACAATTGAAGCCACATGAGGAGAACTATTGATGTGACACCACCTTGGGTGGTATTCACAAGGCCAATACACCTTGGACCTATGACTCGCAAGCAAGCAACTTTTGATGATGAAACTACTCGGGCGAGCTCACTCGCTTAGCGGACACTATTGCCCGTGGGCAAATTGGCGATGATGGAGAGGGTCCGAGGCGGGTCCTTGAGGCTCCAAAGTTGGCTAGCTTGGGGAGAACCCCAAATGGGCCTGGGATTCCCAATTCATGGGCGGCCAGCACACCAAGGGTGTGGGATGTAATGGTTCACTCACAACTCGCCCGCGGTGGTCACTCACGGCACTAGCAATTTAGGGCCGAGCTCTCATTCACCGTCCGACGAAACAATGGCGATAATACTATGCTAGCAATGAATTGAAACCAGCCAAGAGAGGGACCGAGGCTCACCTAGCCGGCGTGAAGATGCCAACTCCGGCCGGAGACGGGGGCGAGCGGGGAGGCGTGGGTATGCACCCGCACGCCGCGTCGACGGAGCTTCAAACCTGTGACCTGAATTATTACATGAACTACACCCCTTGCAAGGGGGGGGATCTTGGGGTGGGGGTTATGTTGATACAGCCAAAACTACCTCCACGTAGGGAGGGGCCTTCAGCCGGCAAAGCGAAAGGGGGGAAATCAAGCTAGAAACAAGAAAATGTTGCCGAAGTCGATTCTGATCATTCTCAGCGCTTCTGGATAGACAGTCGGTTCTCTTGACACTACGGCCACTCTGGATTTTTTCTGAAGACGAAACTAGTGGGAAACTCTTCGTAGCTGGACCGGCAAGACACCAGAATTTTCTTGATTTCTTCTGGTACTGCTGCTGGTCGAGGTAGGGGCTTGAACAGGGTAGCAGATCCTCTGTTCGGACTGCTGTAGGTTCCCAACAGCAGGAAGCAGAGGGTGCCACGAATGCTCCCGAGCTCGGAATCAGGTGCCGTCAGAGCCGTTGGAACCGTTGATGGGTCTACTTCGAATCTGAACTGACAGGGATGCCAAATGATGTCGGAGTAATCTGGTAGTCTCTGAACATTGAAGGAGGGTAGGTGCAGATAGAGTGGAAGCAGAACCGCGTGCTCAGGGGAGAAAATTGATAACTTTCAGCTCCGGTCTCCAAAATGAACTCTGCTTCTTGGGGATGGTAGAAGACTCGAAGTAGAAGACTTTTTATGAAAAACTCTTGATCGGATTCCCAACAAGAACGTCGCAGATGAGCTTCAACTCCGGCTCTAGTCTTCTATCAGGGCAGCTTCGCGCAGTCAGGGGAGAACGGCTCTCCCGGGCAGCTCGATGTTTGGACGATGACGAATCCACCGCCGTTGGAAAGCTGACTCGAAGACAATTCGGATGATGTATGAAGCGCCTTCAGAATCCTCAGGATGACGACGTGGCACCTTCTGCAAGTCACTGGACTTCTGCCACCTGCAACCTGCGAACTGTAGGTGGAAGGTGGTGGGAGAAATGGGGTAAATGGAAGCGAAAATGGGGTGAATAGGTGTGGGAGTGACCCTTAGTTGTGAGGGGGCCTGGGAGGGGGTGTTCTAAGGTGTGGAAGAGGGAGAATGGGGTCTGGAATGGGGTGTTTTCAGTGGGTGAGAGAGGAGCTACGAATTTGGGACTTGGAGGGAGAGGAGGAAGGTGGGAGAGGCACAAGTGGGTGGAGGGAGTGTGAGTTTGAATTGTCTTTGATGGGGGGTGATCAATGGTGGTCTTGGAGATGGGAAGAGGTGTCTTGGGAAGGTGGAGTGATGCTTGGGGAAGGGAAATGAGTAGTTGGGGGTTGAAGGGTGGGGTGGGGATTGGGTGGAGCTCTCTTGGGACTAGGGGGTGGAGTAAAGTGGGCTATGGGGAAGGGGAGATGCCTTTAATGTGGTAGGTGGGAGAGGGGTGGTTGGGAAGGGGAGGAGAGAGAGGGTAGGGCGCAGACCCCCTTGGGTGGAGAGAGAGAGAGAGAAGAGATAGAAAGAGAGAGAGGGGAATCCACCCCAATAGAGAGATACTCAATTGAGAACCCATGCTGGCAATCTTTCATCATATCATGAGGATATGAAAAGAATAGATGTCTCCCATTTACAGAATGCTTTCTCCACTCAAGACCATCATATTGACAATAACTTCTTGACCTGTATTCCCCACTTAGTAAACCATGATGATAATGACTGTCTTTGTACTATTCCTACTGATATTGAAATTCATGATGTAGTCTTCAGTTTGTCAACTGATAGTGCCCCTGGGCCTGATGATTTTTCTGGAGTTTTTTTCCAAAAAGTATGGAACACCATTGCCCCCTTGGTTGTCAGTGATGTGCAAGAAGCCTTTTCGTCCAGGAATTCTCTGCCAAGAAGTGTTACTTCCACTCTGATTGCTCTTATACCAAAAAAATCTAATGCTGTGGATATAACAGATTATAGGCTGATAAGCTTATGTAATTTCTTCTATAAGATCATCTCGTCTATTATTAATAGAAGATTGGCTCCTATTCTTCCCAAGATCATTTCACTTGAGCAGTCTGCTTTTGTAAAAGGGAGACAGATTATTGAAAATATTGCTCTTGCTCAGGAGCTCTCTCTTGAATTGGGTAGAAAAACCAGAGGTTCAAATGTTATGCTTAAACTTGATATGGCTAAAGCCTATGACAGATTAGAATGGGACTTTCTCTACTAAGTTATGTTCAGATTTGGATTCAGCAATAATTTCATTAATCTTATTGATAGATTGATTAACGATTGCTGGTTTTCTATTTTGTTGAATGGAGACACTGCTGATTTTTTTAAATCCACTAAAGGTATCCGTCAAGGTGATCCGATAGCTCCTTCTTTATTTGTTATTGCTGAAGAAGCTTTGAGCAGGTCGCTAAGAGAAGCTTTCAGCAGTGGCCGGGTTGAATGGTTCACAGGTTTTCAGAGATGTCCAAATATATCTCACTTATTATTTGCAGATGATACCCTGATTTTCAGTAAAGCCACCTCAGCTTCTATCAGAAATTTACTTAAACTTCTTCACATGTATGAACATGCTTCAGGTCAACTGATTAATGTCAGCAAGAGTGGATTTTTAATCCACCCGAAAAAGCCTTCTTCTGTTGCACAGTGAATTCAGAACTTCACTGGATTCTCCAGACTGTCTTTCCCTCATAAATACCTTGGCATACCTTTGGTGATTGGAAGAACAAAAAAGATCTATTTTGCAGGGGTTATCAATTCTTTACAAAAGAGGATTGCTGGGTGGAAACCCAACCTATTGTCCCAAGGTGCCAGATTGGTTCTTATAAGGCATGTTCTTACTTCCTTGCCAATTTATTCATTATCTTCTACTCCATTGCATACTGGCATTCACAATCTGATTGAGCAGGCCTTTGCTAATTTTTTTTGGGGGTCTTCCCCTCTTGGCAAAAAGAGACATTGGAAATCTTGGCAGGCATTATGTAGGCCTCAATCCGAGGGTGGCCTTGGCATCATGTCTCTTAGGCTCATGGAGAATGCTCTTCGAGTTAAAATGCTGTGGAATGCTATTCACACTAATTCTTTATGGGCTTCTTATTTTAGAGCCAAGTACCTGCACCAATGCCACGTCCGAGATGCTAACTTTAGAAACATGAAGGGATTTGCAAGAAGAAGCTGGTTGAAGGCTAAGGATTATATTATTCAGTTTAAGAAGGTTATTATTGGGAATGGTTTAAATAGCAACTTTTGGTATGATAACTGGCTGGGTCAACAATGCTTAAATACTTATGTTTCTGATGTTCTTATCCCTAATCCTAAAGCTTCTGTAAGAGATGTCCTTCTGAACCCTTCTTCTGAAGAATCTGCCCTGCTAAATGCATTGATTCCCAACAGTATCCAGCAAGCTGTCAGATCTGTTAAATTGAATCAGGAAATGGACTTGGGAGTATGGAGTCTTTCTCCATCTGGACTGTGTTCAGTAGCATCGACCTACAAATCAATGGGTAACAGTCACCTACAATCTGATATTCCTTGGAGTTGACTGTGGTCTAATTGGGTTCCAAAAAAAATCTCAGTCCATTTATGGAAGATTATGCATAACTGTCTTCCGACTGATGATAATATTCAAAGAGTGGGTGTTGTCCTCTGCTCTAAATGCTCATGCTGCCGGCTGCCGCAGGTGGAAGACCCCAATCATTTATTTCTGCACAGTGAAATTGTAGTTTCTATTTGGACTGCCCTTACAGCTGCAGGTTTACACTTTGAAGGCCGCACTCCTAGGGAATTCATCCTGAATTCCATCTGCCATTCTCAGCCAGGTTCGGCCTTTGCTCTTTTCACTCTTGCCTCTATTGGATTTGGAATGTGGGAAATTTGGAGAGCCAGAAACACTGTCAAATATGATGATAAATCATTATCCAAAACCAACATCATTCATCATATTATTTCCCAAGTTAAGATGGCTTGTTCGGTTGCTGCTCTTAAGGAACCAAAGTCCATTAACCAGAAAATTTTGGATCAATTGGGAATCAAAAATCAAGCCCCTTGCAGACAATAGATGAAGATTGTGAGATGGCTTTGTCCTCCTTGGCCTTTTCTAAAATTAAACACTGATGGTGCTTGCAAGCTATATAAAGATACTGGAGGAGGCGGAATTATCAGGGATTCCAGAGGCAAGGTCATCCTTGCCTTCTCTCACTTTTATGGACATTCTAATAGTTTAATAGCTGAAGCCTGTGCCCTCCTTGATGGCATTAACTATTTGAAGACTGTGGATCCCAAACCAGCTCTTATTGAATGTGACTCCCTCACCCTTGTCCAGATTATCAAAAAGGAAACTCATTGCCCCTGGTCCATTCTCAGCTATGTCAGGGATATCTGGAGCACCATAGCTCAGGATGATTCTATTTCTCATATATTCAGAGAAGGCAATACAGTAGCAGATTTACTTGCTTCATTAGCTTGCACCACTAAATGTAATTGTTTTTATTCTTACAGTGAGCTCCCTTCTATTATAAAAGGTGCTGCTCGATTGGACTCACTAGGCTTGCCTAGTATCATATTGATGTAATTCTTTATTCTTCATCAATGGAATATAATTTGCCTCCTAGTGGTCTGATGGTGGAGTGGCTTTCTCCTTACCTCTGGTAAGGGGTGCACTCTCCCATTGACCCCTAGGTTAGGTTTTTCTATTAAAAAAAAGATAATAAGAGAGAGGTCTAGTGGGATTTGGAAGTCTGGATTTCAATATTCATGCAAAAGTTGTTACATATGAGATGAGTGGGGGCCTATTTATAGGCATTGGACTTTTTCCTAGGACGAAAATGACCCTGACTAAACAACTATTGACCAAGCACTCCAAGGGAGGGGCGCCCCTGGGCCTCGTCCATTAGTTGGGCCCAATAGCCTAACAAACCAACACAATGACACAAGACTTTGGTAGATAACCTACTAACCTAGGTACATGACTCAAATAAAGGGAAAATTACATGATGATGACTCAAATAAAATGTAAAAATTACATGACTAGACTCAAAAAATTATGACGAACACAATGGCACACGCTGATGAGCAATCCGGGCCTCAAAAGAAGTGGAGGGGGCAAGGGATGCCCCCATCATACCCCCGGTGTGGGGAAAACTCGACCCCGTCGAGTATGGGTCCACCGGGGAAGTAGTACATCAAAATGCAGCTCCGGACAAACCACGATCTCCAAACTCAACCTTCGCTCATTGCCGGAGAAGGGCGCTTCAGCTCGTCAAAGTGGCTCGGACACACCCTCATGCTAGCGATGGGATCTTGCTTGCCTAGTATTGCCGCCGTGTGCTCACGTCGGGCTCTCAAGCTAATTTGTGGTGGCACTCCGAGGATGTCTCTCGCAAGGATAGGTGTAAGCTCAAGGCACTCACTAGGATCCACCGCGGTGCCCTTAGAGGGTGCCGGATCCGCCACATGAGAAATGGGGTGAATCCCAAAACTCATCGGTAAGTCCAACCCGCAAGTCGGGTTGCCAAAATCACTCGGAACTTGGCAAGGTCCAAGTCCTCGTGCCCTCAAATTGGAGGTGACCCTAGGGTAGAGCCACTCCAAAGTCATCATCGTCAAGTTACCAACTTGGAATTCCAAGTGGCGCCCATGAGTTTTTTCCCGCTTGTTGTGAATCTCACTGCTTGTTGCTTGATACTTGCTCTGATGCATATGCCATGCACTATGATGCGGTGTGAGTGGACAATGTATGGTATGCCAAGGTGGTCCAGAGCAACCGCATATAGACCTATCATGCATTGATGTTATGAAGACTTTGAATGATTTGGGAGGACCGGGGCATCCATAGGTGTCCCTCTTATGAGTGAGTGTGATGAATGTTGGAGGACCCGAACACCCATGTAGGTTCCTAGCATACATAAGACCAATGGTGAATTGGGGAGGACCGTTACACCCAAATAGGGACCACTCATGCTTCCTACTTGACATGTGTGTGATGTGAATGAATGGACCCGACTTTCTAATCATGCCAAGTGGTGTGTTGTGCCAAGACTTATGCACTCCTATCCTAGAGATGACCTCTATGTGCATGAGTGTGGGGTGGCCCTTGATCTTCCATGTGAAAGGGTCGAAAGGATCTAGGAAGGTGGGTATCATGGAGAGGGGCTCTTCATTGTTTCCTAAGTGTATTTCACCCATGGTCATGGTTCCCTTAGTGTGGTCCAGGTCTTGGGAGAGGTGGGCTTGGTCCAACATGGTTGGTTGGGGTAGGAAAAGGTTGGTGGTGAGTAAGGTGGGTGGGTGTAGGAAGGGATCGAAGGGGTCATGATAAGCGTCACTTAGGGAGAGGAACTCTAGGTCCTCATGGTCCTCACATAGTGGTGATTCATCCTCCTCTAGTGAAATAATTGGGCCAAAGTTTTTGGTGGGATGATCGGCCATGAATGGAGGGCTCGACGTTCTACCCGAGATAAGCAACTCTAATTTATGGATAGCATCGGGCTTATCGGGTGTAGGAAGGAATAAGAGAAGGCCACTAGTGTAGCAACCAATGGTGCACATTGAGGTGATGGACCCTATGCATAGGTGTAGGCGGCCAAGGCTCCTAGGTTGTTCGACCCTAGGGGTCAACATGCTAGTCATCTCTAATTGCCATGCTAAGCCCTTGAGAAGGTCCTCTAAGGTCTCCACTTGATAGGACGCTTGGATTGTGGTGTGATAGGAGAACAAGGGCACTATGGGAAGGTCTTGTTCTATGGGAGGGAAAACATGGGACATGATGGGGTGATTTGGTCTCTCCTTTAGCCATCTAGCTAGGGGCCCATCTGTGATTATGGTGCCATTTGTGAAGGTTTGTGGCTCTTGAATATCCAGACTATTTGAAGTGGTGAAGGGTTGAGGCTCTTCCTTACTATTGGTGTGAACTTGGGCTTCCTTGTGGGCGGGGAGAGGGTCCGGGCTAGCAACTATTCCTATGTGAGTGGGTGTGGCCTCCTTTCTCAAGAGAATGGGAAGGTCTTGTGGAGATGGGGTGATGATGGTTGGGGCATGGTGCACCCGGGGTGGTGAGTGAGGTCGAACTTGGGTTAGGAGTGGAAGTAGTGGTGGCCTAGGTTGGGGTAGGGTTGGGGTTGGAAGTGGAAGGTGGGTTGGGCGAGGGGGTTTAGGTTGGTTGGCCTTGCGAGGTGCATCTTTCTTTGGGGGTGATGGAGGGATAGTGGTGGGGTTCAAGGGAGCTTGTGGGATATGGGTTTGGTGGGGGAATTTGGGTTGGGGGGTGGTGGTCGTCATGGGCCTAGGTGGAGGGGTGGTCATGGGGCCCAATTGGGTTTGTGGAGCTATGGTTGTGGTGAGAATTTGTAGGTAGGGTGTAGATGTGGTGGTCGGGATAGGATAGGTGGGAAGTGGTGGGGAATGGGGGATTAGGTTCTTGGGTTGGTCGGGTGGGGATGGTGGAGTTGAAATGCTCCTTGGGCTTTGGTGATCCGGGTAGGGGGGGAAACCATATCTTGCCCTAAGTTGTTCCTTCATATCCTCCCATGTGGTGAGGGGAGCTTCCCTTCTAATTATCCTTAAGCCTTCAATTTTAACCCAATGAGTGTGAGCCCTTTTGGTTAGTTACATTTTGGCACATTGAACCTTCCTATCCTCGGACAGGGGATTCCTTTCAAAGTAATGGTCCATTGTAGCTTCCCAATCTAAATATTCTCTAGGAAAGGTTCCATCAAAGGTGGGAAGTGGGAGAGGGACCATTCTATCGTCCATCCTTGGGGTGGGCCCATTTTCTCCAAGTTGGTTGAGTCGACCCGATATGTTATCGAGCTGCTCATTGGCATAGGTCAAGGCCTTCATGAGGTAGTTGACATGGCCAGGGAGGTTATGTGTGTTAGTGGTAGGCATTCATTGGTGGTTTGGACTTATGGAGAGGGCCAATTGGTAAGGTCGGTATGAGGTGGCCATACTAGTGGACAAGAGATGCAACCGAGGACTCTAAATGCATAAACATGCCCTAGGACCAACTTGATAGAGACAAGTTGTGAACCTGTCTCTGATACCACTTGATGTGACACCACCTTGGGTGGTATTCACAAGGCCAATACACCTTGGACCTATGACTCGCAAGCAAGCAACTTTTGATGATGAAACTACTCGGGCGAGCTCACTCGCTTAGCGGACACTATTGCCCGTGGGCAAATTGGCGATGATGGAGAGGGTCCGAGGCGGGTCCTTGAGGCTCCAAAGGTTGGCTAGCTTGGAGAGAACCCCAAATGGGCCTGGGATGCCCAATTCATGGGCGGCTAGCACACCAAGGGTGTGGGATGTAATGGTTCACTCACAACTGGCCCGCGGTGGTCACTCACGGCACTAGCAATTTAGGGCCGAGCTCTCATTCACCGTCCGACGAAACAATGGCGATAATACTATGCTAGCAATGAATTGAAACCAGCCATGAGAGGGACCGATGCTCACCTAGCCGGCGTGAAGACGCCGACTCCGGCCGGAGACGTGGGCGAGCGGGGAGGCATGGGTATGCACCCGCACGCCGCGTCGACGGAGCTTCAAACCTGCGACCTGAATTAATACATGAACTACACCCCTTGCAAGGGGGGATCTCGGGGTGGGGGTTAAGTTGATACAGCAAAAACTACCTCCACGCAGGGAGGGGCCTTCAGCCGGCCAAGCGAAATGGGGGAAATCAAGCTAGAAACAAGAAAAGGTTGCCAAAGTCGATTCTGATCATTCTCTGCACTTCTAGATAGATAGTTGGTTCTCTTAACACTGCGGCCACTCTGGATTTTTTCTGAAGACAAATTCAGTGAGAAACTCTTCGTAGCTGGACCGGGAAGACACCAGAATTTTCTTGATTTCTTCTGGTACCGCTGCTGGTCGAGGTAGGGGCTTGAACCGGGTAGCAGATCCTCTATTCGGACTGCTGTAGGTTTTCAACAGCAGGAAGCAGAGAGTGCCACGAACGCTCCCGAGCTCGGAATCAGGTGCCGTCGGAGCCTTTGGAACCGATGATGGGTCTACTTCGAATCTGAACTAACAAGGATGCCAAATGATGTCGGAGTAATCTGGTAGCCTCTGAACACTGAAGGAGGCTCGGTGCAGATAGAGTGGAAGCAGAACCGCGCACTTGGGGGAGAAAATTGATAACTTTCAGCTCTGGTCTCCAAAATGAACTCTGCTTCTTGGGGATGGTAGAAGACTCGAAGTAGAATACTTTTTTTGAAGAACTCTTGATCAGATTCCCAACATGAACGTCACAGATGAGCTTCAACTCTGGCTCTGGTCTCCTGTCAGGGCAGCTTCGCGCAGTCGAGGGAGAACTGCTCTCCCGGGCAGCTCGGTGTTTGGACGATGACGAAACCACCGCCGTTGGAAAGCCGACTCGAAGAAGATTCTGACGATGTATGAAGCGCCTTCAGAAGCCTCAGGATGACGACGTGACACCTTCTGCAAGTCGCTGGACTTCTGCCACCTGCAACCTGCGAACTGTAGGTGGAAGGTGGTGGGAGAAATGGGGTAAATGGAAGCGGAAATGGGTGAATAGGTGTGGGAGTGACCCCTAGTTGTGAGGGGGCCTGGGAGGGGGTGTTCTAAGGTGTGGGAGAGGGAGAATGGGATCTAGAATGGGGTGTTTTGAGTGGGTGAGAGAGGAGCTACGAATTTGGGACTTGGAGGGAGAGGAGGAAGGTGGGGGAGGCACAAGTGGGTGGAGGGAGTGTGAGTTTGAATTGTCTTTGATGGGGGGTGATCAATGGTGGTCTTGGGGATGGGAAGAGGTGTCTTGAGAAGGTGGAGTGATGCTTGGGGAAGGGAAATGAGTAGTTGGGGGTTGGAGGGTGGGGTGGGGATTTGGTGGAGCTCTCTTGAGACTAGGGGGTGGAGTAAAGTGGGCTATGGGGAAGGGGAGAGGCCTTTAATGGGGTAGGTGGGAGAGGGGTGGTTGGGAAGGGGAGGAGAGAGAGGGTAGGGCGTAGCCCCCCTTGGGTGGAGAGAGAGAGAGAGAGAGAAGAGATAGAAAGAGAGAGAGGGGAATCCACCCCAATAGAGAGAGAGATAATGAGAGACAGGTCTAGTGGGATTTGGAATTCTGGATTTCAATATTCATGCAAAAGTTGTTACATATGAGATGAGCGGGGGCCTATTTATAGGCATTGGACTTTTTCCTAGGACGAAAATGACCCTGACTAAACAACTATTGAGCAAGCACTCCAAGGGAGGGGCGCCCCTGGGCCTAGCCCATCAGTTGGGCCCAATAGCCTAACAAACCAACACAATGACACAAGACTTTGGTAGATAACCTACTAACCTAGGTACATGACTCAAATAAAGGGAAAATTACATGATGATGACTCAAATAAAATGTAAAAATTACATGACTAGACTCAAAAAATTATGACGAACACAATGGCACACGCTAATGTGCAATCCGAGCCTTAAAAGAAGTGGAGGGGGCGAGGGATGCCCCCATCAACTATCCTACTCATGATCTCGAGTTGACAGCGGTGATCTTTGCTCTAAAGATCTGGAGGCATTATCTGTACGGTGAGAAGTTTGAGATTTTCACTGACCATCAGAGTTTGAGGTATGTGTTTACCCAAAAGGATCTTAACCTCAGGCAGAGGAGGTGGATGGAGTTCATGAAAGATTATGATTTCACTCTGTCTTATCAGCCTAGCTGCATGAATGTTGTGGCTGATGCCTTGAGTAGGAAGGTAGTGGTCAGTCAGATGTTATTGCGGAAGTGGAAGTTATGAGAGCAAGTGTCGGCCATGACTTTTAGGCTCAAGATCCCACGGGATCAGGGTTCGACCGTTCTTGCGAGCCTGACTGTCACACCAGCTATTCGTCATCAGGTGACTGAGGCTCAGCGTGCTAACCCCGAGCTAGCTCGAATTCCATCGATAGCCAAGGTGGCGTTTGGTGATGATGGAGCTGTGAGGTTCAAAGGTAGGCTGTACGTCACGACCGAGGAGCAAGTGAGGCGTGCGGTGTTGCGGGAGGCTCATGGGAGCTGGTATGCCATGTACCCGGGATCTGTGAAGATGTATCAGAATTTGAGGCGATAGTTCTTGTGGCCTGGGATGAAGAAAGATGTCATGAAATTTGTGGCTAGGTGTTTGATCTGTCAGCAGGTGAAGGCGGAACACCAGCGACCGGGTGATACCCTTCAGCCCCTGGACATTCCCGCGTGGAAGTGGGACCACGTGACCACTGATTTCGTGGTCAGGTTGCCGAGGACATCCAGTGGACATGATAGTATTTGGTTGCTGGTGGACAGACTGATGAAGACGGCTTGGTTGTTGCCGATCAAAGTCAGTTGGAATGTGCATAAGTTGGCCCGACTGTATGTGGAGCAGATTGTTCCGTTACATGGAGTTCCCATCTCCATTGTGTCAGATCGTGATGTTTTCTTCACTTCGGGATTTTGGAGGAGTTTCCAGAGAGCTCTGGGCATAGAGTTGGCGTTTAGCTCGGCCTACCATCCTCAATCAGACGGTCAGTCTGAGAGGACCATCCAGACTTTGGAGGATATGTTGAGGTCGTGTTGCCTGAAGTGGCAAGAGAGTTGGACCCACCATTTACCGTTAGTGGAGTTCACCTATAACAACAGCTATCATTCGAGCATTGGTATGGCTCCTTATGAGGCGTTGTACGGGCGACCTTGTCGGACTCCGCTCGATTGGTTTGAGGTGGGTGAGCGTGTCCTGATAGCACCAGATTTGGTGCAACAGTGTACTGAGGTGGTGCATTTCATCCGACAGAAGATATACCGATCAAAGAAGGTAACCCCTCAGCTTTGCGGTAGGAGACCATGTGTTTTTGAGGGTCTCCCCCATGAAGGGTGTAATGTGCTTCGGCAAGCGTGGGAAGTTGAGTCCCTGCTATATCGATCATTTTCCCATCGTCGAGTGTATTTATGAAGTTGCTTATCGGTTGCAGTTACCCCCGGAGCTAGCTGATGTGCATGACGTGTTCCATGTGTCAATACTGCGGAAATATATGCCCGATGTTTCTCATGTCTTGGAGGACTCTATTTGGCCCGAGGTAATCTCAGACTTGCCTCTACCGGAGTACGCTATCCGCATTGAGGATCGACGTGAGCAACGCTTGCGGAATAAGGTTATTCCCCTGGTTAAGGTGGTCTGGCAGTGCCACTCTGGTGGTGAGGCGTCGTGGGAGCGAGAGGAAGAGATGCGGCGGCTATATCCCTACTTGTTCGAGTGAGTTTCCCCCTGTCCCTGTGCTGGATGTAATGCCCCAGGTTTTTCGGATATTTTTTAGATCAGAATCCGTGGGTTTCAGATCACTTTCGGGGGTCCCGATGAGCGTTTTGCGGTTTACACGTATTTTTCCCCGATGAGTCTTCGGAACCCCGTTTAGGGCGAACCGTTACGTTCTCCTATTCCGAGACGTTACCAGTGTGTTGAGCATGTTCCAAGGATTGGGAAAATGATTTTTCTCATTTTTTAATATTTTTAAGAATTTCTGGATTTCTATATATTAAACCCCTTTTTCTTTTCTTTTTCCCTTCCTCTTCTTTTTCCTCTTCTCTTCTCTCACGTGAGAACCCCCACCCCATTCGACCGTTGCTCTCTCCCCCGTGGACGGACGCGGCGCCCTTCCTCCTCCGGCGATGGACGGCGGACCAAGGCGGCGGCGCGGTGACGACGGCGGCGGCAAGGCGAGCGTGGCGGTGGCATTTTTGTGGCGTGGGGCGTGGTGTTCGTGATCGGCCGTGATTTGAAGATCGGCGGCGATCCAGAGGATTTAAAACTTCTTTGAGGTAGGGGGACGGATCCTTGCTGATGTGAGACAAAAACCCGGATATTATGATTTTTGTATTTTCTTAAAATATTTACCATTTTCCTTTTATTATTATTATTAACTTCTCCTTTTTTGTTTATTTTTTATTTTATTTTATTCCCTAAACTTCTCATTTCATCCTTTTTTTATTTTTTTTTTCACAAAAAATATATCTCATCATTTTCATTTCTGTTTGTCTCATTTTATTTTATTTTTTAGAGAAATTCGTCCCCTTTTTATCTATCCTTCTGTCACTTTTTCTGCCATTTTTTTTCTCAAAGTGCATCACCACACACACACACACACACACACACACACACACAGAGAGAGAGAGAGAGAGAGAGCACATGGCCATCACATGCAATGCACCATACGTTGTTCTTCTCTTTACCCCCTTTTTTTGTTTTATTGACTACGAGACAGTGAGAATGAGAGGGTGATGAGAGAGAATAAACAAGATATGAGAGAGAACCAAGTAAACACATGCATCTCGTTGTTCCCTCCTCCTTCACACTTTCTCTTTTCTTTTCTTTACTGGATGGATCTGCTATGGTGGCTAACACAGTGGCGTAATAAGAAAATGGGAGGGAGAGAGAGAGAGACTAGGGGGCGGTTCTGCATGTTTTCCTTTTTTTGTTACTACAATGACTAAAGCATGCACATGCAACGTGAGAGGGATGAGAGGGTGACGATGGTATAGCAACGGTAGGACGGTGGCAGACCGGTGGGGGGGGGGGGTTGGGTTCTCCGGCTAGGCAGGGTGCGTGGCGGTAGGGGAGATGGGTTCTCATGGCGATGGGCTGGGTGACGTCGTGGGTAGGGTGATGAGATGGTGATGCAGTCACTGCCGGAAGGAACGTCAGGTCTGCAGCTTGCACGTGGCGAGCTACTCGACTACTGGAACATTGCCGCCATGCTCAGACCAAAGGCCAATTCCCTGGATGATGGCTGGAGGGAGGGGTCCCGTTTGGAGGGGGTAGATGCCAAACTCAGGATGTAACAGTTGTGGTGGGAAGGAGACAAATGAAAAGAAGGAGCAAGTGGGGTATGTGGGCTGGGTAGTACGAAGGAGAAAGGAAATCAATTAAAGGAAGTAATGGGAAGTGGAGGGGTAGGATGGCAGCCCTTGCAAAGTTGTTTGTCACTTGTAGGGGCCAGGGAGCAGAGAAGGGGTCATGCATATGGGTTAGCCAGGGGAGTGGGGGAAGCGATGGTGGTGGTGGTTGGGGTGCATGATGGGGGTGGCCGGGCTTCTTATTGTTGCAGCCTTGTAGGTGTGTGGGAGAGGAAGGTGGGCGGTTGGCAGGTGGCTATAATGCGCTAGAAAGGAGGAGCATAAGATGGCCGGACAGATTGCTGGTTGCAGGGAAGAAAGGCAGGGAAGGGGATAGAATGGGACATCTCACCCAGGGCATCTCACCCATCTCCTTCTTGGAGAAGAAACAAAGCAAACAGGCATCACACCTCAGAGGGAATAGCTTTCCAATAATCTCAAATCAACTTCATTGTTCATAACATAAGATTACAACTCTTATATAGACTCTCCACATGAACAACTTAGTCAAACCTCACCTAACATCCACGACTATTAATATCAAACCTCACCTAACACTTATTCTTCAACACCTAACACTTAATCATTTATGACTAACATCACCTAAGACAGAACTTTCGGTGGATGACTAAAGACACTAAAGACTAGTACATGATACTGACATCTTAAAAGAAAATTACACATATAGACTCACTAATGTGACCACGTAAAATAAAACACTCAAAATAGATATAAATTGATAAATGCCCTTGCTGCTTGACGATCCTCGTCACTTGCCCTCTTTCCCGCATTCCCCGCGATTTCAAGGCCGCGGAGAGGCCGAGAGGGGTGTGATTTGTGCCGGGGGGGTTAAATCCATATTTTGGGGTTGAGCGCTGGATCTAAGGTTTTTGGAGGATTTTGACCGACCTATGGGTATAGAATCATGCTAGGAAGGTTGGGGAGGAGTTCTCCTTTGTTTTCCTATCATCTGGGGGTGATTGGAGCGTGGACTAGATTTTTTCGCCATTTACGCCAGTTTCACACTCGGTTGGGGTTGCGATCCTACCAGAGACCGCAACGTCCGTTTGGCGGTCTGTAGGAGGCCGCCAAGCATTTTTTAATGTCAATTGAGCTTGGCGGTCCGCCTGGGACCGCCAAGCTCGGGTTGCGGTCTTGTGACTGACCGTTACCCCTGGGGTAGCGGTCAGTCGATGACCGTTTCCCAGGTCTACTCAACGCACCTCGGGGTGCGGGGTTTTTGACCGTTGGGGGACCCCTACCAGGTGGCGGTCAAGGAATGGCCGTTTCTGGGTGGTTGTAGTCAGTTGGCGACCGCCAGGGGGGGTAGCTGCCTTGCGATGGGCCGCCATTCAACCCCGTGGTTCGCCTGGTTGCGGCCATGGCATGGCCGCCTTTTTGTGCTTGGCGGTCTCGAGGAGACTGCTTGATGGGGACATCATAGCAAGAGCATTAACATTTTATTTTGTATTTGTGTCCTTTAGTTTATTTTTATATCCTTAGGAAAGTATATGTGCAATTGTAAGGCTTTATAAGCCAATGTGTCATTCCCTTGGATTGTTTGGGTTTTTATGCAAATTGTCAGTAGGTCCAGCAAGGGGGCCCTCACTCCTTCCCCATTGATCCACCTAAGTCATTTGGGTCCATGTGGGGCTGGTAAAAGTCCTAGGTGGCCTTCTAGATGCTTGGACTAGTCAAGGGGGACAAGTGTTACCAAATTTCAAAAATGAAGGCCAAGAAGTCCAAGGCCCCCCCCCTTAATATTTTTTTAATGTGGTTCCAAACCACATGGGAAAATAAGATTTGACCTCCCTATTTTACCCCTCCTAATTCTAGATCTAGGGTCATTTTGAGTCTTTTTACATTTCATACAAATAGGTTGTATTTCCATTTTATGTGAATTAATGAGAAGAAAAATTTATGAATGCCCAAGAACTTCTTGTGCCCTCCCCTCTCTCCCTCTGGTTTCTCTCCTCTTCCTCCAATCTCCAGGGTATAGAACCCTTCTATCTTCTCCTTAGCCCCTCTGGATTCTATTTCTGCCGACGTCGCCATCGCGCCGCCGTCTTCATCGCCGGAGTTCTGTCTACATCAGGATAGAACCCTACTCCGTGATTTTTAGCTCTCCATCAAAAGGTCAGATGGCAACCAAACCTGGAGGGTGAGTCATCCACGTCCACCCCAGCCTCCACAAAAAAAATCCAGTCATTTACCTTTTGTTTTCTATATTTCCATTTTCGTATATTTCCACCTTCCAGTTCTGTCTTCTGTTCAGATCCTGTCATAGCAACCCTGAGTATCCCCTCTTCGACCCACTTCTTCTTATTTGTTTGAATCCCCAAATTTATTGGGAGTTCTATCCATCTAGTACCTCTTCCAAAAAAATTCTTGTGAATTTAGGACCACGTTTATATTTTAAAAAAATCACTTTCAGATCTAAACTCAGTCTGTCTGCCTCTGTCCAGATCCGACCCCCAATCAGTATAAAATCCCCAAAAAAATTGAAACCTCCACCAAACCTTTCATAAAAATTATCCCCGTCTTCCTTGTTCCATCCTCTACAACTTTCATGAAGAGTCCAAGTTCTAGATATGTCATTTGAGTAGCGGTCAATGTCAAGTCTCAGGAAAAATCACTTCTGTCCTGAGATTTCGAGTCCTGTTCAATAGCAACTTGTAAAATCGATTAAGGCCAGATCCGAGAAATTCAAAATTATTTCTCTGGCCCTAGATCGAAGTATTTTGAAAGAAATTTCCAACGGTACTTCTTGTGCATCGATCTGACGTCAGGAGTGATCGCAGTAGTAGATCTCGCCGGAGCGCGCACTGTAGAACAGAAGTGCAGATCCGTGGGCAGCATGGTCAACCAGTGAAGACCGGAGCCAACTCGCCTTCCACGAGATGAACTAGGGTGTCGCCGTCCCAGGGAGCGCCTATCCAGAAGTCAACGTCACAGCGGTACCACTCCGGGACCACTCGGACCCGCCGCTGAGCATGTGGGCCCCATGTTCGTGAATACGCATGCCGCTGAAGCTACATCAAAGCGCTGCCCGTCAACCCAAGTTCGGTCCTCCCAGGCCCCATTTGTAGCCCGTTACCTCCCTGCGTGGAGTGGGCAGTAGAAACCATTTCTATAATTATTGTAATAATTGTTTAACCGGGAGTTACTGTCTTGGCCGGGATCGTCTTCCCCACGCCCGGAGCGTGGAGGTAAACTCGCTACTCTCCTCGTAGACATTGCTTTACTCGTATACTTTTGTATATGCCGCTGCATGTGATAGGTTATTAGCCCGTTATATCAATTGTATCACCGCTGCGAGAGAGAGTGACTGACCCATCCCGTGACTCGACCCGAGTTAACGCGGAAAGGCCGATGCCCGAGACTCACTGCCGATTTCTTAACCGCGTACGGTCCCACGTCTTCCCTTAATAAGTGTGTATTTTTACATATTAATTCATGATTATACATATTTTTATGAGCTTAAATAATAATAAATATGCACGTATCACACTTACTGTTAATTTAGAGTCAAATAATTAATTTTCTAAAATTAGCTAATTTTAATAACGATTTTTACTTATTTATGCAGGCACTCGGTACGAGGGAAGCTACAAGAAATAAATATAAAGAAAAAAAAGAAAATAAAATTATATGTTGAACTAGGCCAAAAGCCTATGGAGTTGCTCACAAAGAAAAGAAAAAAATAGAAAAAAAAAATAATACATTTATTTGATATTTTTACGGATTTTTTATAAGCTATATACATAATATATAACTATATATAACTATATATAACTATATATATATATATATATATATATATATATATATATATATATATATATATATATACACACACGCAGGACGGAGCAGAGGTCGGCAGCAGGAGGAAGCCGCCCGCCCACGCGGGCACGGGCAACGAGGCGCTTCCGCGGGGTCAACGCGCACACGGCGCGCGTGGAGGAAGAGGCCGGCATACCGCGCCCGCGTGACACGCGGAGGACGGCGGAGCGGGCGGCGCACGGCGGGCCCACGCGGGCGCGCCTCACGCGGAGAGAGAGGACGGCCGGCGCACACGGCCGGCCAGGAGAGAGAAAGAGAGAGAAAGGAAGAGGAAAAGAGGAGAAAAAAAGGCCAGAAAAATCAGAAAAAAATCAGAAAAATTAGAAAAGTGTACAACACATGTTAGCGCACAATTCCAAGTCAACAAGAGCAGCAATTGTCAACAAAATAAGTAAGAAGTGTTCATATTAGCTAAAGGGTTGTTGTGTTACCCTATATAAAGGGGTTCAATTGTAATGAAAGGGGGGTGAAGAGAGATAGCAAAGAGTTGTAAGCTATGGGTTGCTAAGATTTGTAAGTGTTCTTGAAGTTCTTACTTTATGGCTTTGGTAGGAGAAGATTTTGAGAGCTTTGTATTTAAGTTTTGAAGTTTGTTGCTAGTTTGTATTGAATACTTTCATTGTACTCTTAGCCATTTTTGGCTCTTCATAGTCAATTTACAAGCTTGTGTGATCCTTATTTCAATTTATTATCTTCTACAAAGTTGTCAATCTGTAAGTGTTCTTCAACTTCTCTTTCTAGTATTTCCCTCAATTCCTTCTAAATTGAAAGTTATTTTCTGAACTTCTAAGTTCTGTTCTACGTGATTACTGTTCATCCGAGATGATACCTTCTATGATTCTTCTATTTTGAAGTCTTTTCAATCTTATTTGTACTCTGAGTTCTTCATAAAAGTTGTTCTGCGCTTGTAGATATAAAACTTCTTCTTCTACCACTTCTTCTAAATCTTCTTATTTTGAGAGTTATAATTAATTTATCACTATTCTGATTTCTGCCATATTATTGTTCATCCGCACTGATAGTTCTTGAGTGTTTAATATTTTTCACTGTCTTCCTCTTGTTCTCTGATTCTGTGTTCTTCATCAAACTTCTTCATCTTTTCATTCTCTACAACTTTCATTTCTTCCACTTCTTCTAATTGTGTCTGGTTTAAAAGTTATTTCTTTTCTTAGTTCACCTTAGTTTCATTATAATTGTCTATTTGTTCTTCTATCGATTCCACCCTTCTAAATTGCATCCCAATCTTAGGCAGTTTTAAATTCAATTCTCTTGATTTTTAAATCTTAAAAAACTCAAGGTTTTCAACTCTCAAATCTGCTTCTCCCTGTGGATTCGACTCGGTCTCATCACTTAACTATTATATTTATTTAATTTGTGGGCCGGATATTGTAATTTGATAGCGGGACGTATTAACGACGTGCGTTTTCCGCGCATCAAATTTTGGCGCCGCTGCCGGGGAGGTTTGAATTTGAAGTTGATAACTTTGTGTTTTCTTTTGTATATATATATTGGTGCTCACTGTTATTTTTGCAGAAAAATAAAAGGATCAACAAAAGCACAAAAAATAAAAATTTTTGAAAATGTCAAAAAATGTTGTGTCTCCCCGAGGTAAGTCTTCTGTATCTTCTACTCTTGTTATTTTTTATTTACCAAATAAAGAACGAGGGAATGCGATTAAGGTTAGTACTCTTACCCTCTTTCCATATATTTAGTTTCTTTATTTTTACTTTCAATATGTAATTTGTTTTCATGCTTAGAAATGTTCTTAAAAAAATAGAAGAAATAAAAAAATATGGTGGATTAGCTCAATTTACTAATAAAAAAAATAGAAAAGCAAAAGTAAAAAAAAAGTATAACTTGGTCTTACTATCATCTTCGAAACTGGTGTCTAAGGCTAGAGGTCAACGGCAAACGCTATAAGCGGGAAAGTTGTTACTTAATTAGGACCTTGTGAAAGTAAGGGGAGCCTCCCACTTCCACACATATTACCTGGCCGGTGGATAAGTTTGATGGTGAATCTAAGTTAGATTTTAATTGATAATTTGTTTGCATCAAAAAAAAAGAAGAAAAAATAAAATATACAAAAAATGGTGAGATCATAACTTTCATCTATGGATTGGGCACACAACTTAGCTAGGTTTGACCAATTGGCTCATAAATTTGATCAATTTTTAGCCATGGATCAAGACCCCTTCATACCACCTAGTCACCATGATAATGATCACATGTGGGATAACACGGCCCATTATGTAGGTGGTTGTCCAAATCCACACTCATTTCTCACCCAAAACAACCCGACCTCTTATGACAGTCCATATTCGTGGTCGGCCCAAAATGAGATCCCGTCATCTATGATGGCCCAGTTTCCATCGTTTACCCAAGACCATATTCCAACCACTCAGTTTGGGGGCCATGATCTACCTTTCACCCCGGAGCAAGGCCAATATGATCAACGGTTTGCTCAGCCCGATTACGAATCCTCTCCAGATACTTATAGCTCTAGCTGGGAAAATCAACCAACAATCTCTTGGATGGATCAAGCAAGGCAAACCCAAATGTCTCCAGAACTCTCCACACCTGATTTTGACCCATGTCTAAATAACTTTAATTCTGGTTGGAGAGATCAACATGATTCTTCTTGGGAGTCTTATCAGGATCAAGGCCAAAGTCATCAAGAACAAGATTTTCAAAATTGGGCCCCATACCCAAATGATTCTTATGATCAACCCTATTATGGAGGGCAACCCATACACTCTCCACCATCTCATTCTCGGACTGAGTACCCTTCAAACTACTATCCATCACAATCTGACTCTCAGCCCACTTATCTATCTCCTCCATACACAGATTTGCATAAGGAGGAGATGTTTGATCAATTAACACGGCTCTTCCAGACTCAACAACAAGCCTTCCAGGAACAACTACAAAACTTTGAGGCCCATGTGAGTCGGGTTGCTAAAAATATCATAGAAATGAAAGTCGATCCAATGCCTAGCAACTCCACTATAAGTCTTGAGGACCAACTTCCTGGATTTGATGGACGTGATAACGATGAAAATCCATATGTTCAACCTATGATTCCCCAATCTATCACTCATATCACTGTTGATTTTGAGGGGATCATGGAAGAGTCTTATGAGGAGGACGTAAAGGAAGCGCAGCCTGAGAAGCCTAAACCCCATTCCATTTGTGAAGAGGATTATGATGATCTTGAGTCGTCGGGGGGAGAAGAAGAGGAAGATGATTGTCCAGTAAATGTTCAAATTCCTTTACTTGCCCGTCCTGACTTTGATGAGTCCATCTTCCAAGTAAATGGAGAAGAGAATGTGAGTGAGGAGAGAGAATTGAGTGTGGCCATAAGGCCTTCTTTTCCTGTGATTGAGGAACCGGGTGCTCCACTTGAAATTTACTCTGATTGGGTATCTCTTGATTTTGGGGAGGATCTTGATCTTTTACATGTTCCTGACCTCGGCACTTCTATACAAATCCCTTACATCCTGCAACTAGCCGATCGGTCGATTCCACTTGAGCTTCATGATCATCCGTGTGTTGAGGAGCACGTCTCTTTCACTACCCCTTGTCTTCTCAACGCTATCCCTTTCGTGGAATCCTTCGAAACTCCTCGCACTCCTACTCTTCCTCACCTTAACATTGTGCTTGACAATTTTTCAATTGAGGATGAAGGAGAAAAGTTAAGGGGCATTAAGGTCCGCATTGATGTGTTTAACACTTACAAAGACCTTCAGTGTACAGAGGAATATTTTGTAATTGAAGATATGATAATTCCTCTGGCATTCTCTGACCGAGAGGGTCCATCCAAATTCCTAGACCCACCTTGGCATGATTCTAGCCCACATGCACATACATATAATCTTTTCCTCCAATGGTACAAGGGCTGGAGTTTATCAGAGGATAAGATCATTTGGTGGCTCATTCTAAATGCCACCCGTTGGTTAGTGAGCTACATTGCGTCTGGCTGAAGACGTTAAATTTAGTGCTCCCTCTCTTAGGGGCGATCGCGAGCTAGAGTCCCAGGTCACGTGTCTGTCCCGCATCACCGCTAGGCTCGCTTTACGGTCCGGGCTTGGCCGCCATTTGGAGAACGGTCCTGGGAGGACCGCCACTCCGTTTCCTTTCGATCTGTCGTTTCCGTGAGTTGAGTCTTACCTCCAGTGACCTGTCCACTAGTCATAGCTTTCCTACGCACGCGTGTGTGGACCCACTTGGGAGTGGTGGAGAGAGTGACCCGGAGAGAGGCAATTTTTAGGCTGGTTGTCGTAGGGCCCCTCGTCCTTGCAACCTGCGTCTGGGCTGGGAGAAAAATCATCTAGAGGGCCTGACCTAGAGCACATTGTCTGTGTGTGCACACGTGGTTGGGGGTGTCGGACCCGCGCTGACGAGTGCGACCCCAACTTTTCCTTGTTCGTGGTACTTGTTGTGTGTCTCAATCTCCGCCTTGGACGTGTAG
Organism: Amorphophallus konjac; assembly: GCA_022559845.1. NCBI lineage: Eukaryota > Viridiplantae > Streptophyta > Magnoliopsida > Alismatales > Araceae > Amorphophallus > Amorphophallus konjac. Next base: position 15,072,657 of record CM040119.1, on the reverse strand, counting down.
GGAGAGACTGGGGTTCGGTGTAAGACGTCAGGGGATGCATCCGACCTTGCTTCTGGTGGGTGGTGCTTGTAATATTCCGGACCCTTCGGATCATTCTTCTTGGGTCCCAGATTTATTTTCTCCCAGAATTTACTGTGGTTGTGCCCGGAATTATTTTTCGGATATCTTTCGGGTTCAGATCCATGCGTTTCTGATCAGTTTCAGAGGTCCTGGAACGTGTTCCGTGATTCCCGCGTGTTTTTCTCCGGCAAACCTACGGAACCCCGTAGCGGGCGAACCGAGTCGTTCACCTACTCCGGGATGGTACCACGGCGATCAGCGTGTTCCGAGGATCGCGGGGGTATATTTTTCTATTTTTTCATATTTTTCAAAAATTCAGATTTTCTATAAATACCCATATTTTCTTTTTCTTTTTCCCTGTCTTCTTCTTCCTCCTTCCTTCCCTCCTGTGAGCGCACCACCGTGACCGTGCCCCACCTCTTCCGGTGACGGCCCCGATGCCCTCCCCTTTGGCAGCGGACGCGGCGAGGCGACGGCGTGGTGGCAAGGGCGGCGACGTAGTGATCCCGGCGGCCTTCGACGCTCGGTTAGAACATGGGAGTTCGTGAAGTTTCAAGCGGGTTTTTGAATATCGGTGGTGATCCGCCGTGTTTCGGGCGATTCCGAGGTAGGGTGATGAATTTTAGCTTGGTGTTTATCTTCCCCGTGATTTCTAGGCCGAGGCGAGGTCGAGAGTGGGCTATTTCGTGCCGGGAAGGGAAATCCATGTTTTGGGGTTTGAGTGGCCGATCTAGCATTTTAATCCGTCATTTTATGGTTTGTTGGCATCAAAAGATGCATTGGGGGCTTGGGAACATGTTTCCCTTTTGTTTCCCCTTCACCTGGGGGTGAATGAGGAGTGGAATGGCATTTGTGGGCCATTTCCGCCGTTCTCGGGTTTTTGGAGGGCTAGCGGTCCTTCCAGGAACCGCCTCTTGCCAGTAGCGGTCGCAGGAAGACCGCTAACAGGCTTTGTTTTTCGATTTGGGTCTGGCGATCACCCGATGGACCGCTAGCACCCAGCTGGCGGGCCTTTGTCCGACTGCTAGCGCCACGGGCCGGCGTGGCCCTCGAGGAGTTGACCGTTGATTTATGATCGTTGATTTTTGACCGTTGGAGGTTTTGGGGGACTAGCGGTCGTGGGGATGACCGCTAATGCCCATTGGCGGTCCTACGATAGATCGCTTTTTCATGCCTCAACATGGCTTTTGTTATAGCAGGCTAGCAGGAGACTGCTAGCCAAAGGTGGTAGTCCAATGACGATTGCTAGCCACAGATGGCGGTCCAATGGAGGACCGCTAACAGTCTTATTCTACCGGAGTTCGTGTTTGGCCGATTCGAGTCAAGGGTGAGTGGACCTCGATCCACGTGCTAACCCGTGGTCTGACTGATGCTGGGCATCATGTGGGGGCCGCATGTTAGGGTGCCGTGAGATCCCGGGAGGTGGTGTTCTCGGCTTGTGTCACCGTGAGTCGGTGTCAGTACTAGGAGCAGTCCTTGTACTTTGTCCGGTTCAGACGTTATTTTCCGTTGACTAGAGAGTCTACTCCTTCAGTGACCCTCCACTAGTCGTAGCCTTTCGACACGCGAGTGGTCCCACCAGGGAGTGGTGGCGAGGCTACCCTGAGAGATGATTTTTAGACTGGTTTTCGTAGGGCCCCACGTTTGACGCCAGAGTCCGACTGAGGGGAAAATCAGTCAGAGGGCCAGACCTAGGACGTATGGTATGTGTGTGCACACGTGGTTGGGGGCGGTTGGAACCGCGCTGACGAGCGTGACCCCAGTTAGTCACTTGTTTTGTGATTACTAGTACGGTGTCCCCGTTCCACCAGGGGTCGAGGGGGACACCCGAGGCGTGGTCTAAGTTGTCAGTGGACGTATCTGGCCTTGCTTCTAGTGGTTGCTACTCCTGTCTTTCCTTGGTAGCGACTCTTTGAGAGTTTTGACGAGTTGTCTCGGTTTTCGTGCCGTGTGTTTGGTACTAGACGTAGCGGAGCTTTTTCATTTATTTATTCTCGCTCTACGTCGTGCTAGTGATAGATTATAGTTACTTTCCACACAGTTTCTCGGTTTACGAGGTGGAGACCAGATGATCCCTACTGACTCTTTTGTTTTAAGGCTCATTCCCTGCGTGTTTTCACCGTGTTTCAGGTGAGACGAGACTTCAGGGGAGCGCTTTTGAGGCTCCATGTGGTTCAGGTGCCCAGGGTTAGTTGCCAGTTGCCAGGCCGGGGTATGCTCGGTGTAGTTGTACCTTTTTTTTCAGCGCTGTACTAGTTGTGGACTACTGTTATATTTGAATCGGTTGTTATACTGTGGACCATGTAATTTGCTTAATGTTAATCTTTCATTTCTTGTTTATTCATAAATTGTGTTGTTCTGCAATTATTCAAATTCTTGTGTATTTCAACACCATCCCTTTTAACCCTTCCGAGTCTTCGGGCTCGTGGGTGGCGGTTCGAGATTCGGATTATCGGGCCTTTCTGGTGTTCGAATCTCGGGGCGTTACAGCTGGTATCAAAGCAATGGTTGTGGATATATATAAGAATTATAAATAATTGAAGTGGTCCACTAGTCCATAATGATGATGTACAGTCGGCACTAGCTTAGGGCATCGTGTGTTTTATTGATTTCGTCATTTTTCGTATCTTCTGTCTTTATGCAGCAGGCGAGTATGGCGTTGAGGCGGAGGACTCGCTCTCAGCTGGGACAGTCGGTAGAGGAGCGGGAGGAGCAAAGCAGAGTGCCACCAGCTACCACTGAGGCAGGGGATGCAGCGAGAGTTCTGGGGGAAGAGGATTTCTTTCAGGGCATATTTCAATTCATGTCTCAGTAGTTTGGCGGTGATGCCGGTGAGGGCTCGTCGTCCAGGGGTGAACCAAGTCGTGCAGTGCGGGACTTTTTACAGTTCCATCAACCCTACTATGGCGGCCAGCCAGATCTGGATGCAGCTAGAGGTTGGCTTGATGAGATGGAGAGAGTGTTCAGTTCCATGCGCTGTGCCGAGGAGGACATGGTGATGTTGGCTTGCAACCTGTTGCAGGGTACAGCTCGATCTTGGTGGTCTTCGGAGTGGAAGACGTCCTTTCAGTCACGTTCCCTCCTACTGATCGTGTGGAAGGACTTTGTTACGGTCTTCGAGCGTACTTACTACCCATCCTATGTTGGTACGCAGAAGATGCGTCAGTTTCTGGAGCTGGTGTAGGGCGACATGTCAGTGTTGCAGTACAGGGCTCGGTTCGTCGAGTTAGGCCGTTATGCACCCCATATCATGGAGCATGAGGGGTTGAAGACCAAGTAGTTTGTTCAGGGTTTGAGGTAAGATTTGAAGCACCTTCTGATGGCGAATGCTGCTACTGATTTGGAGACAGCTTCTCGTGTGGCGGCATCTTTGGAACTGGATATGCAGAAGATCCGAGGACAGGGTGGCTAGGGACAGACCCTGTCTGGCCGCAGTCAGCAGATGGCTACCCAGTAGCAGGGCACCTTCCAGCACACTACGGGTAGTTCGGGAGCGTCGGCACTGGCAGCGTCAGTGACAGGATCTGCGTCTTTTGGCTCCAAGATCAAGAAGTTTCTTAAGAAAGGATTCTATAAGAAGCACAAGGATCAGAGGCAGGCATCTTCAGGCAGTGTACAGTAGCCGATTCCTTATCAGCATCAGGGATCAATGGGTGGATCGCGGGGATCCTGTCCCCGATGTGGCGAGTCGCATCCAGGCAGGCAGTGCACGGCGCCGATGATTTGTTTCAAGTGTGACTAGCCAGGGCACATGACGTGTGACTATCCTCAGAGGCCGCAGCAGCAGCAGTACCCTCCGCAGCAACAGCAACAGTATCCCTAGTAGTAGAGGCCACAGCAGCAGCAGCAGCAGCGGCAGCAGGGGCAGTATCCGCCACTACCCAGGTCAGCGAGTGTGGGGAGCAGGCAGAGGTCCCGAGGCCAGATTACACACATGACCAGGGCAGAGGCGTCGTAGCTTGTGTAAGGTACCGTTATGATTTTGGATAGTGCGGCTCGAGTTTTGTTTAATTCTAACGCTTCGCATTCGTTTATTTCGGAAGATTTCGCGTTGAGTATTGAGGAGCCGGTGACCCAGTTGTCTTGTGATTTGGCCGTGGAGTTACCGTCTGGTGATTTTATGGTCACTCCATATTGTTTCGAGGAGGTTCATGTGTGGGTGGAAGGGCGGAGTTTGCCGGCCAGACTTTATGCGTTGCCACTTCAGGACTTTGATGTGATTTGGGGTAAGGATTGACTCGAGGCCCATCATACCTTGGTGGATTGTGGCTCGAAGAAGGTTTATTTTCGGAGGCTTCGTGGACCTACCTTCTATTTCCAAGGTATTAGGTCTTCTTCTTCCCGCTTTCTTATTTCGATTCTTAGGGCTCATCGATTGCTTGATGCCGGTTGTCAGGGTTTCTTTGCTTCTGTGGTCGCGGTAGACCAGTCGGAATCGGATGTGGAGGACATTCCGGTGGCGTGCGAGTTTTTTGATATTTTTCCTGAGGATTTACCAGGATTACCACCGCAACGGGAGATTGATTTTGTTATCGAGATTGTGCCCAGTACGGGGCCTCTGTCGAAGGCTCCTTATCGCATGGCTCCTGCTGAGTTGAGGGAATTGAGGGCTTGTTGTGTAGTGGACAGTGGATCTAGAGGGGAGGGGTGAATAGATCAGCCCCATTTTTCGCAATGCGGCCCTCTAAACAGCTAGTTAAAATGAATTACAGCGGAATAGAAACTAGCTTCCAAGTATGCTATGATTCACTTAGCAAGATAAGCAAGATATATAATAATTCGATCCTAAGCATTCACCTAGAACGATTCAATCACACAAGCAAACCACGCTAGACAGGATTTTTAAGGTGGTTCGGACTGAATCCTCAGCCCTACGTCCACCCCTCACCAAAACCCGGTGAGGCTTCACTTGTGCAGCGCACCAAACCGCAAATCGGAAACTACCGATTGCCTTCCTACTCACCACCTGGTAGGGACGTCAACTGCAAATTGGAACACCCTCCAATTGCCTTCCTACTAACCACCAGTAGGGATGAATCACACTTTCAATGTTTAACAATAATGAAAATGAAACAAATGTGAAGGAACTAAAACAAGAGATTGAGTTATGAGTGAAAATGAATTGGCCCTTGTATGAAATGTTGATCAGCAACAAGGCTCCTTTTGGCTTCAACTCAATCTTCTTGATTCACCCTTGATTGGATGAATGTTCTTCACGGAGTACTGTTCACGTGAACAATACCTCTTCCTTCAATTCTTCTCTCTTGATCTTCTCTTTGAATTTCTTTGAATGAATGAAGGAGATGATGAAGCTACCTTGAATCTTGATTGCTTCTTTAGCTTCTAGGAGTTTGAATGCTTGAAATATCACCTTGAATGAACTTGAAGGAACTTGAATGGATGAAGATGATTTCCCTTGATGAACTTGAATCAAACCGGCTTCCTTGGATCACTTTGATAGCCTTGCTTTGATGTAATCTTCCTTGAAGATTGCTGGCTTTGATTTGAGCTTGATTCCCCTTTGATTGGATGAAGAACACCTTCACGAACTACTGTTCACGTGAACAGTAGCTCGTCTCCAAGCTCTCTTGCAACCTCCCTTGCAGCCACCCTTGTAACCCCTTGAAGCATTAGGTTTTTCATCCCCTCAAGTGTTGGTTTTATAACCCTTGAATGGTCCATAGATGCCCCCTAGACCAGATCCACAAATCATGAAAGATTAGGTAAGATTTGATTAAACAAATCCATGGAAAGAGGCTAGCCACGAGGTGGATTTCGAGGTCAAACAAGGCTGCATCGGGGCTGGCGGTCGACCTAAGACTCCTGGCGGTCGACCGCCACTGAAACAGATACAACCGGGCGATCCCTGGGAAAATCGGTCGACCGCCACTGGCTGGCGGTCGACCGCCAGCTGCCAGACCTGCAGCTGGGCGGTCCCTGGCTGGGGCGGTCGACCGCCCCTGTGCTGGCGGTCGACCGCCAGCTGGGCAGAGCCCGGGTCACCCCGGTTCGGTCCGTTGGCCGCACCAGCTCATTCCTCATTGAAAAAGGGTACACACGAGGTAAGGTAGATCAAACACTCTTCACCAAGAAGCAAGGTAAGAACATCTTGATTGTTCAAATTTATGTTGATGATATTGTGTTTGGTTCTACTAAATCTGAAATGTGTGAGGAATTTGCTAACCTCATGACTAGCGAATTTGAGATGAGCCAAATGGGAGAACTTCAATTCTTTCTCGGTTTGCAGGTCAACCAAGGAGAAGACGGATGCTTCATAAATCAAGCCAAATACATTAAGGAGCTGTTGAAAAGATTTGACATGGCAAATAGTAAAATCATTGCAACTCCTATGAGCACCTCAACTTCACTAGATTCGGATGAAAATGGTAAATTGGTGGATGCAAAGGTCTATAGAGGTATGATTGGTTCTTTGCTTTACTTGACTGCATCCCGACCGGATATCCAGTTTAGTGTTTGCCTTTGTGCTAGATTTCAAGCTAGTCCTAGAGAATCCCATTTGACTGCCGTCAAACGTATCCTTCGATATCTTGTCGGCACTCAAGATTTGGGATTGTGGTATCCGTCATCATGTGATTTATCTCTTATATCTTATTCTGATGCGGACTACGCTGGATGCAAGCTGGATCGCAAGAGTACTAGTGGTTATTGCCAGTTTCTAGGCGGGTGTTTAGTTTCTTTGGCCTCCAAGAAACAACACTCGGTTGCCCTCTCAACCGCGGAGGCAGAATATGTTGCTGCGGGGAGCTGTGGCACCCAAGTGTTGTGGATTAAACACCAACTCCAAGACTACTTGGTGGATCTTGGTTGTGTCCCGATTTTGTGTGATAACACTAGTGCTATCAACCTTGCCAAAAATTCAGTCCAGCACTCTAGGACTAAGCATATTGAGATTAGGCATCACTTCATTAGAGATGAGGTCGGTAAGAAAAACTTTGAACTATATTTTGTTGATACATTGAATCAGATTGCTGATATCTTTACCGTCGTATGCAGGTGTTCATTCGCGCCCAAGACTACGAACTTTGGCGGGTGATCAGCAAAGGTCCATATGAGCTTACGGATAATGAGGACTGGTGGACCAAAGAACAGATAAGGCAATCCACTGTCAACTGGAATGCTAAACACATCATGCAATGCTCACTCCATCCAGTAGAATTCTCAAAAAGGCAACGGGGGGGGAGTGCATTGAGGACAAGGGAGAGTCCAAGGGAGAGAACCTTTGTGTGCGCATTTGTGTATGTGCTGGGGTTTGCATAATTTCATCACATTCTTATGTCATATGTGTATTCACATGCTTTACTTCATGGATCTTGAGCTGCACATGTCACATAGCATAGCATTCACATCTGCATTCATATCTGCATTCACATGCTACTATCATGAATCTTGAGCTGCATATATTGCATTTGTTATAACTTGTGCCTTTTTAGACATTCATATCACATAATGACTCACAGTGTTGCCATCATCAAAAAGGGGGAGAATGTTGTGTCCCTGAGGTCATTTGAGTCATTCTGTGGTCACATGGGTCATTCGACATCATTCTATAGTCATATGAGTTTTGTGTATTCTTGGTTTTGATAATGGCTTAACACTATTAGTCATTGTTATTTTCCACGCTCTTATGACTGACATATGTGATATTTTATTCATGACAGAAATGCACATGAAAGCTCAATGTTGCGCCCTCGCACGCGGATCGACCTGCGGGGTCAGGTCGCGGGGATCGACCTGCCCGGTCAGGTCGCGGTCCGCCCCCGGAACAAAATTTGGCTTGAAGACTCAGTAATAAAACTTCAAGACAATCAAGGTCGATGCCACAAACATGAACGGGCGGCTAACGGACTCAAGCGACGGAGCTGGTGCGGCCAACGGACCGAACCGGGGTGACCCGGGCTCTGCCCAGCTGGCGGTCGACCGCCAGCACAGGGGCGGTCGACCGCCCCAGCCAGGGACCGCCCAGCTGCAGGTCTGGCAGCTGGCAGTCGACCGCCAGCCAGTGGCGGTCGACCAATTTTCCCAGGGATCGCCCGGTTGTATGTGTTTCAGTGGCGGTCGACCGCCAGGAGTCTTAGGTCGACCGCCAGCCCCGATGCAGCCTTGTTTGACCTCGAAATCCACCTCGTGGCTAGCCTCTTTCCATGGATTTGTTTAATCAAATCTTACCTAATCTTCCATGATTTGTGGATCTGGTCTAGGGGGCATCTATGGACCATTCAAGGGTTATAAAACCAACACTTGAGGGGATGAAAAACCTAATGCTTCAAGGGGTTACAAGGGTGGCTGCAAGGGAGGTTGCAAGAGAGCTTGGAGACGAGCTACTATTCACGTGAACAGTAGTTCGTGAAGGTGTTCTTCATCCAATCAAAGGGGAATCAAGCTCAAATCAAAGCCAGCAATCTTCAAGGAAGATTACATCAAAGCAAGGCTATCAAAGTGATCCAAAGAAGCCGGTTTGATTCAAGTTCGTCAAGGGAAATCATCTTCATCCATTCAAGTTCCTTCAAGTTCATTCAAGGTGATATTTCAAGCATTCAAACTCCGAGAAGCTAAAGAAGCAATCAAGATTCAAGGTAGCTTCATCATCTCCTTCATTCATTCAAAGAAATTCAAAGAGAAGATCAAGAGAGAAGAATTGAAGGAAGAGGTACTGTTCACGTGAACAGTACTCCGTGAAGAACATTCATCCAATCAAGGGTAAATCAAGAAGATTGAGTTATGAGTGAAAATGAATTGGCCCTTGTATGAAATGTTGATCAGCAACAAGGCTCCTCTTGGCTTCCAGCTGGGCAGAGCCCGGGTCACCCCGGTTCGGTCCGTTGGCCGCACCAGCTCCGTCGCTTGAGTCCGTTAGCCGCCCGTTCATGTTTGTGGCATCGACCTTGATTGTCTTGAAGTTTTATTACTGAGTCTTCAAGCCAAATTTTGTTCCGGGGGCGGACCGCGACCTGACCGGGCAGGTCGATCCCCGCGACCTGACCGCGCAGGTCGATCCGCGTGCGAGGGCGCAACATTGAGCTTTCATGTGCATTTCTGTCATGAATAAAATATCACATATGTCAGTCATAAGAGCGTGGAAAATAACAATGACTAATAGTGTTAAGCCATTATCAAAACCAAGAATACACAAAACTCATATGACTATAGAATGATGTCGAATGACCCATGTGACCACAGAATGACTCAAATGACCTCAGGGACACAACAGGGCGCAGTTGCAGGAGTTGCTTGCCAAGTGGTACATTCGTCCTAGTTTTTCCCCTTGGGGTGCGCCAGTATTGTTTGTGAAGAAGAATGATGGTAGTCTGAGGTTGTGCATTGACTATCGGCAGCTGAACGAGGTGACCATTAAGAATAAGTATCTGTTGCCGCGGATTGATGATTTGTTTGACCAGCTTTAGTCTGCTCGAGTGTTCTCACGGATTGATTTACGGTCCGATTATTATCAGTTACGGATTCAAGAGTCTGAGGTGGAGAAGACTGCGTTCAGCTCGAGATATGGGCATTATGAGTTTCTGGTGATGCCGTTTGGGCTCACCAATGCCCCCGCAGCGTTCATGGATTTGATGCAGAGGGTGTTCCGTCCTTACCTAGACCAGTTTGTGATCATGTTTGTGGACGACATCCTTGTTTATTCGCAGTCTACAGAGCAGCATGCGTATCATCTGAGGGTTGTGTTACAGACTTTGCGAGATCACCAGTTGTATGCTAAGCTCGACAAGTGTGAGTTTTGGCTTCATGAGGTACACTTTTTGGGGCACGTGATTTCTGGTGATGGTATTTTCGTGGATCCAGCCAAGGTCGAGACAGTGATGCAGTGGCCGAGGCCAAAGTCTGTGACGGAGATTCGGAGTTTCTTGGGACTTGTAGGTTATTATAGGAGATTCATTCAGGATTTCGCTCGTATTGCAGTACAGATGACCAGGCTTACGCGGAAGGACGTGCCGTTTGTCTGGACCAGTGAGTGTGAGCAGAGCTTTATGGAGCTGAAGAGGTTGTTCACCTCGGCACCGGTGTTGGTGTTGCCTTCTGGATCGGGAGATTTTGTTGTGTGTACAGATGCTTCCGGGGGTTGGGTGATGTGCTGATGAAGCACGGTCGAGTGGTGGCTTATGCATCTCGACAGTTGAAGCGATATGAGGAGAACTACCCTACCCATGACCTTGAGTTGGCGGCTGTGATCTTGGCGTTGAAGATCTGGAGGCATTATCTGTACGGCGAGAAGTTTGAGGTGTTAACAGACCATCAGAGTTTGAGGTATGTGTTCACTCAGAAGGACCTTAACCTCAGGCAGAGGCGATGGATGGAGTATATGAAGGATTATGACTTCACCCTATCTTATCAGCCGGGCAGGATGAATGTCATTGTCGATGTCTTGAGCAGGAAGGTTGTGGTCAGTGCGATGATGATGAGGAAGTGGAGGCTCTGGGAATCGGTGCCAACCATGACATTTAGGCTTAAGGTTCCCCAAGAGTCGAGGTCAGATGTTTTTGCAAGCTTGACTGTCACGGCCACCATTCGTCATCAGGTGACAGAAGCTCAGCATGCAGACCCTGAGTTGTCCCAAATTTTGGCTTTGGCTGATGTGGAGTTTGGTGAGGACGGAGCCGTGAGATTCCGAGGTAGGCTATACGTCCCGGCTAAGGGGCAGGTGAGGCGTGCGGTGTTACTAGAGGCTCATAGGAGTAGGTACACCGTGCACCCGGGTGCGACAAAGATGTATCGGAACTTGAAGAGACAGTTCTGGTGGCCTGGCATGAAGAGAGATATTACCGAGTTTGTGGCCAGGTGCCTGACCTGTCAGCAGGTGAAGGCGGAGCACCAGTGACCTGGTGGTATGCTTCAGCCCTTGGAGGTTCCCGCGTGGAAACGGGACCACGTGACCACTGATTTTGTGGTGGGATTACCGAGGACTCTGAGTGGGCAGGATAGTATTTGGTTACTGGTGGATAGGCTGACGAAGATGGCTCGGTTGTTACCGGTCAAAGTCAGCTGGAGTGTGCCCAAGTTGGCTCGTCTTTATATGGAGCGGATCGTGCCTTTGCATGAGATTCCCATTTCCATTGTGTCAGATCGTGATCTGCGTTTCACTTCTTGATTCTGGACGAGTTTTCAGCGAGCACTTGGCACTGAGTTAGCTTTATGCTCAGCATATCATCCTCAGTCAGATGGTCAATCGGAGAGGACCATTCAGACGTTAGAGGATATGTTGAGATCCTATTGCTTGGAGTGGCAAGGGAGTTGGTTTCACCATCTACCATTAGGGGAGTTTACCTATAACAACAGCTATCATTCGTGCATTGGGATGGCTCCTTATGAGGCGTTGTACGGGCGGCCGTGTCAGACCCTACTTGATTGGTTTGAGGTTGGTGAGCGTGTTATGACGGGACCAGAGTTGGTGCAACAGTGTATGAATGTGGTGCATTTGGTCCGTCAGAATATGTTGGCGGCTCAGAGTCGGTAGAAGAGCTATGCCGATCGGGGAAGGCAGCCCCTCAGTTTCGAGGTCGATGACCAAGTATTTTTTAGGGTTTCTCCCATGAAGGGAGTGATGCGTTTCGGACGGCGTGGGAAGTTGAGTCCCCGCTATGTTGGCCATTTCCTCATTGTTGAGCGCATTGGCGAGGTTGCTTATCGGTTGCAGCTTCCTCAGGAGCTACCATCTGTGCATGATGTGTTTCATGTTTCGATGCTGAGGAAGTATATGCCCGATGATTCTCATGTGTTGGAGGATTCCGTTTGGTCCAAGGTGACTCCCGATCTATCTCTACCGGAGTTCCCCATCCGTATTGAGGATCGGCGAGATCAGCACCTGCGGAACAAGGTTATCCCCCTGGTTAAGGTGGTGTGGCAGCGGCACTCTGGTAGCGAAGCGTCTTGGGAGCGTGAGGACGAGATGCGTCAGCAGTTCCCTTATCTGTTCGAGTAAGTCTCCGTTTCTTTCCCCCGTGTTTTATTTTAAATTTCGAGGATGAAATTTGTTTAAGGGGGGAGGGTTGTAATATCTCGGACCCTTCGGATCCTTCTTCTTAGATCCAAAATTTATTTTCTCGGAGAATTTACTGTGGTTGTGCCCGGAATTATTTTTCGGACATCTTTCAGATTCGGATCCGTGCATTTCAGATCAATTTCTGAGGTCCCAGAACGTGTTCCGCGGTTCCCGCATGTTTTTCTTCGGCAAACCTACGGAACCCCATAGCGGGCGAACCGAGTCGTTCACCTACTCCGGGATGGTACCACGGCGATCAGCATGTTTTGAGGAACGTGGGGGTATATTTTTCTATTTTTTCATATTTTTTAGAAAATCCATATTTCTATAAATACCCCTATTTTCTTTTTCCCTTTCTTCTTCTTTCTTCATCTTCCTCCTTCCTTCTCTCCCGTGAGCGCACCACCATGATCGCGCCCCCCCTCTTCTAGTGACGGCCCCGACGCCCTCCCCTTCAGCTGCGGACGTGGCGAGGCGACGGCGTGGTGGCAAGGCAGTGGCGTAGCGACCCCGGCGGCGTTCGGCGCTCGGTGAGATCGTGGGAGTCCGTGAAGTTTCAAGCGGGTTTTTGAAGATCGACGATGATCCGCCGTGTTTCGGGCGATTCCGAGGTAGGGTGACGATCCTTAGCTCGGTGTTTATCTTCCCCGTGATTTCTAGGCCGAGGCGAGGTCGAGAGTGGGCTATTTCGTGCCGGGAAGGGAAATCCATGTTTTGGGGTTTGAGTGTCCGATCTAGCGTTTTAATCTGCCATTTTAAGGTTTGTTGGCATCAAAAGATGCATTGGGCGCTTGGGAACAAGTTTCCCTTTTGTTTTTCCTTCAACCGGGGGTGAATGGGGCGTGGAATGGCATTTGGGGGCCATTTCTGCCGTTCTTGGATTTCTGGAGGGCTAGCAGTCCTTCCAGGAACTGCCTCTTGCCAGTAGCGGTCGCAGGAAGATCGCTAACGGGCTTTGTTTTTTGATTTGGGCCTAGTGATCACCCGATGTACTGCTAGTGCCCTGGTGACGGGCCTTTGGCCGACCGCTAGCGCCACGGGCCGGCGTGGCCCTCGAGGCGTTGACCGTTGATTTTTGACCGTTGGAGATTTTGGGGGACTAGCGGTTGTGGGGATGACTGCTAATGCCCATTGGCGGTCCTACGATAGATCGCTTTTTCATGCCTCAACATGGCTTTTGTTTTAGCGGGGTACCAGGAGACCGCTAGCCAAAGGTGGCGGTCCAATGAGGACCGCTAGCCACAGATGGCGGTCCAATGGAGGACCACTAACAGTCTTATTCTATCGGAGTTCGTGTTTGGCCGATTCGAGTCCCGACTGAGTGGACCTCGATCTAAGTGCTAACCCGTGGTCTGACTGATGCTGGGCATCATGTGGGGGCCCCATGTTAGGGTGCCGTGAGATCCCAGGAGGTGATGTTCTCAACTTGTGTCATCGTGAGTCGGTGTCGATACTAGGAGCAGTCCTTGTACTTTGTCCGGTTCAGACGTTATTTTCCATTGACTAGAGAGTCTACTCCTTCAGTGACCCTCCACTAGTCGTAGCCTTCCGATACGCGAGTGGTCCCACCAGGGAGTTGTGGCGAGGCTATCCCGAGATACAATTTTTAAATTGGTTTTCGTAGGGCCCCACGTTTGACGCCAAAGTCCGGCTGAGGGAAAAACCAGTCAGAGGGCCAGACCTAGGACGTATGGTCTGTGTGTGCACACGTGGTTGGGGGCAGATGGACCGGCGCTGACGAGCGTGACCCCAGCTAGTCACTTATTTTGTGATTACTAGTACGGTGTCCCCGTTCCACCAGGGGTCGAGGGGGACACCCGAGGCGCGGTCTAAGTCGTCAATGGATGCATCCGGCCTTGCTTCTAGTGGTTGGTGCTCCTGTCTTTACTTCGTAGCAACTCTTTGAGAGTTTTGACGAGTTATCTTGATTTTCGTGTCATATGTTTGGTACTAGACGTAGCGGAGTTTTTCCGTTTATTTATTCTCGTTCTACGTCTTGCCAGTGATAGCTTGTAGTTACTTTCTACACAGTTTCTCGATTTGCGAGGTAGGGACCGGATGATCCCTATTGAGCCTTTTATTTTAAGGCTCATTCCCTGCATGTTTTCACCGTGTTTCAGGTGAGACGAGGCTTCAGGGGAGCGCTTCTGAGGCTCCAAGTGGTTCAGGTACCCAGGGTTAGTTGCCAGTTGCCAGGCCGGGGGAATGTCCCGTGTAGTTGTACCTTCTTTTTCTGCGATGTAATAGTTGTGGACTACTGTTATATTTGAATTTGTTGTTATACTGTGGACCATGTAATTTACTTAATGTTAATCTTTAATTTTCTATTTATTCATTAATTGTGTTGTTCTGTAATTATTCAAATTCTTGTGTATTTTCACACCATCCATTTTAACCCTTCCGAGTCTTCGGGCTCGTGGGTGGCGGTTCGAGATTCGGGTTATCGGGCATTCCCGGTGTTCGGATCTCAGGGCGTTACAGTGCTCCTGTCTCTTGGCGGGTACAGACTTGGGTTTTTGTCAGTTTGCAGCCGGTCCGCTCGGCTCGGAATGGTTAGTTGTAGAGAGCTTTCCCGTTCATTTATTATTATGTGTAGCCTCTGCCGTGCTTTCTTTAGGTAGCGTTACTTTCTGTGCTCGTGAGTACCTTGCTGTTTCGTTTCCCTCATTGCGAGGTGGGGGTCCGCGGGATCCTTACTGAGCCTATGAAATGAGGCTCACCCCTGTGTTTTCAGGTGAGACGGGGTCGTCGAGAGGTGCGTCCGAGGCTCACCGCGATTCCTACAGTCAGGGTTAGTCGTCAGTTGCCAGAGCCGGGGTATGTCTTGTGTACTTGTACTTTTCTTTCTGTTGACTGTACTTATTTTGGGCATGAGATACTCTGGACCTTGTAACTGTTTAGTGAGTATTTATTTAATTCCATGCATTTTATTTAGTTCATTATGCTAGCTCTTCAGTTATTTTTGATTCTCTTGTACCCTCACACCATCATTTAACCCTTCCGAGTTTTCGGGCTCAGGAGTGGCGGGCCGAGGTTCGAGTTGTGTCGGTTCCTTTCCGGTACTCGGATCCCGCGTCGTTACACCCTCTCCATTTCCCCCTCTATCACCGCCGCCAGAGGATGAAACGCCTCTGGCGTCCCCCCTCCCTTCACTCTCTCTCCCTCTCCCTCTCGATCTCTCTCTCCCTCTCACTCTGTTACCGTCGACTCTCTCTGACGTCCCCCCTCCCTCTCTCTGACGTCCCCTCCCCCTCCCCCTCTCCCTTTCACTCTGTCAGCACCCTCGGGCATCCCCCCTCCCCCTCTCACTCTCTCTCTCCCCCCGTCTCCCTCTGACTCTATCACCGTCGAAAAGGGTGCTTGGGCGTCTCTCTCTCTCTCTCTCTCTCCCCGAAGAGAGGAGGTGGGGCTCACAACTACAAGAGAGAGGAGTGTAGCGCCCACAATTTAACTAGGGTTATTTTTGTATTTTACCCATCTTGAGTTAATTTAACCCAGATTATGTTCAACTAAACTAACGGTAGGGACTAATAAGTAAAACGACGAAGATTGGAGGGACTTTAAAAATAATAGTTGTATTTGAGGGACTAAAAGATAAATACGTTTTTTGTAGGGACTAAAAAGAAAAAACTCTTATTTTCTTTATTTTAATAAAAGTAATTTTTATAATATTTAAATTATTTACCCTATATTTTAAGTTATAAAATTATTGTTTCGTCAATCTAAAATATGCATGCATTATTTAGTCTATTTTTTATTTTTAAGAAATTTTTAAACACTATATCATTATTAGATAATTAACAAATGAACAAACTTGTCAATAAAATTTAATGTTTTTCATCTATGACATATAAGATCTATATTTCTATTACATCAAAATATAATTATTATATTTTTAATTTTTAAAAAATTAAATTGCCATTTAAATACTATATTTTAAAAAATAATTTATAACTACTGTATCGGGTTTCATCAATGGGTCATCCTTTGGTTAAAGGATGTGCCTGCACGATATATAGAGTGTACATTTTTTTCTCTCTTTTTCTTTATTTTTTTTCCCAAACGCTATGCACGATCATGAGCCAACCATGGAGATTGGATCTTTCAACTGTCCCACTTTTCTGAATGATGGAAGCGTACGATTACTTCAACTTCTAACCCAGCCTGGCGGCATCAATGGACGTCAATGAGAACGTTCGGGATTAAAAAAATATAAGATCAATGGACATCGTTTGGGGGGCATCCGGGCTCATCCCAAACCACGGGGCGTTATTAGTAGACTGTCGCTTAGGCTCCTAGAGCGACAGTTTAGATAGTATTCGGGGGATGCTGACCCTACTCTCCAATCAATTCTGCTCGGGCGCCGTTTAGACTTTTCCTGGGCAGTCGTTACTCGGACTTCCGAGTCTGGAAGCCGCCTAGGAAGTATTTGGACCGAGCGATTTGGGCTTCAAAATAAGTGGGCCCGTTAGACGGAGCTATCACTTGGGGAGTCCGGTCTGTTTAGATCGGGTTAGACCTGATTGGGCCATTCCATGCCACGTATTTTTTGGGCCGCTGATTTTACCTCTCTCCACTTACCCCCCTACTCCCGAGCTAAAGATTAGGCTCAAAGAGTAGAATATAATCGGGCTATATGCGTGGCTCAGTCGGGGATTGGCCGTTGTGAGCTTTCCCAATTTTAAAGTTTAGGGGCCATTTAATGCGGCTGTCCTAATGTATGAGGGCTCGAGCGTAATGATGATGTACCCGAATCAGTTCGGTGGCGCCAAACTCGGAGTTCGAAACATCACAGCAATTCTTCTCAGGGCCGTTTGGGCCTATAGTATCTTATATGCTTACGCTTTGCGTTTCCTCCGCTTAGGGCTTCTCTCCTTGTCATGTCCAGGGATTTACAGTGAGATTCATGAGCCGGGAGAGCGATCACATGGAGCGGGAGATCACAGAGGCCTTTGCAAAGTTAGTAGAGATAACAGCGGCGGCGATCCGTCAGCTCCCCCCTTCTATCAGCTCATCTGATTCTAGCACCCCCTTTGCTGTTTCCCGTTCTTCTATGGCGGAGTGTGACGTTGAGGTCGAGATTCAAGATTTCGAGCAAGGGGCGGGAGGCTCAGGGCCTGCGCATAGCTCTCATCTCTGTAGCGACCTGACTGAATCTGAGGTGAAGGAGCTCGAGGTCCGCTTCAAGTTTCCATGGCTGTATTTCTTCTCTCCGGCCAAACCTCACGAGTCCAGTCTGGATACCCATTCGGGCCTTTTATGTACCTTCTTTTTGGCTTGGAAGTGCGGCTTCCGTCTTCCCCTCCACCCCTCCGTTATCGAGCTGCTGAGATTTTATCAGTTGACTCCCGTCCAGTTGGTTTCCAACTCTTATACCCTCATTTTTTCCTTCGTCGCTCTCTGTAGTTCGTGTGGTCTCGCCACATCCTTAGACCTTTTTCACGCCTTTTTCAAACTGAAGGAACACACCCACGTCGGAAAGGGTTTATTTTACCTTTAGGCGACCAGGAGGATGAGTTGTGTGACCCTCTCCCCTCGGGATTCCTCGCACAAGGGGTGGAAAACTCAATTCTTCTAGGTAGGATTCACCAAGGATGCCACTTATTGGAATTTTCCTGACAAGCCAAATTTCCAGCCTGTATTCCCTGCGAAGCATCCAGTGATCTCCTAAGAGCTGGAAGAGGAAATTAAAATTCTTCAGCATAATCGTCGGTCAACTGTAGAATTGATGACTCCAGCCAACATTGAGGACTTTTCACGCCGTGCTCTGCCTCCCCGAGGTAAGGATCTTCGGGTTCCATTCTGAGCATCCCTTTCCTGGTTGGTTGAGCCTTTGCTGACCATTCGCCTCTTTGAGAGCAGAGACGAGATGAGGTGACGATGGGGAAAGCTTGTCGGAGCAGGAGCTTGCCGAGCAAGTGGAGGTGACCACTGTGGATATGCCTCGGGTCAGCGATGAAGTCCCGCGATCAATGACACCCAAGAGGGGGGTGAATTGGGTGTTTACAACTTTTACAAAAACTTTTGCCCTTTTTGAAATATGTGATAGAATGCTAATTAATAGGTTCAAAACTGTCTGTTCACAAATTGGATTTATCAAACTTAATTAGATGATGATATAGATTATGCAAGATATACGAGGATAAATCCGGAACTGCAATTACACTAACACCCACGTAGAATGGAGGTAGAAGAAAAGGACCAAATCACACAAATCAAAACACAATGAACAGCGATTTTTAAGGTGGTTCGGATGCAACGACGGCAATCCTACGTCCACCCCTCACCAAACCCGGTGAGGCTTCACTCGGGGATAAATCCCCAAATGGAGACAACGCTCCAACCACACATGCAGGACGACGCCTGCCCACACACACGGGGACGCACCCCAACACACAACACACACACACGGAGATGAAATCTCCAACACGATCTGACAACTGGATCACCAACACAAACATCCGCTGCCACAAGTGCAGCAAACCACACACACAAGACCGAACGGATCTAAAAAGACCCCCACACACAGATCTAGGAAGATCCACGCACACACATGAATCAAATACGACACACACACAAACGACCACGGATCCAACAAGGATCCTCACACACACAAGTTTGCAGTTTATAAGAAACACAAATCTGAAACTTAGAACACAATAAGGCACAGTTGAGAAAAACTCCTGATTTGGCTCCCCCTGAATGTATGCTGATTGATCTTTGAATGATACTTGCTTCTTCAGTTCATTGGAAGTTGATGGCTTCAGATGGATCTTGAATCTTCAGCTCCTGGATGAAGAGTTGATTCACAGATCACTATTCATGGCTACAGTAACCGTTCCTTCTTCCTTGGACAGCTTCCTTGATCTCCTTGATCCTTGCTTGCTTCTTATCTTCCTTTGAGATTGCTGGCTTCAGATGGAGCTTGAATACCTTCAGATGGATGAAGAGGTTGCTGGATGAAGTACTGTTCACGGAGGGTTGTAGCAGCCTTCTTCTTCCTTTGATAGCCTTCCCCTTTGATCTCCCTTGAAGCCCTCTTGGATCCTTTGCTTGCTTGCTTGCCTATCCTCTTGATTGGAGCTTTGTTGGCTTCAGATTGAGCTTGAATGGCTTCAGATGGATGAAGAAATTGTTGGACGGAGTACTGTTCACGCAGCTCTTCTTGCTCTTGCAACAGCTCACTTTCCCCCTTGATAGCCTCTATTAGATCTCACATAAGGTGCTTAGGGTTTATGACCCTTTAGGTTGGTTTTATATCTCTTGAAAGGCACTTGGACAACCCCTAGACCAGATCCACGAATCCTGGTGTAATTGGGGGCAAAAGGATTAAAGAAATGGGGTGAAACCCCTCTTCTCGAGCTTGACACAAAAGTCAACAAAAGTGAGCATCGGGGCTGGCGGTCGACCGGAGGGCATGGGGCGGTCGACCAGAACCTGTAAATCCTCGAACTTTTAGGCTCTGGCAAAACCGGTCGACCGGACGCCTGGGGGCGGTCGACCGCTACCTGCAGGATCTGGAATTTTTAGGCTCTGGCAATTCTGGTCGACCGGCCAAGGCGTGTAGGTCGACCGGAAAGACCTATACCTGCAAAATTGAAGTGTTAGCTCAAAGAAACATGTCCATAATTCAAGGGCTTCATGTCCATACCAAATCCATGCATCTAGAGGTTGGATTCACTTGATTTATGCATTTGAAACGTCTAAACCATTAGAGAATTTCTAAATTTTGTTCCGGGGGCTCCGCCCCCGGAAACCCCCGCAAGGGGCACTGCCCCCTTGACCCCCGCGACTTGACCGCGCAGGTCGATCCGCGAGCGAGGGCGCACAATGGCCAGAAGGGTTTCATCTGTAAGGTGCAAGAATGAGGTGTATTAATGACAGATGTATGAAATATCCATGGTGAGATTGAAGCTTTAACAAGGTGAGCATCTTACCAAAGTCTCTTGACAGTAAATGATATATATCACCTGTTTTGAATTACAGAGGAGCAGGGTACTTATTCACACGTTTGGTTTATCAAGTGGCTACCATGAGTTTGATCTTGCAAGTAAAATAGTCAGGGTTAATACCATGCTTGTTCATATTAAAGAAGTTATGAAACCTCTTGCCTCTTGGAAACCAAACATAAACAACAAGATGAATGAACACAATCATCAAGAACATGTGTAATCAACCACAGGGTGTAATCAACATTAAAGCCATCATTAAGTTTAGTTATCATCAAAACCATAACTTAACAAACACAACATTCATCAAAACCATAACTCAACAAGCGAGGGTCCTCCTGTCATCCAGGACAAGGGCAAGCGGGTTGCTCGGGGAGATGACCCAAAGCGACGGGGGTCCAAGCGCAAGGACTCTGAGGAGCGACTACTACTGGCGTCGATGAAGGCTCTGACCGCCGAGAAGAGCAGGCGGAAGAAAATGAAGATTCCCCCTTCAACCGAGGAGTCTCCAGCTGAGGGCGCCTATCGCATGATCGCCGAGTCGGAGGTGCTTGCTTCGGTCAAGGGAACCACTACCGAGTCTACAGGGGCGCGCGAAGGATGGGTCGGTTCCGGAATATCGATCGAGCCTGCGGGGGCGCGCGTGGAGGAAGAGGTTGGTCCAAGGGTCCCGACCGAGGCAGACGCTGCGGCCCCGAGTCTGGTCCCAATCGGGGGGAGGAATTCTGTCAGGCAGCAGGGGTGATTCGCTGTCCAGGCCTCCTTGTACAATCGTTGCCGAACTCTGGCACCTCCGTCCGTCCAGGAGGAGTTCTGGCGTTGTTCCCCTCCCATGCTTCTGGAAAGAGTCATGGAGGGGGGTTTGTTCATGGCTCAGTTGGGGGCTGAGTTGACAGATTTCTTGGCGCGGATGGATAGTGAAGAGATGGCTCAGGCCCGTGCTCACGTTGAGTCTGACCGGAGGGTTGGACGGTTGACCTCCGAGCTCAAGGCCCTCCAGTATGAAATGGCCTCGCTCCGTTCTTAGGACCGGGAGAGCCAAGAGAAGTCTCGATCCCTGTCCGAGTAGCTGTCTCAAGCTCAGTATATGGCCGAGTTAAAGGGCAAGCTCCTAGAAGAGGAACGCCAAGCCCACACGGCAAGTCTAGGATGGTGGTCGGTCGAGCGAGAGGAGCTCAGGAATCGCGTCCTGGAAGCAGAGCGGGCCATGAGGGAGGCCGAAGCGATACGGGCCGAGGCCGAGGTAAAGCTGACCGAGGCCGACACGAAGATAGCTGAGCTTGAGGAGAGGGTAGCGAGGGTCGGGGCGGAGGTGATCGAGCGACATATGGGCTTGGAGGAGTATCGCGAGACCCCGAAGAAGACCGCCTTTGCTTACTATGAGCCAGGCTACCGGCGGGGGATGCAGAAGGGCTTTGCTCAAGGGTTTAGGCAGGTAGTCAATCAAGCCCATGGGCAGGTCCTCGACAAGTTTATCTTTAGCCCCGGACAACGCTACGACTCGGGCGAAGAAGGCTCGACTTCTCCTTCTTCTTCAGCGTCGACCGAGGGGGAAGCCAGTGGAGACACTTCTGTCCCAGTGGAAGAGGGGTCGCCAACTCTGATTGTCTCGGGAGGGCGCACGGTCGAGGCAGTTCCCACGCAGGTGAGGTTAGTGCCCGAGCCAGCCGTCACCGAGGGATCCGAGGGCGAGCCACCCTTGACTGCTGAGATGGAGCCGAGCGCCGTGGGCCTACCGACCACCGAGCCTCAAGGAGGGCTGCATACCTCCCACCCTTCTTCGATTTCCATAGATTAGGAAAATTTGTACCTGCTTCGCTGGCCTCTCTCCTTCTCTTTTTTTTGGGTGGCCATCTAGAACTTTGCAATGTAATAATCTTCTTTCCTCGAATAGAATGGCAATAGTGTTCAGAGCGTAATTAAATGCTCATTACCGTGTTTGACTGAGCCTGATTTTTCATATCCGCGGACGTCAGCGTATTGGATATCTTGTGCGAATTTCCTGCCGAAAAATCAGATCATGCGCCGATCGGTCGATTCGTTGGTGCTGATCTGGCGCCTTTCTATCTTCCTAAGGGTTGAATGCATTGCCCTTTTGCCTATTCCCATAGAAGGACTTCGGTGACAGTGAGGCATAACTGGTCCCTGGGGAGGACGTCTGCCTTCTACATGAAGTCCCTTCGCGTCTTTTCGAGGAGAGGGTCAATTAAGGTAGAGATCTCCCCCTTCGGCCTATAAAAGGTCTCGAAGGGCGCCTCCTCCTCTTCACGCTGCATAAGGACCTTCGTTGTACTCTCCACCTCTTCCTCCTTCTCTGGTGAAGCGACCGTCTTCTTCTTGGTTGTCGTCCTCTAGTGAAGCATGGAGGACGACGTTGAAGACGAAGGCTTTAGTGGTTGTTGGGGCGTCCGGGCTACTTCGGCGTAGAAGAATAGAAAGCGACTGGGTGGACGGCGTGGAAGAATAGAAAGCGCATAATGAGGCGCTCTTCTATGACTTCTGAGCTGTCGCCCACACCAGGAGGGGGGATGGCCCGAAGAATGGATCGAGAGAGGAAGGCATTCAACACCATGGCCGCACCTCTCTCCCTTCGTTCCTTTCCTCTCCTCCCCTCCCACTCCCTATCCTAGGGAGTGTTCAAATATTTCTCTCTCTTCTGCTCTTCTTCTCTCTTTCTCCTACTTTTTCTTGCCCGCCCCTCCTTTCTAGTCGGTGCCACCTCCTCTTGAGGGGGCCTTCTCTTGTTTTCTACCAAGTTGGTAGCTGGGAATACGATTCTTTTTTTTTCTGATACGATCTCTTCCAAGCTACCCGAGCAAATTAAGTCAGCCGCCTACCTACTCGAGCCAATTTCCACACTGGGTGGAGTCAGTGGCTCGGTTCGAAGCTACTAACTTTGTCCACACCGAGCTATCAGCTTGTGCTGTATCGGTTTTTTGTTTATGCACATTGTACTGGCTACGGCCTATCTGATGTACAAGACTTTTGATGTAATAAAAATGAGAGTTGCTATTTAAATTGCTTTCTTACATGTATGGAAGGGGCTCAGAAATAGAATGTTCGCAACGTTGCAGCATTCCACGTTCGAGGGATGAGTGTTCCTTCCATGGTAGACAATCGGTACGCTCCTTTTTCGAGCGTCTCGACCACTCGGTAGGGGCCTTTCAAGTTAGGGGCCAGCTTCCCCCCCGCCTCCAATGGTCGAGAGGCTTCGACTATTCTCAGAACAAAATCTCCCGATTGAAACTGTCTGTCTCGGAACCAAGCGTTGTAGTAGCGAACCATGCGACGTTGGTACTCCGTTGCTCGGATCCACGCAGTCTCACGTAGCTCATCTGCCAGGTCTAAATTCTCTAGCAACTTCTACTTGTTTGGCTCGGGCGAGAAGTTGATAACTCGAAGGGACGGGCTACCGATCTCCAGTGAAATCACAGCCTCGGTGCCATATACCAGTTGGAGCGGAGTTTCGCCAGTGGCAGCCGTTGGAGTGGTTCGGTACGACTATAGTACGCTAGGTAATTCCTCGAGCCAGTTACCTTTAGCTTTTCTGAGCTTGGTTTTGATGCATTTGAGGATAGTTTTGTTGGCATTCTCGACTAGTCCATTAGCTTGAGGGTGGGCTATCGAGGTAAAGTGATTGCGAATGTGTAGGTTGGTGCACTTACTCTTAAAATAAGCGCAGTTAAATTATCGACCGTTATCGCTCACGATTACTCGGGGGATGCCAAAGCGACAAACGATCGACTTCCAAATGAAACTCCAGGTTACTATTTCAGTTATCTTGGCAGTGGCTTCACCCTCGATCCACTTGGAGAAATAGTCGATGACGATGATGATAAACTTCTTCTGAGCCTGGGCTACTAGGAACGGGCCGAGGATGTCAATTCCCCAACGAGTGAAAGGGTAAGGCTCGGTCAGGGTCATGAGCTCCGAGGCTGGTTGATGGACTAAATGGCCGAACCATTGACACCGATCGCACTTCTGAACATATGTCGAATAGTCACGCTGGAGGGTGGGCCACCAGTAGCCTCTTCGCAACAAGATCCTTGCAATCGACCGCCCCCTTGGTGCGCACCGCATACGCCTTCATGTACCTCCTCAATTGCTTGGCGAGCTTCCGGAGCGTTGAGGCACTTGAGGAGGGGGCCGGCATAGGATCTTCTATACATGGTTCCGTCTAGGAGGATGAAACGTCGAGCTTGATACTTCAGTCTTCTAGCTTCCCGAGGGTCGGTGGGCTCTTGGGAGTCACGGAGCCATGAGACATATGGAGTCCTCCAATCGTCAAAGGATATTTGCACAATGACCACGAGCTCGATTTCCACGCTCGGTCGTTCTAATTCCTCGAGGAGGACCGACCGGGTCCCTTCTGGGCTGATAGAGGAGGCCAAACGAGAGAGGGCGTCCACTCGAGAATTTTCTTCCCTAGCTTTCGGATCACCTAAAAACTCTCGAAAAGTTGGGCTATTTCCTTTACCAGTTGAAGGTACTTGATCATTTGCGGTTCCCGAGCCTCGTAGTCCCCGTTGATCTGACTGGCGACTAATTGGGAGTCAGTGTGAATTTTGACTCGCTCGGCTCCCAGGCGCTGCGCCATCTTGGCCCCAGAGATTAGGGTCTCGTACTCAGAGACGTTGTTGGATGTCGAGAAGTTGATTTTCATAGCGTATTGTAGCTCCACTCCTTCTGGGGATATGAGGAGAATACCGGCGTCGCAGCCGGTCGAGTTTGAGGATCCATCCACGAACAGGTCCCAGGCGGGGCCGGATATTGGCTGGGACGTTTCCTCGGGCGGGACGGCACTCTCTGTAATGAAATTTGCGAGAGCCTACCCTTTGATGGCCGTGCGGGGTTAATAAGAAATGTCGTAGGCCCCGAGCAGTATTGCCCACCTGACGAGACGACCAAAAACTTTGGGGTGAGCCAAAATCTTCTTCAGAGGTTCACTGGTCAGCACCACGATGGTATGTCCTTGGAAGTAGGGTCGGAGGCGTTTAGCAGAGGTCACCAACGCTAGCACGAGTTTCTTGGTTACGGGATACCTTCTTTCGGTCTCAAGGAGCACCTTGCTGACGTAATAGACGGGCTTCTGCACTCCTTGGTCATCTCGAACTAAGACCGAGCTTACTGTAGAGGTAGTTGCCGAGAGATAGAGGTATAGTGTCTCTCTGGGCACAGGCTTCGATAATACCAACGGCGAGGCTAGAAACTCTTTTAGCTCGAAAAATGCCTTCTGGCACTCACTGTCCAAGGCTAAGGTAGTTGATGTAAGCTTGGGCCCTTTCATCAATTTGAAGAAGGGTAGGCATCATTCTGCCGCTCGGGACAAGAAACGATTGAGCGCGGCAACTCTTCCTGTCAGGCGCTGAACATCCTTGACACAGGCGAGTGGTCACATGTCCAGGATGGCTTGGATCTTGTTAAGGTTGGCCTCGATCCCTCGCTGGGTCACCATAAATCCCAGGAACTTTTCGGATCTAACTCCAAAGGCGTACTTGGCTAGATTAAGCTTCATATTGTACCTCTGGAGGGTGTTGAAGGTCTCGGCCAGGTCGGCAAAATGATCCTTGGCCTTGGGTATTTTGATGAGCATGTCGTCAATATAGGCCTCGACGTTCCTCCCGATCTGGTCTTCGAAGATCTGGTTGACCAGTCTCTGATAAGTTGCTCCGGTGTTCTTTAGCCCGAAAGGCATTCGGGTGTAGCAGTATACGCCGAAGTCTGTGACGAAGGCGGTCTTCTCGGTATCTTCAGGGTTCATCCGGATCTGATGGTATCCGGAATAGGCGTCCAGAACGTTGAGAAGCTCATTACCCGCGGTTGAATCGACCAGTTGGTCGATGCTCGGTAAAGGATAGCAATCCTTCGGAGTGGCTTTATTGAGATCGGTGAAGTCTATGCACATCCGCCATTTGCCTGTAGCTTTTGGTACCAAGACGACATTGGCGAGCCAAGTCGGGTAAAGGACCGGGCGGAATAGCCCGATTTTCTTCCCCTTATTGATCTACTCTTTAATGACCGCCTATTTTTCTGGGGCGTGCCTTCTTCTTCACTGCTGGACTGGTTTCACCGACGGATCGAGGTTGAGCTTGTGCACCACCATCTCCCCGGGAATTCCGGGAAGATCCTCATCAGACCATACGAAGACTTGAACGTACTCTGAAAGAAAATCTTTGTATTACTTTTGTACATCGGGTGATAGATCTACCCCAATTTTAACTTCGAGAGCTGGGTCATCTCTGAGGAAGATTGATAGTAGCTCCCCGCCGGGCTTGCCTACCGTCATTTTATCCTCGATTATCCCGGGCTCTTTATTTTTTTCTTTAGGCCCTACGGCTTCGACCGAGATTACATAGCACCTTCTAGCTATTGCCTGGTTACCTCGGACTTCCCCAATATTGTATTTGGTGACAAACTTCATTTTCTAGTGATAAGTGGAGGGCACTGCCTTTAACCGGCCGATAATACCTCGGCCGAAGATGGCATTATAGGCCGACATTCCTTTAATCACCACGAAGTTTGCCATGAACGTGATGATTTTTGGAGGGGTACCGAGAGTGACAGGCAGGCTTAGGGCTCCCTCGGGATACGTTGCCTGGCCATTGAACCTGTAGAGAGGGATTCGAATCGGGCGGAGCTTCACTGGGTTTTCACCCATCTTTAAAAAATATTCATACGTCAAAACATCATGGGTGCTACCATTGTCCACTAGAATCCTATCTACGTTACAACGGTTTATAATAGCCAAGATTACAAGGGCGTCATCGTGCGGGGTGGCTACCCCTTCCAGGTCTTGGTCGAAGAACACCAGGGCCTACTGTTCATTTTCCGGCGGAGCTTTAGGGGGCTCAGAAGTCCTGTTGGCTCGCTCGCCGTGACGCTTCCTCCTTTGGCTACTGTCCCCTCCTGAGGCTGATCCCCCCGAGATAACGTTGATGTGGACTCCATGGGGGCGGTTGTCAATCTCTTCCGGGGGAACTCCGTGATCCTCCCGTTGCTCGGATACGTATTGAGAGAGGTGTCCTTGGCGGATGAGACTGTCGATCTCATCCTTGAGCTGTTGACAGTCACCAATGTGATGACCGTGGTCGTCGTGGAACTGACAGTGCTTTCGACGACTGCGGTGTCTGGGGTCAGCTTTCATTGGCCCGGGTTGGTGAAGTAGACCCGAGTCCTTAATTTCTTGATACATTTCGTAGATGGGGGTGGACAAAGGAGTGTACCACTCAAACTTGCGCGGAAGCTCTCTACGGTCTCCTTCTCGACTCCTATGCTTCCCCTTGCCCGATCCTTACTCGGATGGCCTTTTCTTTTCTCCTTCTCGCCCCCCTGAACTCACCAGGTCTCGGCATGCGCTGAGGACTTCTTCGCACTCTGCATGGCGCAGAGCCAGGGTCACCAAGTCGGCAAGAGAGGAGGGAGGGTGGAGTACCAATTCTCGCCCGAGGTTTTCATCACGGGTGCCTCCGGTCAGCACGGTGATGGTTGAGGCCACGTCCAGGCAAGGGATGTGCAGGGCTTCCGACTTAAAGCGGTTGATGTAAGCCTACAGTTTTTCCTCCTGTGCCTGCTTGAGTGCCAACAGCCCCGCGATCGACCTCGGAGGGCCGCTGCTGGTGAAGCTTTCCTTGAACAATCGCCCGAACTGTCGGAAGTTGAGGATACTTCCGAGAGCGAGTGCTCGGAACCAAGCCTGAGCGCCTTGGACCAGGGTGGTCACGAACGCTCGACACTTGACAGTGTCGGACGCCCCGTGTAGGGTCATTAGAGCGTCGAAGCTATCGTAATGGTCGGCCAGGTCGCCCTGGCCGTCATAAGATTTGAAGGTGGGCAGGGAAACTCGCGGTGAAATCTCTGCCTCCAAACTACGGTCGGAGAACGGGGATTGTTCCTCGTCATCCTTTGTGAAACTCTTCTGTAGGGCACGGAGGGCGCGCTCCTGCTCGACAAAGCACCGCTTGAAGTCTCGCAGACGGAGGGATAGCTCCGGTTGACACCGGGGTGGAGCCGGGGGGCTGTGGGTATTCTCCCGGTTGTTGCCCCACCGCTCATCGGTGGGAGCGTCGGCTTCCGTGTGCTATTGAGGTAACCCGGATTTCTTCTCACGCGGGTTGGAGGAAGCTTCTTGCTCCAAGGGCGGGGGTTGTGAGGGCCCGCCAGGCCCATTCCGGATGAGTCGTCTGGCTTGGAGGGTAAAGCGGCCTCCGGGCGTCAACCGGGAGGCTTCTGCACGGGGGGGACTCACCCAAGGAAGTCGTGACCTCTCCTCCCTGGCTGCCTAGGTCCTCGTCAAGTCGACGAGGATATCTAGTTTAGCGTTGAGGGTCTGGAGGGCGTATGGGTTTTCGGGATGGGGTTGTCCCCCGCGGCCAGCAGAGGTAGGGCGTTAGCTTGATTGTTGGTGTTGGAGAGGGGGCCTGTAGAAGAGTGAGAGGGCACTGGTTCGCCCCCCCCCCCCTCCACGGCTACTGGTACCTTTCCTTTATCGCCGGCGTTTCTCCTGCTGGAACTTCGCACCATATTGGCTCTTTACTCATTTCCCACAGACAGCGCCAGATGAAGAGGCGTGATCTCGTGCTGAAGTCTGAGCCGTACGATCCTTGATCGCCGCCACCAATGATGATGACTCTGCAAGGTAGGAAACGGATTAGAGAAGTCTAGGGTTATGACCCCGGGAAAAACCCTCCGATGCCTAAGTCAGCGAATTGATAGAGCCTAGGTGGGAGAAGTGTAGGAGAAAGGAGAAGATGGGCACGAGATGGCTCTCCACCAAAAAATGTGGCTTTAAGTGCTCTGACTTTCTTACCTTTCTGGAGATTTTCTTTGAGTTTATATAGCCGCTTGCTCCCCTTTTCAGAGTTAAGGAAGCTTGAGAGATAAAGGGGGCGTTACGCCCTTGCCGAGGGCTCTTCATCGCTTGAGGACTCTTGCCCTCCCTTATCCCCTTGAGCTTCCCACTCCTGGGCGGTAACGTAACGTTCGCCTGGATAGGGGCCCAGATGTGATCGACTCGTTCCAACGTAAGAGTACCCCGCCCGGCGAGTTGATTCGAGGGTATACCTGGCTAACGTTGGAGATCCGAGCACCCTTTTGGGGGGCATCCGGGCTCATCCCGAACGATGGGGCATTCTTAGTCGACCGTCGCTTAGGCTTCCCGAGCGACCGTTTAGAGAGTATTCGGGGGATGCTGGCCCTCCTCTCCAATCAGTTATGCTCGGGCGCCGTTTGAGCTTTTCCTGGGCAGCCGTTACTCGGACTTCCGGACCTGGAGGCCGCCTATGAAGTATTTGGACCGAGCGATTTGGGCTTCAAAATAAGTGGGCCCGTTAGACGGGGCTATCACTTGGGAAGTCCGGCCTGTTTGGATTGGGTTGGACCTGATTAGGCCGTTCCGGGCCACCTATTTTTTGGGCCGCTGATTTTACCCCTCCCCAATTAGAATAAGTTATTTTTGAAAAGTCTCAATTAGAGGTATAAAAAAATTATCTGCCTTATTTAACTACATTTTTACTTATTCTCTAAATTAAGACCCATTATTTCACCCTAATTCTATTATCAAAGAGACTCCCATCAGAGATTATGCATGGCACAGGTTATATAGTGATGGTAGTCCGTCTTTATAGTCTCATTTGGATCAATAACTCATCGTTGTCTGATTTTTTAACTTGTTTCCTCTTTGTACAAATAACATGTCAACAAATAATCTGAACCATTAGATCATCCCATACATGATTTCGAACCCACAAACTCTTTTCTTTATAAAGTCTGAAGAGACGTAATCTCGTGTTGAAACCTGAGCCGTACGATCCTTGGTCGACACCGATCGCTGCCATCCGAGATTGGGATTCTGCAAGACAGAAAACGGATCAGAGGAGCACAGGGTTGTGACCCCAGGGAAAATCCTTCGATGTCTAAGTCAGCAAGATGATAGAGTGTGGTGCGGAGGAAAAAAAGAAGGAGATAGGAGAAGGGCACTAGATCGCTCTCCACCAATAAGTGTGGCTTCGAGTGCTCAGACTGGCCTACCTTTCTGGAGGGTTTCCCTTAGTTTATATAGTGGTTCATTGTCTTTCGGGAGCAAGGGGAGAGGGAGTGATCGGGGGGGCGTTACCCCCTCTAATGTGGGCTTTCTCCCTTCTCAGGGCGCTTACCCTTTTTACCACTCGACCCCCGAACTTTCCTTGATCGGTTATGCTCGACTGTAGTTTCGGCTCTCCCCGAGCGACCGTTACTCGGACTTCCCGGGCCCGGAGGCCGCCTAGGTGATGTTGATCCGAGCCGAGTTGGGCTTCTTGGCGAGTGGGCCCAGTAATGGGGCTATCACTCGTGGAGTTCGGCTAGTTGGGCCGGGTTAGACCTAATTGGGCCGCTCCGGGTCACATATCTTTTGGGCCGTTAATTTATCCCTCTCCAAAGTCACATGCCGATCATGTCATAATCCAACGAAAGTTGAATTTTGAGACTAGGGTGAAGGTTGTGACTTGTATAATCCACCAGCATAGGCCTCTAAGACTTTTAGTGATATCACCTCTCTTTTAGCAAGCATATTACTGTATAAATTAGAATTATGTTAAAAAAATATATTTATTTACATATATATTATTTTTTATCAAAAAATTATAAGAGAAACACTCTTAAATAATATTTATGCACTATTTAAATTAACTTAGTGATATGTCTGTTAATATATTTTTAAGAATATTTTTTTATAAATTCGTCTCTAATAATAGTTTTCACGTAAAAATCCCTATTAATTATGCACAGTGACCTATGCCTGTGCCTCCTTCGGAACGGATTAAGTGTTTCCAAAATAGAGACTTCAAGGAATGGAAATCTCCTCCTGAACCATTCCAAATGTGATTCAGGTAAAAATTCACTCGCAGACTTCACCCATATTTCTTGGAGAAATCTATCACGGGAATTATGCTCTTCTCTGACCTCAAAATCTATCATGGGGCAGACAACGTATGATTCACTGATATGGACCAAGAAATAAGTGACCGGGCATGACAAGGGACGTTAACTAATTTGTTACGAAATATATATATATATATTTAAAACATATGTATACACATTTCAATCCCATAATATACTTTTTTTGCCTACCATGCACATTTTGTTTCTATGAAAATACTTCTACCACAAGCATCATGTCAATATTAAGCATGACTGCAACCTGTGAATTACTATAAATATTACACTATTAAACTTTGCTCACAGTGAAGTCCACGGATAGAGCTGACCCACTTACGTACCTGAAAACACACCCACCGAGTGATCATCTTGTCTAGGCGTCGCGGGTGGTCGTGCATGAAACCCTTCGTGAAGCCGACGACGGGAGAAAAGCGTGACGCCTTCTCGACGGTCATTTTAACGACCGGCCAATCCGCGGGGGTGATTTGTCGCTTTCGGACCAAGTCCAAGGTGTCAATGTGATATGCCTTGGACCGATATCGAGACAGATCACGGCTAGTTGCCTCGGTTACGTAGTTTCTCTCGTCGAACGTTCTTGCTTGCAAAAACAAAATCGGTTCCTACTTAAAAGACTTGGTAGTTACCTCGATCGGTTGCAATCAAAGGAAGCTGACGAACTCAGCCGGGCAATTGGTACATGAGTGTGTACACGAGTGATGCAGGGTGACATGGGAGGATCACCTTCGTTATGACTCTGACGATGACGAGCAGGTGCCAACAGATCATGTGCGTATTATCAAGGTAAGCCTTTCATAATCTCATATTACTGGACGGATCGTGCCCACTTTATCTCCCAACGACCTTCTCAAGATACGCAATCATCGGCAATATCACTAGAGCAATTACTCTCTCTCTCTCTCTCTCTCTCTCTCTCTCTCTCTCTCTCTCTCTCTCTCTCTCTCTCTCTCTCTCTCTCTCTCTCTCTGTGTGTGTGTGTGTGTGTGTGTGTGTGTGTGTGTGTGTGTGTGTGTGCTGACTTAGAGATCGAAAAAAATTTTGGGGTACAGATGCCATTCATCTCAATCGTCTGATTATGTGATTGGACAACCAGATGACACTGTCAATTCTAAACGAAGATTTAGTGTTTCCAAACTCGGAACATCAAACCTAAGTTCGACGTAATTTCTGGCAAGAATAAAGTGACACACCAAGTGGCAACAAGTGTGACACCATGGAGTTTCGCCAGTAACTTAAACATCCAAACAGAACAGACATTCGGGCTGACAAGTTAAAACCTAGGATTTAAGAGCACGCCACGGAAAACCATCGAATCGTATATGGCCGGCCCCCATTTGGCCATCGCATAATCTCCCTCTCTCACCTCTCGGTTACCGTGTGCGGCCGTTGGATCAAGACCAACGTTATTCCTCGAGGGCCTATTTGATAGCGGATTAGAGTGAGAAAACAGATGAGAGAGAGTTGATGAGCCCCACCGCTCTCCTCACACACAAGGAGACTAACCGGGTCGGTCGATTGCGCTAACCCTGCCCAATTAGCAAAGCTACCCCAAAAACTTTCATTGGAACAGCATAATGGGATCGTCCAAAAGACAAATGAGCTCTCTGTAGATACAGCAACACATGGTTGAGCCAGTACCGGCTGATGGCGGCACCTTGCAGGGCGTACCTGCCACCCACGCCACCCCAACACAGCCCGCAATCCCAACATTAAATATAAGCAAACCATCCAAAAGTTTCAGGGTGTGCCAACCCCGCCCCCTTCTCACCTAGGAAAAGAAGGTACTCTAACCCCAATGCAGGTTCCCCATGACCTGACAACTATCAATTTCCTTGTTCATCCCACCATCCTTAAACTGGATGGGCTTCCGTGCTACTAAACCACAAGCCCCACCCCCTGAATCCACACATGTTCCCTCACATACCATGCCAAGAAACAAAAGAAAATAAAAGACCAGCTACTGTCTCCATACCCATCAGAATGCTAATTATCTGTTTTATAAGACATGTGGATTCATCTGGGGTAGGGGGGCAGTCAAATCTCCACCACTCACTTGGATCTCGAGGCAGTCAGGCAGGCAGACAACGAGGCTGGCATGCCCTCCCCCCCCCAAAAAGCAAGCCCCTTCCCAAATGAATACCCCTCTCCAAGAGGCCAGAAGGTACCTTCTGCTTGCCTCTTTTTCGACCAGCCATCTATATCTATACTCGGACGCCCAACAAGCAGCATCCAAATCACAAAAGTCAAGGAATCCATCCACGAGCCAGGATCAGCGTGCAGACTCGGAGGGTGAAGGGCATTCCTCGGACGCCGGCGCCATGAGCAACAACAGCAAGGCCAGCCACGTTCAAGTCGCTGCGTTCACCCACTGGAGGCTCGAGGGAAGTAGACTTGACACCGAAGCGGGGCCAGATAAAAGTCACGGATTGCAGCCACGGTGTTCCATTCCATCACCACTGCGCTCTCCAGGGGCTGCCACATCAACATCCCAATCAGAAATCCTGCCGTAGGGAATGGAAGATGATGGATCATCCTCGACTCAGGAGTGTATCATAGGAGTGTTAACACCACTCATTCTTAGGACGTATGTCTTTGAAAACATCATTTTTGTTTTCGTCGGAGAAAGGATTAGTACAAGAAGTTACAGTTTGTTTTCAGAAGCAGTGGGTTGCCAACTTCATACAAAGAATTTTAGCTAGTGTTACACACAACAGGATATACGCACAACAGGAATGTTAATCACATTTCATTTTTTTCAAAAATCATCTTTTGGACTTCGCTGCGATTGCCCAGCTGGTTTGCGCTGTTGCGGAGGAACGGAATTCTCATCTTGGAAATCTGAGTTACTACTAGATGGCTTCGCACCAATGGCGATTAGGTTTTTGAGCCAGGCTGCTTGGAGCTTAGGAATGCCTCTGTTGGAATTACTTGGGGACTCCGGTGCACTTGGTGAAGCCACACCCATGACGAACCTGTAGGCCACCCTGCTTGCCGAGACAATTTCTGTTTTGGCCTGCCTTAACTGCAGTTAACACAAGCGAAATGCTAGACAATGTTGAGCAATAAAACAAAGCCGACTACAAGCCACATCATAGTATGGTCTGACATTGAGAAACAGAAACTGGTAGCACTTCATTCTTATCACTTCCCAGTCTCATGTAATAAAGAAGAAAATGAATACTGCCGTAAAAGCGGATGCAGGGAATGATTCAGTTAAAAATAAATAGATAAATAACAACTAGATTAATGCAATAAATAAACATCTTGAAGGAATTGACTTGCATGGAAGTACATCTTCTGAGATCTGTAGCGACCCAACAAGCAGACCCATTATTGGCAAATAATCTAACATGTTTCTCCAGATCAACCCCTTGAACTTGTCTTCGTTTGTTAACTCAACCCCTGAATTTTCTTCATTTGTGACTTTGTAGATATGAGAAATAGAATACTCGAAGGAGATAAGGAAGGAAGGCAAACTCGGGTATCGGGATCGGATCGGCAGATCCCACCCGATCCCGAAACGATCCTGGCAAGTCCAAATGTTGAGGTTAATTGTATGTTCACAGTTTTACAGGGGGTTTTAGATAAATGTATTTCACATTACTCTTTTACCCATTTACCTTTTTCTCTCCACTCCACAGACTCAAGAGCCCACCTTTTTGAGGAGAACAAAGGCGGAGGAGGAGGGGGAGGAGGAGGAGGTCGATGGCGGCAGGTGGTCACGATGGTGGCATCGATGGCGGAGTTCCTCCCTCCTTCCACAGCAGCAGTGGCGACAGAGTCCAAAGCAGCCTCCCTTCTTCCGGAGCTTCAGTGGCAGCGGCAGCAGGGCGTCGACAGTGGCAGGGCGACTGCGGAGGAGGAGGAGGTCAACGACGGCGGCAAGTGGAGGCACCGCCAGTGTCATCAACAGGCAAGTGCTTTTTTTTATTTTTTTCTCTTCTTCCTCCTCCAACGATCCGCTTGTTCTTCTCCCCTCTATTTTTTTTAAAAAACCTGGGATCAATCCAAATCGGTCGAGATCTACCGATCTTGCATGGGGATCGGCCGATCCAAGTCCGATCTCTGTCCGATCCCTCCACTCCAATCGACTCCCAAGGAAGAAAAGGGATCAGAGGGCTCGGGATTGGGTTGGTTGGGCCTAAAACCAATCGGATCGGCCGATCCCGACCGCTCCGATCCGATTCTTCCTTCCTTGGTGATAAGTTGATAAAAGAATATTATCATGAATGACTACATCCCTAAAATGCAATAAAATTTTGGAGATGCATGTGATGCACAACATTTGGAGACATAAGAACAGGTTCAACCCTCAAGCTTGTTCGAGAAAATGATTCTTTCAAGCACTTGTATCTTAAACAGAAAACTGAACATTTAAATGCAATGCAACCTAAAGACTAAAAAATGGAGTCTGATCCCATCTCCTACTCACCCCTTGAAATTTTAGCAAGTTGTTTCGTCCCATCATTTATTCCCTGGAACACTCTTGGTCCATCCATTGATGTAAGGATTAAGATCTAGTCATGGTGATACAGCAAAGAAAAGGTCTCCTATAAAATGACGAATCATGAAGACAAAAGGGGTCATACTTAAAAACATTTTTCATGTCTGTACCAACCATGGTTCCCCAGATCGGCCGATCCAATCGGTTTCCAGACGAACCAACCCGATCCCAATTCAAGATGGACCGGCCGATCCGATCGGTTTCCAGGCGAACCAACCCGATCCCAATTCAAGATGGACCGATCCAACAGTGGGATCGGTGGGATCGGGACGGATCGGCTTGGGATCAGCCGGATCGGCCGATCCCGCCCATGATCTCATTTGAATTTCAAAAAAAATGGTTTTGGGGGGAATGCCAACCAAAGGTCTTTGGTCCTTGGAACATTTTGACCAGGATTTCACTCTCACACACACCCTTTCACTTTCTTCTCTTCTCTTTCACTCTCCTAGGCTCCTTCCTCTCTAAGTCTCCTTCACATCTCTCTCTCTCACACACACATACACACTCACTCTCTCCCCTCTCAATCTAGGTTCCTTGTTGCAGGAAGATCATTGATCCAGAGTGATTGGTGTTAGAAGATTGCTTCTAAACTCAACTAGGATCATTTTCTCCAAGAGATTTTCAAAGGTAAGTCTCTCTCTCTCTAGAAGTACTTTCTCTCTTCTCAGAATTAGGCTTAGGGGGTGAATTTTTTTCTGTTTTTATTATTTTGTGGTCCCCTTACATTGTTTATCACCCCACCATAGTTCCCCTCTCTCTAAGACTCTCTCTCTATAATTATTTTCTCTCTCCTCAGAATTTAGCTTAGGGGTGCTTTTTTTCTATTTTCATTATTTTGTGGTCCCCTAACATTGTTTATCACCCCACCATCGTCCCCCCTCTGTCTCGGACTCTCTTTCTCTCTATATAATTATTTTCTCTCTCCTCAATTTAGCTTAAGGTGATTTTTTCTGTTTTCATTATTTTGTGGTCCCCTAACATTATTTATCACCCCACCATGGCCCCCCTCTCTCTAGGACTCTCTTTCTCTCTCTATAATTATTTTCCATCTCCTCATAATTTAGCTTAGGGGTGATTTTTTTCTGTTTTCATTATTTGTGATCCCCTAACATTGTTTATCACCCCACCATGGTCCCCCCTCTCTCTAGGACTCTCTCTATAATTATTTTCTCTCTCCTCAGAATTAAGCTTAAGGGTTTTTTTGGTTTTCATTGATGAAAGGTGGGACAAAACTCTCCACCATGATCTTCATGCCACAGGTATTTGCAAAACAAAATGTCTATATATATATCTATTCTCCTATCTTAAGTCATTATTGACACAACTCTTCCAATCTACCGGTTACTTTTTCAACTCACGGTATCAATATGGTCCAAATGTGAAGAATGATGATGAGATCTTAAATGGGACAAAGAATGTCATTCGATGTATGTCGATGACGAAGATCCGGCAATTGCATGCAACAAGATGCAGGACTACAGGCTTAAACCGACTCATTTTTCAACTCATCAAGCACAAAGGGCAATGATGTTACTTAGCCCCGGTAAATTTTATTATTGACATCTTTAGACTTCTTTTTCATTGGTCTAAGTCTTGCACATCATATTCATCTACTAATTACAAACTTTTAATATGCAGCTAATTGGTGGATGAATTATAGCAAGGCCCGTGGATATGAGGATCTAGGATATGTTGTTGTCCGGGTCTTAAGCCAAACAACATCCACATCTGGGTGTAAGAGAAATTGGTCCACTTTCTCTTTAAGTCATACAAAGCAAAGGAATAGGCTCACATCATCAAGGTTGGAACAACTTGTGTTTTGCCACTACAAAATGCGGTTGAAGATAAAGAACCTCCAACGGATCCAAGAAGGACAAAAGGAAGAAGCAAGGTGAAGAGATGAAGCTATGGGATGGCCTACCACACAACCTACAACAACCGAAGAGCCCATACAGTTGGATGACATTTTTGATGAAGAGAATCCTCTCCGCTCATGGGTCGATGAAAGAGTGACAATGGGTGAACCAGATTTTGATCCAAATGATCGAGCTTGGGGTGAAGGTGAGTTAGATGATATTCCATTATCAGCAACATTTCAACTTCCAGTCAAAAAAATGCACAAAGGCAAATCAATGAAGAAGACCACCTCAGAGAGTACAAGTAGAAATCCCATGGACATTGCTGATTTGGACACCATAGAAGAGGGGGATGAAACGCCTTCTCCAAATGACACCGTTGTTTATCAAATATCGAATGATTCCCCTTCAGCTAGCAGTCATAATGATAATGATGATCCTAGCCAAGGTGGTACAGATACAGCCATTCATTCCCAACAATCAAGGTCGGCCTCCAAGGGGATTGTATTCACAGAAAAGCAACAATTCAGCTATGCTACACAAGATAGGGATCATAGTTGCAGGAGAACAAAAGACATCTCAGCTGGAAAAGGGAAGTAAAAAGTGAAGTATGTGCATCCACTAGGAACAACACTTGAACAAAGCATTGAAGACACGGGCTACAATCCAAACTTCATGCCTTATCTGCAGAATCGGTTGAGGAAGAAGAAGGCCATGAAAGAAGAGTTCCTTCGAAGGGCAAGAGAAACAAGTGAAAATTATGGCCAGCCTAAGTACTCCAACATATCATCTCCTGCATAAAGTTTGTAGACTAACTTTGTTCTTACTTTACATTTGAAAGTACTTGAAGACTTATATATCTTCCAATCTTAATTGCTGCTTCTTTTACAAGAGGGGATTATGCTTTCCCTGCAGGTTATTATGGTTATCCCGCCTCTGACGTATCTTACTCGAGGAGAATATTATGAGTATGCTATTTATCCATCATATTCAAACACATCATCACAACAATCAACTGGGGATAACTACCAAGTCCCCGAGATCCCCGGTTGCACCCCTATCATGACAGTGTACACCAACACCGAGGAGTATAATCGGTATCTCATGGACTACCAACTCATGTATGCCACGTACATGTCATGGAATGACTATGTACAATATGTAGAAAACCCTTTCAATGTTCGCCTTCAATGAATGAAAGGTAACTATCTCATGAAATCATTGCATCATTTGAGTATGCCACCTATTTCATGAAATGATGAGCATATGTCAACTATTTCACATTAAATTTGATATAGAACTATGTTATAACAGTTTTTCCATTTTTCCAGATTTTTTGGAAGTTTTTTAAATTTTTTTGGTCATTTGTATCCCTGGTCGAGTCAGCTGGCCTGACTCATTCGGGATCGGTCCGGGATCGACCGAATCAGCCGATCCCACCGATCCGGATCGTTTTTGGGACCGGGTGATCCGATCCCCGATTCTGCCAACCTTGGTACCAACCAATAAACCTTGATCACCAAACTCAACTCTTACTTCAACGAGACAAGGTCAACTCTATTTCCCTAGTCTTTTCCATGCTGACCTCAACACGATAGTTTGAATCTTGAACAAAAAGCTTACATGTTGCATCTGATATTAAAACCACTCAAGTGTATCAAATAAAAGCTTTACATGATGACGTTATGTTACAAATCGCAAGGGAGAATGTTAGTGTTTCTCATATGGAAATTACTAACAAAAGGTATTCAATTTATATATACAAACCCGGAAAAAGGATGAAAACTACGTAGACTTGACACATTGATAAGCCATGGTCATATCATTGCATAACTGAGCTAGGTCCAGAATCCATGCTAAATCCCAAGTCCTAACAATATCTATAAATCCCATATCCATTATCCCCACTATGCCATTTCCAACAAAACTTCCCAAGTCTTCAAGTATTTTTCTGGCAAATTAATTTCTTGTCATAACCACAGAAGTAAAAAAATGCAAACTTCACATATAGATTGGGCAAATATTATAAGGAATCCCCACCTTCAATGCTGTGGTCCCTGCAATTTCCATGGCAGTATCACCAGCATTAGCAAATCTATTAACCCAAGCTGCAAAAGAACAGGAAATATTAAACAACATTTTCTTTCCCAGGGGAAAAAAAAAGTAGGGGCATAAGAGTTCAGTAATAAAATGCCAGGAGTGCTTGACTGAAAATTCTAGTCAATTTGTACCGCTCCAGTAATATTCTTGTTAAAAAGATACTGTAACTGAAAAAGGGTTATTCTAGTGCTCTGTCCCTTTTGCTTAACAAATTAAATAGAAACAAATCCTCCAAAGAAGAAGACAATACGTCATCCCCAGTGAAAGGTAAAATATGGCAATCACAAGCACTAGTATTCCAAGCATTCACAATTGATATGGAGGAAACTGCATAATATTTCTATAGAAACAGCTAATAATTAAACAATAATGATGCACAATAATTTTATGGGTGGATATTGCCCTGATGTGAGTAGAAAACACGTACCCAGGTGTTCACATGATTTGGTGAACAAAGTTCCGTGCTAGCCATTGAAATTTAATTAAAATTATAACTAGAAAACCTACGACTGTTTTAACAAACAAAATGGGCATCAAAAATCGTGCAGAGTACATGCATGGGCACCTCAAATTAACTAGTTTTGCAGCTGCAAGAAAATATTTTCAGGCAATAGGCAGTGATACTTCTTGTATTCACAATCTGGTCAACTTATATTTTTCAAATTAAAATTTTATCTAGAGATATTCTGATTTTTTCTAGCAAATGTTTAAAAGCAGACCCTATAAGCAAAGAGCAGTTGGTGATACTTTTTTCTCTGGAGAACCTACATCCCTATCAGTCATATGATCAGGTTTTGTTTTTATTCTAACTCTAGATATGTTTCTCAAACACTATATATTGGTCTACATGTATCATAAGTCAGAAGGTATTCAAGAAACAGTTATATCCTCTATTTAAGGCACTATGTCAACCCCCAAAGGTCATAAAAGAGTTTTTCTCTTGCCAATAACCACCTCACATATAGCATAGTTTGGAAATATCCCGTAAAATGAGCATACTTAGACTTAAAAGATGTATGATTACTGTATATTCAAATAACCCCCTGCCAGTTCATCAAAACAGGGGGTTATATAGTAAACATATGGAGGTTATTCTACAAACACTCATCTTGTGGGGGTTTTTCACAATGACGTATTCCTCTGGGCTGCATGCAGAAAACCCGATATAAAATTCTGTCTTCTAGTCAATAATGAATCAATGATGGAATGACAATTTTTCCCTCAAGTACTCACGTATGTGGAGCCATCCATAAGTAGAATTCTTAGTTAATGGTGAAATTACAAGGGTCAATTGTTAGCTCATAGTTGTCGGTGTTCAAGGAAAGCAAAGGCAACGGCCCACTGCCTTACTGCTTAGGAAACAAGGCAAGGTGCCTATGCATGCCTAGTTCATATAACTCAAGAAAACTACTCGTCTACATTTTCTACCACACAAACTCTATCTTTAGTTGATAAAAACAAGTGATATTCACAAATATTCAGCAGACACCTGTGTAAAAATCAAAAATGGAATAACTGCCAAGCAATAACAAATTAACAAAGAGAAAATAAATAGGAACTTTTCAATCAAGATGAGAAATTTAACCTTGAAATTGATATTCAAATAATCATCCCATGCACAAAAAGAAAACATAAATGAGAGCCATTTCTAAGTAAACAATTTAACAGACCAATATAATAATATCATAACTTTTTATTTGTCAATCATCAAACATATTCACAAAATCATACTTGGTTCAAAAAGGCCAAATTAAAAAAATATGAATCTAAATCTTAACACCAGAATGGCCCTCTTCTAATACCACCACCAGACACTATGAACATTCACATTGAAACCCAAGAGCATGCTGCGGCCTCCCGTAGACTCCGGTGTGAACCGGATCCCCCTCAGGAGTATGGGCCACTGGAGACTGGCCGATGCTTCATAGGGAACAGGAGTCGCCCATGAAGAACAGCGATGCTACAGGTGTGGTCTTCAAGGGCCCCTGCAGAGAGCCTGTAGGCTTCTGGTGGCAGAGCTCCAGCAGACCCTTCATCGTCAGCAGGCAAGAAGCGGTGGCATCTTCGACCCCCGATGCTCCTTTGCAGAGGCGGTTTGGGGCAAATCAGGGAGGCAGCCCACAGGGGAGACGAGGTGGGCATGCCTGGTGTCCGATCCGGTGCCCAATGAGGTCGTGCAGGGTAGGCTGCAGTGGTTGAGGAGATACTTGAAAGTGGTGTCGGTGGAAGGAGGACCTGATGCAGCAAGGGTGAAAGTGGTTCTAGAGGGAGGGCAAAGCTATTCACAGGGCTGGGAGGTGCTTCAGATGGGGACCAGTTTCCTGGCAATAGGCCGGAGTGAAGAGGAGGCAGAGGCGTGGATGAAGAACTAGTTCGCGGTGTTGACGGCCGTGGTGACTATACCACGGTGGCACTGCCCAGGCGCGAGCTCACTGTCGCGGGAAACTAACCAGCTAACAGCGACAGGGGAGTAGGGGGGCCTTTAACGGAAGACGAGGAAATCATCCCGGGCACACTCGGGTCAGAGGAGGGCAACTCCAAAGAAGAGGAAGTAGAGGAGAGGGGCAGGCTGGGTAAGGAAGAGGTAAGGGAGCTGATGAGGGTAGTGGAGAAGATGACGGAGCACACATGAGAGAGTTGACCAGATGGATTCCTTATGGTTTTCTTCTAGAAATATTGGGATATTATTAAGGAGGGCCTGATCCAAGCATGAGGAGAGTTCCAGGAGGGTAGAGCTCATTTGAGGGACATCAACAAAACCCTCTTGATCCTCATGCCTAAGAAACTAGGTGCACAAGACTTCTTGGAATTTAGACCCATCAGTAGGCTGAATAGTTCATACAAAACTATCACTAAGCTGTTGGCCAGGAGGCTAGACAGGGTGATTAGCAGTGGTCAGTGGACATCAAGAGGCTTTCATCAAGGGACGACATATTTAAGAGAACTTCCTAGTTTCTCATGAGTGCGTATATGTCATGAAAACGAAGAGGAAGAAGGGGATAGTGCTGAATCTGCATTTTAAGAAGCCATATGACAGTGTCAATTGGTATAGTGCCTACTGCAGACCTTGGCAAAAATGGGATTTGATCAGAGATAGATTGGGTGGATCCAAGCGTGTATCTCCTCATATTCCTGTGTTGTCCTTGTTAATGGGCAGCCCACTGCATCCTTTCATAGTGACAGAGGGGTCCGACAGGGAGACCCTATGTCCCCCCCTCTTGTTTGTTCTAATTGGACAGATTTTGAGCAGGATATGAATGAGGGCTGAAAGGGCAGATTTCATCAAAGGTTTCCAGGCTGGGCACCACAATGTTGGCATCAATCATCTACAGTATGCTGATTACACCATTCTTTTCCTAACAGATGATAAGAGCTAGTTGTATGATGCCAGGTTGATGCCAGAGCTACTGCAGGAGATCAGTGGACTGAAAGTGAACTACAGCAAAAGCCGTATAGTTGGGATCAACATAGAGGCGAGGTCACTCAGGAGAGCAGTATTTATATGGGGCTGTCAGATAGGATACTTTCCTTTCTCCTACCTAGGCTTACCACTGTCCCCAGGGGCACTTCACTATAGTGATTGGCAGGCAATTGTGCAGATGTATGAGTCAAGGCTTGTAAGATGGAAGACGAGACTCCTCTCTTATGGG
This sequence comes from Amorphophallus konjac, assembly GCA_022559845.1. Taxonomy (NCBI): domain Eukaryota; kingdom Viridiplantae; phylum Streptophyta; class Magnoliopsida; order Alismatales; family Araceae; genus Amorphophallus; species Amorphophallus konjac. The sequence continues at coordinate 15,029,596 of CM040119.1, read as the reverse complement.
AGGAGAATGGTGCTATGCAAATTAGTGCTTGACAGTCTCCCTATATACCACCTTTCCATGTTCAGAATCCTCAAAATTGTGACCAAGAAGCTAGAGTCCATTCAAATTAGATTTTTCTAACATAGCAATGGAGACAATGGCAAGGGTTAGCATGACATCTCATAGGGTAGAGTTTGCAAAAGCAAGGAAACATGAGGCATGGGCATCAAGAACATTAGAGATTTCAACATGGCACTACTATGCAAATGGTTGTGGAGACTTGAGAAGGAAGACAACAGGCTATGGCTGTAGCTTGTTAGGCAGAGATTATAGCAAGGCCAGAGTTTGGCATTTGTCACTAGCATCTCTGCACAATGTCTCGCCGATCCAGAGAGGCATACTTCAGTGCGGCGATATCATCAGATCGAGTGTCCGAGTCAGTCTAGGCAATGAACAGAGGTGCCTATTCTGGAAGGACAGGTGGTGCAGGGATTTCACACTAGAAGAATCTTTGCCAAAGCTCTTTTGCTATTTCAGTGGCACCCTTGACATCTGTGGCACATTTTTTTGATACGCAGCTATCTGGGGGCACTCGGACGCCTACCTTTAGGAGGAATCTTATACACAAAGAGATGGACCAACTGGAGGGTCTCCTATTATTCCTCCTAGACTACAGACTAGGGGACAGCAGAGCAAATAGGTGGGTGTAGAGATAGTGGGAGAGAGGCTTCTTTGTCGGATCTGCATACTCTCTCATTTCAGATGGAGTGTGCCACTACTTTGCCCTACAAATTTGGGTCCCCAAAGAGTCCGCTAAAAGTGAAGTTGTTGATATGAAAGATATCACATGGCTGGCTACCCACATGTGATAGAATTACCCCCTTTCTTCAAGATATACCCACCTTGTGCTACTTATGTAGGTAGGTGGAGGAAGACCTAAACCACCACTTTTACAGGATGCTCTTTCTCTAAGGAGGTATGGACTAAGATCGGCAATAGCATCCACCACTCCTTTAGCCCTTTTGAGAGTACGCATCACCTCCTCCTCAAATGGCACAAGAGGTGGGTCCTAAAGGGGGATAGATTCATCTGGTAGCCCATCCTTCACGCTACTCTTTGGGCATTGTGGGGTGAAAGAAACATCAGAATCTTCCGACGAAGGATAGGATGGTCTCCTTTGTTTGTGAGCAAGTGTGTGATTGGGCTAAGCATCTATGTAAACTGGAGTCTCATAACTCCTCTCCTTTCCTTTTGTTGGGGGGATAGCAAAGGACACACCGTCTCGGTGTGAATTTTTTTGTATAGGGAATTTGGGAACTAACTAACTATACTTGTATATCCCACTTTCTTTTTAAATTTAATACAAATGTGGTACTATCCACTTCTCAAAAAACTCTTAACGCCAGAACTCATGCCCTCATCAAGAGAAGCCCCCGCAAATTGGATCCCCAGAAGCTTTAACTCTTGTCACTGTCACCACTCATCAGTTCTCCAAACCTGCCTCTCATTTTTCCTCTAAGGACTGCAACCAACTGAAACAAGACAGATGATGCCCACACCAAGGCAGGCTGGGTATGCCCCAAGGCAGCCCAGGCATACCTTAACGGCCTAACCGAGTAGGTGCCAAGTCACCTTGGCCAAGTAGGCATCACCTGCAAAAATGGCAATTAAGATAACTTTAATATTCCCCTAAATCAACCATTTTCGTCACCTCCAGGCTTCCATCCACATCACCTGCATCCCTACTTCAAAGTGGCCGATGGAGCCAATTGGCTGCAGTCATCATTTATTAAGACGGGACTGCCGCTTGCAATGAACCAACATACAAGGGCTTTGAGTCTGGCTTCATTTTTGAAGATGTTGCTGCCTCTGATGATTCCATGGAAGATAGCTTGTGTCCTCATCTCTGTTCTCTGCTTGGTCAATGTGGCATTGTTGCAGAATGTTTTCAGGGGGAAAAAACAAGGCAAGCTCTTAGGAGAGATTTACAGAGGCAACTCCCTAGACCCCAACAAATAGAGAAGGTAGTTGCAAATGGGGTTAGGTCTAGTTGTCCCTCTCAAAACATATTTTAGAAGAGAAAGTGTTGAAAAAGATGTAGCCAAACCTATGTTATCAAAGGCGGCGGAGGCGATCGCCTAGGCGAGGAGGGAAGGCGAGGCAGCCACAAGTCACCTCGCCTCCACCTCAATCACCTCAATCCGGCCTCATGGGCCCGGCCCACCTCCACAATATTGAGAGCGTGGCCCTCTCTCACGACCCTCTCCTCACCAATTACAGTAATACCCTTAGGGCACCACAAATCACCTATTATAGTAATACCCTTAAATAATTTTTTTCTTCCAAGGGGCGGACCCCGCAAGGGGTGCTGCCCCCTTGACCCCCGCGATCTGAGCGTGCAGGTAGATCCACAGTGACAATCCCACTCGGAGTAAGATCCAACTCTCCAACTGAAACCTTCCAACTGAGTTCAAGCTCCACTCTTCAACACGCACATCCCAACTCGTTTGATTTTTTGTTTAAATTTGTTTAGATTTGTTGTCAATTTTATTTAAAATTTTTTGATTTTAGGAATGAATGAACTTAGGAGGTTCATTGTTTTATGTATGTATTTTTGTGATATTTAGACATATATTTATATTTCTAAATTATATATATTATTTTAATAAAATATCGCCCTCAAACGCCTCAAACGCCTAGCCCATCACCTAGGCATTTGAGGCATGAGGCGACCCCTTGGTCGCCTCGGTTGCCTCTCACCCCTAACTACATAGAACCAAACACCTATTACCTCTTAGCTTTGGACACTCCTCTAGTCATATTCATGGTTAAGGCTCCATTGAAAGTCCCCTCCCCTTTTCACAGCTCCTCATGGATACATTGCAGAGAATAATTCACCATCTACTCACAGAAGATCACTTTGTGGAGACCTTACATTCATTCTTCCTCTTTTTCACCTTCAACTAAACGCCTCAACATGTGCTTCAAGTTATGTCACTTAGCAGTCTACAATTTGAGGTATAATTTCCTCAATGTCGTCTAGGATGCACTATATGACAACATTAGATTGGATCACACCACCTCCTCAAGATGAAGTACAGTTGCATTCTAGGGTGAATTATGATTATCTTACAAACCGAATACTCAAACATTCTAGAAATTTGCTCCTTGAGAAAAATGAGCCATTACAAAACCATGATTTAGTTATTTTAGAAAGATCTTTTCCAAAAAAAGAGTTCAGAAAGTTAAATATTACCATCTTTGCTATGACATTAGTTTAAAATAACCAAAGGATATTGTGGGAGAGATCTTTTTTCATCATTTGTATATTTGATTTTCTTAAGGTTATATGAGTTCTAATGTTGAACCAAGGTGACTCAATATCTCCGTGTGCTTTGGCCTTCAATTCTCCATAGAAGTAGAAAGGGAAGTCAAATGGGGATTTCAAGGAGTTGGAATGGTCTCTACATTAATTTGGATCAAACCTGTAGATGCATGCATAGGACCTCTTGCATCGATCAAATGATCGGACACCCTTAATCATCATTAATAATGTCTTGGAAATGAAATCAGTCACAGAAAGATATGCGAGTTCAAATGAGGTCACGTGGTTTGGATTTGAACCCAAAAGTTATAGCATGCTGCTGGTTAGTCCATCAAAAGTTGAAAAGGCTCTTTTAACAGGTTTTGAGTTGAAGACTGGGTGCTCATATTTACATGGAAAACCATGAAAAGGGAGATCAATCTTAGGTGAGCTTTGAGTTATCAGAACTAGGCATGGGACATTGACGGGCATTTTTGGGATTCATGATGAGTTGAAATCATCTTGCAGCATTAATGCCCATTGGAAGGGAGTCTCTTGGAAATGATTTCTTGCTGTTTATCAATTGTTTCCGACTTTTAGTGTTCATTGTTAGCGTAAGGGTGCATTAGGTATAATCTAAATGCTTTGAGCCACTTTAGAAAAGTTTTTGGTATTAAGGAATCTTGGGAAGCTTTTAGAGTGATGTTGGATTTTTGTCATCTAAAAAGAAAATTATCTTGGGTCACCCCCCCTCCTCTCCTCAAGTTTGTTACAGATTAAGAAAGGTGAATTTGCTACCTTAATTGGGGGCTTAAGGAAGGTGTTGACCACTCAATGCACAATATGGGGGAGGTGAAAGATCACTTAGGCTCACCACTGCAAAGGAAGGTGACCAGAACCCACCGGAGGGCATCGAGGGAGGTGACCGGACCCTCTATCCCCTACGGGGTGAATCAACACCCAGTTTTGCAGTTATCAGCCCGTGGTGAATTAACACCCAGTCTCCTCCGGGGTAATCAACATCCAGTCCAGGGTGAAATGGGCCTCACAGTCCCTCCGGAGTGAAATGGGCCTCACAGCCCCATCCAACTGCAATCAAGGCACCCCCTCTGCCCCTCCAGGGTGAATTGCAGTGAGGGCAACCCCTCAGAGGTGAAATGGACACCCAGTCGCCTCACGAAATACCCCCTCCGGATGAACTGCCCCACAGTCCCTCCGGGGTTAAATGGCACTCCAAGCAAGTAGTCGGTCCCTCCGGGGTGAATTAACACCGTCCAGTCAAGCCCCGTCCGGGTGAACTGCAGTGAAGGCAACCCCTGAAATGCACCCCCTCTACTCCTCCGGGGTGAACTGCGGTGAGGGGTGAAGTGGACACCCAGTCACCTCACGAAATACCCCCCTTTGGGGTGAACTATCTCACAGTCCCTCCGGGGTTAAATGGCCCTCCAGGCAAGCAGTCGACCCCTCCGGGGTGAATTAACACCCTCCAGTCAACCCCCGTCTGAGGTGAACCACAATGAAGGCAACCACTCCCGGGTGAAATGGACAGTCCGAGGTGAACCGTAGGCGTAGGGAACCCCTCCGGGGTGAAATAGATAGTCCGGGGGTGAAATAGATATTCCGGGGTGAACCGCAGGCATAGGGAGCCCAATAGATATTCCAGGGTCAACAGTAGGCGTAGGGAGCCCCTCCGGGGTGAAATGGATACCCAGTTAGCAATCCGGGGTGAACTGCAGGTGAAGGGAACTCCGGGGTGAAATGGAGGAGGCTACAAGGGTGAAACGAAGGTGGCGGAGGGTGTAGTCACCCTCTCAAAGCCTCCCCCCCCCCTTGGGGGTTCCGGTCACCTCCCTTGGTGATGGTGAGTTTAAGGGACTTATCACCTCCCCCATGTTTAACGCATGACTCTGGTGAACCCTTGGGGGTCCTTTTTCACCCCGGTGGAGTCGTCCGAGGTCATTTGATCCCGAGACTCCCAGTCGGGCACACCGCCCTCCTCACTGGGGTCATTTGACCCCAGTCCTTTTTTTTCTAAAAAGGAGAAAAATGGGGAAAATCCACTTTGTCAATGTGGGGTTCAAAAATCAACCTACCTTGTCAAGGTGGGGTCCAAAACTCAACCCACCTTGTCAAGGTGGGTCCGATACTTTCTATATATACCCCATGAGTCTAAAAGGGAAGGATACACGGAGGGAAAGACACACGAAATATAAGACACGAACAAGGACAAGATTCAAGGAGCGAGGAGTTTTGTTCTTCTGTTTGGCCCACTCTAAGGTATGAAAAAATAAATATCTCGGGTCTTGTATTTATGCCCTTGGGAGCTATGTTTGGTCATTTTCTATGCATTTGGACGACAGAGTAACGTAATTTCTCAAATTGATCAAGAATTACAGAAATGTCCTTTCTAAAATCGCAAGAAAACTCGTAAGTCTTGTAATTACAGTTATACCCTGCAAGTTTCTTAAATTGTGACTATGCCACTACATCCTACATTTGTGCGGAGGCTTTTCGTATAGTCGACCATCTACCAACAACTTTTTGTATTCACACAAATTATGAATATGTCAACAATGCTTGTGTCTTTGTGTAATTGCATATAAACTTCGACTACCAGCGAAATTATGTATATACCCCTACTTTACTAGGGATGACTACGTGTGCATTGTTCCTAAGCTATGAACTTGCACTTATACCTGTGGGTATTGTCTATGTTTGTACCCAAGCATCGTCAAAACCTCGCCCCTGGCCTTTGGAGATGAAATTACTAAAATACCCATGGAGTTCAGAAATGGTCAAACAACCTCCAAACCTTCTAGAAATTACCCGAGTGTCCCTGGAAGTTAGAAAGAGTGCCCATACACTCACCCAACCCAAAAATTGCGTAATGCCCCTAGCTTGGCCTCAAATTACTAAAATATCCCTAGAATCTCCCCCAAAAAAAATACCACAATACCCCTGAGGTCTAGAAACTATCTGGACGCCCTAATGTCTCTGGCATCCTAAAAATTACAAATATACCCTCAAATCATAGGGTTTTGCCTAACCAAACAAGGCCTTTGATCAAACCCTAATTTCATCAATACTTGTCGTTGTATAGGGGAGTTAATCGTGAGCAACGCGAGTATGCCCTTAGTGTCAGGACCTATGAAAGGAACTCTAGAGTTTCTTCGACAATTAAACAAGAGTGTTCTGACTTTATGTCGATGTAAATCAACACTGACTACAGTCAGTGGGGAGAAGTCCCACACTCGAACAAAAACTGTTTGATCAAACCAAACCCACGGAATAAACCATGCACAGGCTATCTAAACAGCCTCATACGTGCACCGGAATAAATTTCCCTTTTCTCCGAGAAGGTCAAAAATTCATACCCAGCTCTTACCACATGAGAAAATTCCATGACCAAAAGACTGGCACGCTCGGTAGGACCTTTCTCGCCTTTCTTCTTCTTATCTAAGAAGTCTCAAACCATTCTCAAGGTTCTAATTGCCCCTCTTCCTTTTACAGGACAGGAAGAGGAGGGCAGTCGTTTGCTCACTTGCGTGCTCACTTGTGCATTCGCACACCACTTCGCTCATGCTGAGCGCCAACAACAACAACAAGGGGACGATGGCAGCCGTTATCTACAGACCACAAGTCATCGCCAACCACGCCAGGTTTGGCTACCTAGCGACCCCGATCGTCTTCAGCAACTTTCCGACAGTAGTCGAGGGTTCCCAACCCTCGACCCCAACTACTGATCGAGTCTTCTCGATCAACTAAGTCATTGTTGGCGTCACTCCTGCTCAACGGGGGCCATGCCACGGCCGCAAGGGTACAAATCCCGTGACGGCCACCATCAACACCGCTCCTGCTCAACAGGGACAGCATCACAGCCGCAAGGGCATCAAGCCTGTAGTGGAACCATCTCGTTCCGACAAGACCGTTATTGTCAGAAACATTTGCATCCGGCTCGATGGAGGCGAGCCGACTATGTCTCGGGACCGCCACGTCCCAACCATATCCACCTCCAACCGCTTCGAACTTCTTCGGCAAGTCTAAGAAGCGGAGGTGGAATCAAAGAAATCCAACACACCGGCAACAAACTGGGGTCAAATGCGTCAACCCAAATCCACAGCTCCCTGATCAAAGTCAGGGGACAACCCAACAGAGGAGCATCAGCTCCAAATGAAGAAAATATGGGTCACCAAGGAGGAGGCCTGAGTTATCAAGCGGGCAAGATCAGAAAGGCCTTTCTGCATGTTGGACCTGCAACAAATATGAAGTCCGACAAATACTGAAGCCCTGACCTCCTCGAAGTCCCAAACTCAACGTTCGCGAGGGCAAAAGCGCTGAGGAGTCTACAAGCAGACTCAGCCAACCTCCCCGTGTGCCAATTCAACGCATACAAAGGTAGCCTACTCCACACATGCTTCACAGTCCCGAGTGTTTGTTTTGAAAGACTAGGGATGGCGTCCAAGCCTGGAAGACAACCACCCAAGAAAATGAGGTTGGTTCAGGTGACCAATGGCACAGTCAAGGTGTTCACCTGCTATACATCCTCCGTCGACAAACAGCCGAAAGATAGCTTGGGAGAGTTGAATCACCCTCTCCAGACCTTGAAGAAATCGAAGCTTGTCTCTCGAGTCTTTGCTCAAATGCAGCAAACAGCCGCCGTCGGAATATCTTAATCCGAGCAGGCACGGCTAGAAGAAAACCAAGATGATATCCATAGTGTCGATGCAGATAGCAATCCAGGACACGAAGGAGATCTTGGGAGAGGGGCTCGGACTTTCACGGTAGAAGAACTCTGGCGTGAAAATCAAGAATTGAAGAATCTCTTGCAAGCACTCTTGCGGGAAAAAGAGGTTCATATCCAACCGCAAGCAGTGCCCACTGGAGTGGAACAACAACCTCCTTCCATTCCAGTCACGGCTAATACTTTGGCTACCGCGACAAAACTATCGGTAGCAACGAAGTTTGAAGCTCCCCAAAACGGGGCTAACGTGTGATCATATGCCACTCCAGCAGCCGAAAACTTAATGGCTCAGAGACAAATGATCGAAAGGATTGTGGAGGTGAAGTTTGCCCAACATGGTGAGAGTATAGCCACCGTTGATTTGTACAGTGTGCCATATCCTCTCCACCATCAATTCAACAAACTTCCGCCAGACTATCCGAAAGTCCCAAAACTTCATAAGTTCAATGGACACAACTCACCACATGAACACCTGACCTACTACATGACGGCCATGGGCGAATTGACATTGGAAGAGTCGTATCTTCTTCGGTATTTTGCCACATCCCTGACAGGCACCGCCTTTCAGTGGTACTCTAGGCTGAAACCCAACTTAGTAGTTGATTGGGCCGACAGGCAGAAGAAGTTTGTCGACCACTTCCAAACGGTCGAACGCAAGGTTTCTCTTGCGAAACTTTGTGCCCTCAAACAGAGGAAGGGTGAAACAACGTTGGACTTCATCAAGCGATGGAGAGACGCCAGTATGTGTTGTGACAATCCTCCAACGCCTGAAGACGCAATCGTCATATGCCGCAAAGGCTTAGCGGCAGAAGTTAGTGAAAAGCTTATAGGGTCAAATATCAGAAGTTTCGACCAGCTAAACACGGTGACAGTGGACATTGAAATGTTCTTCGCCGACCACCCTACACATACTCCCGTCAAAGATAAATCCTCTAAGGATCGCCAAGCTAGCGGTAAGGAGGTAAATTCAGTCGACTTCTCTCCGACCAACGGAGATAAAGGGGAAGGAAAATGAAAGGGTAATGACAAAAGGCTCAATGCCAAGGCGACTGCCGTTGTATTTGCGGAGCGTATGAAAATGCCTTACTCTTTCAGAAAAGGGCATACAAAGATGCTCTTTGACTTGTGCATGAAGAAAAAGCTCATCACCTTGCCCGATCCGCGAAAGCCAGCGGAGGTGGATAAAACGGATGATCCTAACTATTGTGTGTATCACCGAAGGTTGAGTCATATCATCAGGGACTATTATGTTTTCAAAAATATAACAAAAGAGCTAATCCAGAAGTGCCTGATAAATATGTTGGGCCATTCGATCGACCCGCCACAGCCTCACGCCTGGAGTCGACCGAACCGGTCGGTCAATGTGATCCATATGATGGCAACCACCTCGGACTCAAATGCACCAGAGGCCAGGCCATCGAATCAACAGCCCGAAGCTAATTCCGGATCCTTCCCTTCGCAGATGCCCGAATGCCTAGCGGTGCGAAGGATCATTCAAAAGATTAGAAGAGAGATAAGGCAATTACAACAGCGAGAACGAGAGCTACTGTAATTCCTGAAAAGTGTCGACGAGTGGTTGGCAACTTTCCCCTTTGGGTCATTTGCCAGGGGACCTACTCCAACACACATGCAGGGGGCAGAGGCATCATCAACTACCCAGATACCTCCAATGTTGGAAGGATGGCTCTCTAAAGACTCTTCATATTCATCTGAGGATGAGGAACCAGAGAAATTATATTCCTTCCCTCACCACAAAGTCCTAGAGATTTTTCACGTGTCATCGTGAAGGGCTACTAGATCTTCCGATGTCAGAAAATGATGAAATGACAAGCACTATGCTGCAACTTGGCTATTGCTTATATCATCAGACAATAATAGGCCATGCCATCCAAGATTGCCATGTCTTTAAGGACACTGTGGAAGACTTGATCAACTAGGGTGTGATTGATATGGGCGACCATTTGATTCACCCACCACAGCCACACGTGCGGAGAGGGTTGAACTTCTCTGTCAATGTGATACACACATCGGCCTCCTTCACTCCCCGAGTCAGGGAAAGAAGAGGCCAACTCTAACCAAGCTAAAGCCACATTGTGGTATCTAGGGTGACGACCCTCTCATCAGTGTTCTTTTCCCAAGGAAAAGATATTCGACAACCTCCTAAGAGAGGGTCGAGTAATGGTGCATGACCCACTGTCATACTACAATGAAACGACAAAGGGTCATCCTCTCTACTACAAGTATCATGCCAAGGTGTCTCACCCCACAGGAAAATGCCAAGAGGTCTAGGACTGCATCAAGTCTCATATCCAAAGAGAGGAAATCTATGCTCAGGTGATGCGGGACGAGACGCGAACCTGGGACTCTAGCTCGCGGACGTCCCTATGCGAGGGAAACGCGTGGATCTGCGCGGTTGAGAAACCGGCAATGAGTCTCGGGTATCAACTTTTCCGCGTGCTCGGATCGAGTCACGGGATGGGTTCCACTCACTCACTCTCGCAGCGGTGATAAAAATTTGACGAACTAGTTATCATATCACTCTAGCAGCGGCATATAGAGATATATACGAGTAAAGTAAATTGTCGAGAGGGGAGCGGACACGATACCTTCACGCTCTAGGCGTGGGGAAGACGACCCCGGCCAAAACCGTAACTCCTGGTACAGTAAATGTAATTAGTTACAGAAGTGAATTTCTATGCCCATTCCACGCAGGGAGGTAAAGGGTTACAATGGGACCCGGAAGTAGCGCTCTTGGGTTGATGGGCAGCAAGCCGGAAGGGCTCTCGGACCGGAGGCGGACTGCTGGCCCGACTCGGTACTGTTCCGACTCGCTGGAAAGCAACCGAACTCGGCTTGTGGGATGGCGGCTTCCGGTCACCTTCTGAGCACGGCGGCTTGGGACGTCGGTGGAAGACTCCTCTTCGTTCCCCGAGATCGGCGGCGGCTAAATCGACGCTGAAGTAAATTTGCAAGAATTAACTTGTTGCTGCCTTTGTTGGTCTGTTCACGGAACAGGTTTGCACGACCCGGCGAAAAGAATTGTTCCGCCCAGATCCGGTGTCAGATCGAGGCGAGATCGGCGTCATTGGATAGAGGACTCCAAGGGCTACAACATATAATTATTTCACATCCATCCAGTAAATGGATTGGAAATGAAAAACTATGTGAGTTGTAGTTATTTCTGGCTCGAAATTACAGACTGTCAGGACAGAACAGGACCTGCCTGAAAATAGATTTTGACCGACAGGGAAAGGGTGGATCTGGATGTTGGGGATTTTATGGTGGATAGAGGGGGATGTGTGGGACGTGCTCAATTTTTTTGGGAATTTTTTGAGATGGTTAAGGGGGCGGGAAAAATAGAAGAACAAGACACTATCCCGCAGATCTGCCGATTGATAGACTGTCAGGGGTGGAACTAAAATACTGGGAAAAATAGTAAACGATGGCAGATTGGCACGAAATTTAAATTGGGAGGACGTAACAACAAGGGGGATGATCTATCAAAATTTCAAGATCATCAGATACACGGATTGGGAGGACCAACCAGATCTTCAGGTTGTTGTTCTGGATTTTGTGGTTCAGGATAGCAGCTCGAAGATGTTGTGGCGGCTCGACGGCGGCACGAACGGAGGCAGAGGCGGCGGTGGCTGGAAGTCGCATCCAGCGGAGGTGATAGAGGTGGGAATCACTCCCAGAATCAAGGTTTCACACCTTGGATTTGCAACAATCACAGCTGCATGAAGGGGAGAGGGGGGTGCCCTTGGGCTCTTGAGCAAAAAATGGGATTTTTCTTCATTAATTGCTATGGAATTCACAAAATACATGGGTTATATAGAAATGGAAAAAATACCTAAACTACCTTTAAATCTAGGGTTAGGGAGAGGTAAACAAGGGATAGGATAATTAATCCCCCATGTGGTCAAAATGACCAAATTAAAATAATATATAGGGGGCGCCCCTTGGACCAAGGGAGAGGAGAATTTTGAATTTTCTTCTTTTGTCTCCTTGGTCCAAGTCTAATCTTGGATTTTGAACCAGCCCCACATGGGCCCTAGAGCCTAGGTGGACCAATGGGGAATAAGGTGGGGGTCCCACCGGGCCAACATGGCCTTTTGCAAAGAAACCCAAAGACTTCTAAGGACTAACATTTTGGCTTATAGTTGCCATACATTTGCAAACCCATTTAACACAGGGGTATAAATGCAAACAAAATGGTACAAATGCAAAAATAAAATGTTAGTGCTCGATGTTGATTCCCATCAATTCTCCCCGAGTAAGGGGTGCGGCTGCTCGTGTGGCTCCTGCGGATCTGTCACCGTACCAGGTAACGCGGAGTACGCTCCACTCCAAGTAATCGTCACATGCTCATCCCGTATATATTCGATATGCACATGCTGCTGTGGGAATGAGGCTAGTGATGGACACTCCGGGGTGGAGTCACTCTCAAAGGTAAGAGACGGCTTAATAACTCACTAGGAATCACCGTGGGGTCCCTATATGTGACTAGATCCGAGATATTGAGGTAGAGCCGATCCCAAATTCCGGCAAGTCTACAACGTACGCATTAGACCTGACTTGCCTCACACTCGAAAGGGACCGACATCGCGAGCTGACATGAAACCGACTATGCGACTCCTAATATGCTCGACACATGTATGTATAGACTCTGAACAAATAAAGAAAGACACAGACTCACACAAGACCCTAAACAAACCTACTGTTAGACAGACCCATACATATGCAATGGTGGACTAGGACATCCGAATGTGTGTCATGCATACACACGACGCAACCTAATATTGGTGGAATGGAATCCTAGACACCCTAACATGCACCATTCATACACTGACGGCCTTTTGGATTTGGGAGGTTTGGGTGCGTCAGGAGGGTTGAATGCACCTTCTTCCGTACCCCAATGAATGGCTCCTTATGAAGTGTAGACGGACTGGCTGATGGGGTAGTGGTGTGATAGTGAACTTCCCTGAAGAAGTGGAGTAGATGTGGTGGGTCAAGGGATTCACTAGAGAAGGGGTCGAAGGGATCAAAGAATGTATAACCCCGCAAGCTGGGTTCCCATAGGTCACGGTCCCACGTTTGAAATTCTTGAAGGTGTAGATGGTCACCTTCATGCATTGTGGTAAGTGGGACGGTGATCGCATGTAGAAAATATGGGTCCTCCCTCGGGATAAGTATAATGAAATTAGGCTCATCAGGAATGGGGAGGAGCAAAAGGATCTCCGTGGTGACATGACCCACGGTGCACACGGAGGTAATGGACCCCAATACCGGATGTGTGAAGCTACGACTATGGAGTTGGTCGAAGCCTAGGGCCAACATATTTGTCAACTTCCATTGCCAGTCTAATCCCTTAATAAGGTCATCCAATGTATCAACATGGTGACAAGACCGGAATGTGATGTGGAACGAGTTGACTGGCACTATTTGTAGTACAGGGTCCATGGATGGGTAGAAAAAGACTTTAGGGATTAAGCCTTGCTTGAGCCAGCTAAGAAGTGGCTCTACAATGACAATCTCACCGTTAGTAAGTAGGTATGGCTCCGGCTGAAGTTCGAAGGGTGAAGGTTCTAACATGACATCTCCCTCGGTTGGGGAAGGGACTTCCTCCATGATGGGAGAGGACTTGGGGACTCCGTAGACAGCACCGGGTTCAGAGTACCGGCTACTACCTCCTTAGGCTCGGGTAGGAGTCGTGCCAACATCCTATCCCTCCTATCCATCCTGTCCATAAACATTTGCACGAGATCGTCTAAGGTGCGGTTTGGACTAGGGGCATCATGGTGGGTTTGCTCATATTCAATTGGCCTAGTCTAGGGTCTAGGCTCGTCTATATGCACTTGGCCTCCGACTATGACCCACTTGGGTGGAGATGACTGGGTGAGGTCGGTTGGAGGTGATTGGGCCGGGTAGGTAGACCCTTCTAAGCTCGCCCTTCATCTCACGCCATGACTCTATAGGCCATTGCCTCCTAATTTCTCTCAAGATTTTAATGTCTCTCCATTTTTCGGCGGCCTCATGAAAAAGTCATTTTGTGGTAAAATCAACTTCTATGGCATCGGACATAATGTAACACTCAAAGTAGTTGTCCATAGCGGCTTCCCACTTTAGGTAGTCGCTCGGGACTTTGGAGCCATAGAAGTCCGGGGCTTCGGGCCTACAGAGGTGGAAGGGTGGGGTTCCCCATCCTTGGGTGTGTCGCCACCATTCATATGACGTGGGCTTTTGGGGATCCATGGGACACGGGGGAGCTATAGGATGGGCATGCCGACACTTGGTGACAAGACAAACCGACTAGACACGACCCTACAACAACAATGCAAAGTTGGAATGCAGACTCGACTACAAGACTCAACCAGTATCCGGTACGTGGCGGAGGTTTGATCCGAAGATCGCACTCACGCAAGTGTGCTACCTTCCCGATATGCGTAACCTATCATTCCGGGAACACCTTTTGATATACCGGGTATAGGAATGCAATGCGACATCTTGGACAAGACAAACTTAGACTCAAGACCCTTTTTTTTCTCTTAAGCAAAGACTACCCTAGACTCAACTTCGCTCTGATACCAATTTGATGCGGGACGGGACGCGAACCTGGGACTCTAGCTCGCGGACGTCCCTATGCGAGGGAAACGCGTGGATCTACGCGGTTGAGAAACCGGCAATGAGTCTCGAGTATCGACTTTTCCGCGTGCTCGGATCGAGTCATGGGACGGGTTCCACTCACTCACTCTCGCAGCAGTGATAAAAATTTAACGAGCTAGTTATCCTATCACTCTAGCAGCGGCATATAGAGATATATACGAGTAAAGTAAATTGCCGAGAGGAGAGCGGACACGATACCTCCACGCTCCGGGCGTGGAGAAGACGACCCCGGCCAAGACCGTAACTCCCGGTACAGTAAATGTAATTAGTTACAGAAGTGAATTTCTATGCCCACTCCACGCGGGGAGGTAAAAGGCTACAATGGGACCCGGGAGTAGCGCTCTTGGGTTGATGGGCAGCAAGCCGGAAGGGCTCTCGGACCGGAGGCGGACTGCTGTCCCGACTCGGTACTGTTCTGACTCGCTGGACAGCAACCGAACTCGGCTTGTGGGACGACGGCTTCCGGTCACCTTCTGATCACGGCGACTGGCTGAGACGTCGGTGGAAGACTCCTCTTCGTTCCCCGAGATCGACGGCGACTGAATCGATGCTGAAGTAATTTTGCAAGAATTAACTTGCTGCTGCCTTTGCTGGCCTATTCACGGAAGAGGTTTGCGTGACCCGGCGAAAAGAATTGTTCCGCCCAGATCCGATGTCGGATCAAGGCGAGATCAGCGCAGTTGGATAGAGGACTCCAAGGGCTACAACATATAATTATTTCACATCCATCTAGTAAACGGATTGGAAATGAAAAACTATGTGGGTTGTAGTTATTTCTGGCTCAAAATTACAGACTGTCAGGACTGAATAGGACCTGCCTGAAAATGGATTTTGACCGACAGGGAAGGAGTGGATCTGGATGTTGGGGATTTTATGGTAAATAAAGGGGGATGTGTGGAATGTGCTCAATTTTTTTGGAAATTTTTGGAGATGGTTAAGGGGGCGAGAAAAATAGAAGAACAAGACACTATCCCGCAGATCTGCTGATTGACAGACTGTCAGGGGTGGAAATAAAATACTGGGAAAAATAACAAACGGTGGCAGATTGGCACGAAATTTAAACTGGGAGAAGGTAACAACAAAGGGGATGATCTATCAAACTTTCAAGATCATCAGATACACGGATTGGGAGGACCAACCAGATCTTCAGGTTGCTGTTCTGGATTTCGTGGTTCAGGACAGCAGCTCGGAGATGTTGTTGTGGCAGCTCGACGGCGACACGAACGGAGGCGGCGACGACGGTGGCTGGAAGTCGCATCCAGCAGAGGTGGTAGAGGTGAGAATCACTCCCAGACAAGGATGGCAAACTCGGTTTCGGACTCGGTTTCGGCCGGGTCCGAAACCGATACGACTCGGTATCGGTTTCGACCGAAACCGGCCGAAACCTAGATAAAAGGTTAAAAAAATCAAATTAATTCTAAAAAATCTGAAAAAATCATAAATAATATAAATAATCACTTAAAATCACAAAAAATATTACACATGCATTTGACTGTATAAGTTAGTGCAATAACCTTGAAGTAGACAACTACGTATTGAACTTCAAACATTGAACATGTGAAAGTTAAACTAATATTCCATTGTACATTAATACAAGCAGTACAATAAATCAAATTAGACAAAATAAATGTTACAAAAATTCATTGATTCTTACCTAATATGGATAATAATTACTAGAAGAACCTTCTCCCTCATCGTCTGGCCCTTGATGTTGATACCCATAACCAGGTTGCATGTATGATCTATATTCACTATAACCAAACAATGAGGTAGTCAAGTCCTGCATCCCTCTTTGGATCCCTCTTGGACTGTTTAGTTGACTTGATTGGAATCCAGTATCAGTATAAGAATTTTGAGGAAGAGAAGAGGAAATGGTCGGATATGGATGGAACTGGAATGATGGTTCATAATTCCACGACCCATAAATATCTGCTTCCTGTTGGCCACCTTCGTAACCTGGTGAATCATATCCTCGCTGACCTTGACTGTATCCAGTAGTACCACCTGCAGCACCTGCATCACTTGTACCACCTGTACCACCCGCAGCACCTCCGGGATGATCACCATCATCATCATCACCACAAGAAATCAGTCGCTTTTTAGCCTTCGGGGATGCTTTTTTCTCTTTCGGTTCGCTTTCTTTAGCCACCCTTGACATGAATCCTCCTGCCCTTGGCGTGTGTCTCACATAAATCTGCTTCAACTGCTCAATTGCCGGGTCCTCTCGAGCAGCAGCATTTGTCCTCTCAGTTTGCCCATACACTGATGTACTTCTTCTTAAGGAGACCGGTGACTTGACCATTCTAGGAGTGACTGGCCTGCTATCTGTATCTGAGTGTCTAGCTGGCTCAAACTCGAACTGCTCCTCAGTGTCATCAACAACCCTAGACTGGTGCGCATGAGTATCTCTGGCCCTCTTTGATTTTCTTTTGAATTCGGGATCTCTTGGCTCATCTTCATCCTGTGTTTGTTGACGTCTAGGCATGATGCTGCATTAAGACAGTAAAAGGCAATGTCTTGTAAGTACAATGAAAAAAAGATAATTTGTCATGAAAGAGGTTAAATTTAGTCAATGAAACTTAATTGAACTTCAATTGACCCTTACTAAATCTAATTAGATGAAAGCCCTAAATTTAATAGTCTAATTAGGGCTAAACTAACACATTTACCCTAATCACCCTTCATAAGAATTGCATACCAACATGATAGAGCTTCAAATTAGTCAATGAAGCTTAATTGAACTTCAATTGAACATTACTAAGCCTAATTAGAGGAAAGCCCCAAATTTAATAATCTAATTAGGGCTTAATTTACAATTTTAGCCTAATCACCCTTGAAAAAAATTAATTACCAGCATGATAGAGGTTAAAATTAGTCAATGAAACTTAATTGAACTTCAATTGACCCTTACTAAATCTAATTAGATGAAAGCCCCAAATTTACTAGTGTAATTAGGGCTTAACTAACATATTTAGTCTAATCACTTAATTAGAAAAATTATTTAATAAAATAAGCATCCAAAAAATCTTACTTAGCCCTAATTATAGCTAATTAGGGTGGCGGGGCTGGCTGGCACTGGGGTCTGGGGCTGGCTGGGCCGGTTGGCACTGGGGTCTGGCGGGGCTGCACTGCTGCAGCGGCTGTTGGCGGGCGCGGCGGGGCCGTAGGCAAGCAGGGCGGGCGGGGCCGATCGCGCGGGGCTACTGGGCGTGGGTGCTTGCCGGCCTGCTGCAGCCTGCAGGCGAGTCGCGCGCCGGGCAGGCGGGGCTACAGAGGGCCGCGGCAGGCTGCTGCGGCTGCATGCGGCCAGAGCGCGGGCGGCTGCAGCGGCGGCGGGGGGCGGGGCTGGCTGCAGGCGGACAGGAGGCCGACGCGCGTGGAGCAGCAGCAAGGCAGGGGCGGGGAGGGTCTCGGTCAGCTGCAGGGCCGAAACTGGGTTCGGGGTCGGGGCGTAGGGTAGTTCACATGAACTCCTTTTGAAGTTCACGTGAGGTTCGCCCGAAATCGGACGGTTTCGGGACGAAATCGGACGGTTTCGGGATGAAACCGTCCGGTTTCGGGCGAAACTGGTATCGGTTTCGTCCGAAACCGATACTTTGTACCCGAAATCGGAACGCTACAGTGAACAAAGCCGGATTCGTATCGGGGCTGCCCGAAACCGATACGTTTCGCCGATACTGCCAACAATGCTTACCGGTATCTGAGCAATTTTTCCTGTTGCTTTTACAGAACTTCCCTCTTGTATCATCAAACCGTCGCCCATTAACACAACGTAGGATAATTAATCCCTCATGTGGTCAAAATGACCAAATTAAAATAATATATAGAGGGCGCCCCTTGGACCAAGGGAGAGGAGAATTTTGATTTTTTCTTCTTTTGTCTCCTTAGTCCAAGTCCAATCTTGGACTTTGAACCAGCCCCACATGGGCCCTAGAGCCTAGATGGACCAATGGGGAATAAGGTAGGGGTCCCGCCGGGCCAACATAGCCTTTTGCAAAGAAACCCAAAGACTTCTAAGGACTAACACTTTGGCTTATAGTTGCCATACATTTGCAAACCCATTTAACACAGGGGTATAAATGCAAACAAAAGGGTACAAATGCAAAAATAAAATGTTAGTGCCCAGTGTTGATTCCCATCATCAGGGAAATACAACAGCAAGGTAGCACCTCAGAGAGGCTACCGAGAAGATTATCCAGCAGAGCTAGAAAGGCCCAACCAGAGGGGAAAGCTCCAAGTCCACCTCCAAGCAAGGCCAACTAGGGAAGCTCACTGGAGGAAACTCCCAGAAAAGCCACAAAGGCAAGGCTAAGCTTGAGGATCCCAAAGCTAAACATCAACTCCTCGTTAAGCAAGCGAAATCACCAACTGAAGGAAGGCCTAAAGAGCTGCAAAAGCCTCAAGAGCCCAACTTCGACTTGGCTGAATTCCAAGAGTTGCAACCAGAAAGAGTTGAACAGGTAATCAATGCCACCTTCCAGGTGCTACCATAGGAGGTTAACTGGATCAAGGTTGCTCCGTGAATCCAAAGCTTCTAAGGAGCCTTCCCGAAGTAGAAAGCAAATTTCCGGGGGCAAATCATCCCAACCTCCAAAGCTAATCTCACCTTCTTCCCAAGAGGTTGCACGCCACAAGAAACAAGAAAAGAACCCGAAGAAGAATTTGAAGAGGAGGTTGAAAAAATAAGCCGAGCAGACAGCAGCTATGGAAACCTCTAAGGAGCCAACTCCTCTGCAACGGCTACAAAAGCTCATAGATGAGTTGGAGGAGTATACTCCCCCTCGCCCCACCAGGGTCGTCACTCTAGACAAATACCTTCCCTGGGAAAAGTTTGGGCATAAAACCCGACTCCTTAATTGGCTCCGAGAGATGGTTCATCGCCTAGAAGAGGGTGAAGAGTTTCCGATCTTTGAGGAGCTCTCCTTATTTTATAAGGACGAGAAACTTACCGTGGAGGCGTTAGAGGAAATGCTCTAGGAGCTTTCCTGCAATATGGTGGTGATTCTCCCATCGGACAATATAAACTCTCCATCCGGAGAAAGCAACATGGCTAACCGCTCTAAAGGCAATGCCTCTGTAACGACGTACCAACGTCGTTCGGCAAGAAACAACCAAGGCCGTGGCAAAGGATAAGGTCATGGTCGCAAAAATAACATGACTCTCGACCAAGTTATATTATTTAGAGGAGAAGAGCCGGCCCCATCCCGAAAACCAAAATACGGGGGTGCCATTTTATATCCAATCCCTCAGAGGAATTGGACCCCAGTCCGGAAACTAAAGCATGGAGTGGTGTCTCCTTTATACTTGACTCCTCCGATGAAGAAGCAGTGCCGACCAATCCACCAGTGCAAGACAAGGTGACAGAGCAGGCAGGTCCCTCTGACAAGGGTGAACCCACAGGCCAGGTAGACCATTCTGATGAGGGCAAACCTGATGAGCCCTTGCCATCCCTGGAAGAATCTTTGGCACCACTGTTTCAAGAAAGAGTGGATAGCCAGAACGAGGAGCGCCCCTCTAAGCGGGAAAGGCCACACGGAGCGCCGAAAATCCTAGTAGAGATCATCCAACCATTTGACAAGACATGTGCTTGGGCAGACCGCAAAATCATTACCATATGAAGTGGTTCCCAACTAGCATTACCATCTGGGAAGTCATCTCTTGGAGCAAGGATTTGAGAGAAGCTCTCATTAAGATACTCCAAGACCCCGAGGTATATGAAGCTCGTGCCGCAGAATTGCAAGCTCAAGCATACGAAACATTCGCGACAAACATCACATTTACGGACAAAAACATGTTGTTGTCTTCTCCGTGTCATAATCGTCCCTTATATATGCAAGGAACGATCAATGGGCACGATGTAAATCGAATTCTAGTTGACACAGGAGCAGCCGTCAACATCATGCCTATGAAGACTTTAAGTCCTTATACCTGACACCTTACCTACAAAAGGTGAATACCATCAAGATTTTGGGGTTCAATCAAGACTCTGAAGAGACTCTCGATCGAGTTGAGGTGAAGCTCATCATGGGCGATTTCGTCACCAAAGTGATGGTTTATATCATCAATGCCAACACATCTTATAAGGTTTTATAGGGAAGGCTATGGTTGTATGAAAATTGGGTTGTTCATTCAACTCTACACCAATGTCTTAAATATGCCAAGGGAGGGGAGTAACATATTGTCTTCGCAGACTAAGCTTCGTTCCGTCCCAACGAGTGCCATCTGGCAAACGCTACCTTGTACTTCGAGGAACCCACTCTAGCAATCCTCAACTACACAAAGACAAAGGAAAGCAAAAAGTGGACATTGAAGGCGAAGAAGAGTAACTCTTCACTGTCAACTACGACTTGGTAAGGTTACACAAGTTGAGTCTCAAAGCCGGCTCTAAACTGACTCAACTGGAAAAGCGGGGCATTGACTTCGATGCCAACCTCATCAGTCAGGCCATCGACAAGAGCATTCCCTTGCCGCCCAAATGCGTCCAACTCCCATTTCAGATGGAAGAACACATAGTGGAGCAGCTAGAGACTTTCATAGCCTCTTACCAACGTAAGGGAAGAAACAATAAAAATAGGGAAGACAGGCCAATCATCTACCACAAATGGAATTTAGTCCCACAAGGCCCTCTTGAGAACGATTTCGGTTGAAATATCCCCGCTAACAATGCACCGTTAGTATTCCAAGAAATGGACGATATGTCGGAATATATTAGAGAAATGTGCAAAAAACATGCCCCCCAGGTCCAGGACCACACGGGGAGCGCATATTTCCGTCGCCTATGGAACCCTCCACAAATTCGAGGGCAGCCTCCCTTCACTCGTAAACATACGAGGGGACCTGGGTATGATCAAGAGAGGGATTTTCAGATCCATTATGCAGTCAATGCCATAGGGATGTTACCTCTTCACGGGCAAACAGAAGCTGAGATCAAAATTGACAACCCTGAAAAGGAGTTCAGTGAGGCATCCATATCACCCTCACCCGAAATCAACAGTGACTGCCTTCTTGTCGAAGAGGAGTTGAGCCAAGTAACTGATTGTCGGCAAGACGAAGTAAGTCCTTCAAATTCAAACTATGAGAAAGAAAGCTTCAAAGAATTCAAAGTCAACGAAGTCAACATTGATCTCCGTCGACCTCCAACCGACTCCACCAGAGCTTGAATGGTCAAGCAATTATGGACGAGTTGATTGAAATCAACCTCGGAAGCAAAGAAGACTATCGAGCAACCTTCGTGAGCGTTCTTCTAAGCAAGAAGGAAAGACAGGCATATCAGTAACTCTTAGAAGAATTCAAGGACTGCTTTGCCTGGACCTGTAAAGAAATGCCCGGGTTTGATCCCTCTGTGGCTGAGCACGAACTGACAATACTTCCAACAGTCAAGCTAGTAAAACAATCTCAGAGACGCATACGCCACAAATTCGAGCATAAAGTCAATGATGAGGTTGACAAGATGCTCAATGTGGACTTCATATAGCCATGCATGTATCTAGTGTGACTCGCCAATATAATCCCCATCAAAAAGAAGAATAGTCAAGTTCAAGTCTGCATCGACTTCCGAGATTTAAACAAGGTATGCCCGAAGGATGATTTCCCTATCTCAATCACTGAAACAATAGTCGACATGATTATCGAGTATGAAACCTTGTCCTTCATGGATGGGTCATCGAGCTATAATCAAATCCACATGGCCATCAAGGATAATGATCATACGGCTTTCCGATCTCCCAAGAGAATTTTCAACTACAAAAAGATGTTGTTTGGCTTAAAGAATGCTGGTGCAACCTACCAAAGGACAATGACCAAGATCTTCGACGAGATGTTGTATGACCTTGTCGAATGTTATGTCGATGATCTGGTCATCAAAACAAAAAGACAAGAGGATCATTTGGCTAGATTACGTCGAGTCTTCAAAAGCTTCGGCAATATCAGCTGAAAATGAATCCAATGAAATGTGCCTTTGGTGTCTCCAGTGACAAATTTCTCGACTTCATCGTCAAGTATCGAGGGCTAGAGATCGATCCTAACAAAATCAAGACTATAAGAGAACTGCATCCGCCTAAAAATTTGACAGAGCTCAGATCTCTTCAGGAAAGACTCACTTATATCAAGCGGTTCATTTCTAACCTATCTGGAAGATGTATGCCTTTGGTAAATTGATGAAAAAAAGAGCATCCTTCATATGGGACAAAGACGACCAGAAGACCCTTGAGCAAATTCAGGAGTATTTGTTGTCTCCTCCGGTCCTAGGGGCACCTATTAAAAGGAAGCCCATTATCCTCTACATTGCTGCTATGGATGCCTCGCTAGGGGCACTTCTAGCCCAAATCAACAAGGGCAAAGAGCAACCGCTGTATTATCTCAGTCGAAAACTCATCGGGCCTGACCATCGGTATTCGCCTATGGAAAAGGTGTGCTTAACCTTGATAATTGTTGTGAAAAAGTTGAGGCACTACCTTTTGGCACACTAAGTGGAGCTCATTTCAAAATGCAACCCGCTCAAATTCCTTCTCAATCAGCATGTTCTCTCATGAAGGCTCGGAAAGTGGGCGCTCATCCTCATGGAATTTGATATCACCTTTGTCCCACGCAAGGCAATCAAGGGACAGAGGATGGCAGAGTTCCTAGCCGTACATCCTATGCCAGAAGCCTCGCCGCTCAATACCGAGCTGCCTGATGAAGAGGTGTTGGTGCCTCCGCCCACTATCTTCTTTTCCAAGCCTCCACAACCATTTACAAAGTAGTGCCAAGTTGAAGTCTCTGATGTTCTTGATCCCCACACCTCTTGCTTCCTTGCTTCTGCAAACTATGCTCATGCCAACCCTTACCACTCTCCCCACTATCGTGCCAAAAGAATCTAACTTGAATAGATCCTAACTTCTTGGCCACAGTTTTAGGAATTCTGAATATAGAGAGATAGTATATAAGAAGGCTGTCAAATACCAACTTACACAACACCATACTCCCCTCATAAGAGAGAAGCCTTGACTTCTAGCATGCGAATCTAGACTCATACCTATTTACTATCACATGCCAATCCGTACAATGTAGAGCCCCAAGGGACAAAGGTAGGTGCAAGTAGGAGAAAGAAAAATCTCCTATCTGGCAGTCCATCATGAAAGCTGCTCTCCTGAGTGACCTCTTCTCCATGTTGACCCCGGCTATGCGACTCTTGCTATAGTTCACCTTCAGGCCACTGATCTCCTGCAGAATCTCAAGCATGAGCCTAACATCGAAGAACTGGCTCTCCTCATCTGCTAGGAAGAGAATGGTGTCATTCACATACTGTAGGTGACTGATGCTCAAGTCGTGGTGTCCAACCTAGAAGCCTATAATGATACCTACCCCTTCAACCCTCATCCACATCTTGCTCAAGATCTGTGCAATAAGTACGAAAAGGAGGGGTGACAAAGGGTCTCCCTGGTGGAGCCCCCTGCCACTAGGAAAAGATGCAGTGGTGATGAGGGCATCTCACGACACTCCCTCTAGCTTGGGTCGCCTGCGCACTTTTGATACGGATTGACTATGGTCTACACTTGTTATCTTCATTTTCCTTAGTTTCATTTTATGTATTTTCCTTTTATTGAGTCCTATCATTGTATTTCCCTTTATTGAGTCATGTGGATTCTAATCCATTTCCCTTGGTATGCTTAATTGGGCCTTATTACCGTAGTCTTGGCCCATTGGATTGAGTCTAGGATATGCACAGTCTTTTGTCTTATTGTCAGGGACATTTTGGTCATGTAAAGAGTGGTTGCCTATATATAGGCCCATCTCTCCTCATGTACTCAACTTTTGATGAATATTGAAGAAATCCCTTTCAAGCCTCTCATTAATCCCCTTCTCTCTCTCTCTCTAGCTCTCCTTCTCTCTCCCACAAGGCAAGGGGCGAACCTCCCCTCTCTCCTCCCCCCCTCTCATTCAAATCCAACTCCCACCTACCTCCATTAATACTCCACAACTTCCCACAACCCTCCTTTACTCTCCCTCTAGTCCCAACAACCCTCCACCAATCTAAGCCCTACTTCCCAACCACCACCCACCACCCTCCACTTCCCTAAGCACCACCCACCTCCCCAAGGCTGACACCACTTCTCCCAAGACCCCAAATTTGAATCTCCCACCATCTCCCCTTCCCCCCTTGCTCCCTAGGTCGCACCCCTCCACTCCCCTCAAGCCAAGTTCGCCCCCACCTTCCCTCCCACTCCCTCTCTCCCTTGTGTTCACCCCTTCCCACCACCATCTCTAGCAGACCAGCCCCCTCTCCAGCCCCACTTCGCCCTTCCCACCTCCATCTCCCTAGCCTTCACAACCCCTAAAACTCCTCTCATCTCCCTCCTTTAGCCATTAGACACCCTTCCCACCACTTGCTCTCTTGGCCATCCCCTTCCCCACACCTTCTTCTTCCCCTTAATCTGTCTCTGTTTCAGGCAGCAGAACTACAGCGACTTGCAGAAGCAGCCACGACCGTCCCTCGGAGATTCAAGTGGCAAGGCCTACATCGCCGGAATCGTCTGCAAGTTAGCTTTCCAACCGAGGTGGTTTCGCCGGCTTCCGAGGTCGGAGCTGATCGGGGGAGCCGATCTCGTCCAACTGCGTCTGCTGTCCCAGTCTGCAGACCAGAAGCTGAAAGAAGAAGCTGCCACGGCCAGCTCGTGAAGGCTCTGAGCGCCATTTTTGGAGGGCAGAGACTACTTCCTGTTAGCTTTCACCTCCAAGAAGAAGGACCTCATTCGGCCACCGGAGCTATCAGTTACTAATTTCTTCGTCGAAGGTTGCAGCCAGCCACCTGCAGGTCCAGGTTTGACCTGTCCTCACATATCCGACCACCATTCTCCCCTCCGACCTCCGATTGGGGCCCCGTCAACTCCTGCTCGAAGCTACTCCGACCACGAGGACGTCACCGCCAGGCTCGTCACATTTGAGTTCAGAAGCGTCCGTGGTACCCTCTGCAACCTCCTGTACCAGTTCTGCACCAGCCAGAGGAAGAAGCTGCTGACCTGTTCCAGTTGCTGGCCCGACCAGCCCTGAGTTCCAGAGCTCCTGCCAAAATTCAGACATCATCCTCAATCTGTTAGCAAGCTTTTGGCGCAAGTCTCATCAGATTCTGAGCTCGGTGGAATTATTGACAGCATCGACATCGACCCTCTGTCCAGAAATACAGAAGCTAGGCAGAATCGGCGAAGATCGGGAAGTCGGTTCTCTTTGCATACCTCCCCACCCCGCTTGGCCGGCTGAAGGCCCCTCCCTGCGTGGAGGTAGTTTTGGATGTATTAAGCATAATCCCCACCCCAAGATCACCCCTCCTGCGAGAGGAGTAGTGCTGTACCCTTTGTATTTTCAGGTCAAGCTACATCGCCGCGGCGATCGGGTGCATACCCTCGCCTCCCGGCGCGCCCTCGTCTCCGAGCGGGATCGGTGTCTTCACACCGATCTGGTAACCTTCTGATACTAACCTTAGTAGCCTTATTTCTGTAAGTTTAGTATTGCTTTGATTGCTCGTCGGCGGTGAGAAGAGGGCCCGTACTTGCATGCTAAGTTTGTTAGTGTCCACCGCGGACCGTGACTGAGTGCCACCCAAGCCCCCGCCCTGCGGGCCAGCCACCCACAAAGTTGGGTATCCTAGACTCTTTGGGGTCAGCCTAAGCCATCCAAGTTAATAAGAACCATTGGGTCCCACCCCGGACCCTCGCCATCATCTTCCGGCCCCACCGGGCGATCGTGTGTGCCGTGTGAGTAACCCGTTGATGTGAGAATCATTGAGCGCTTGTATGCTTGTGGATCTAGGTCCTAGGTGGTTCATTACATACTTAGTCATCCTTGGGCTGTGCCACATCAAGTGGTATCAGAGCGATCATAGGCTTGTCCTTACAAGTCTAGTCTTGGGTCACACTAAGTCTTTCATAGGTGCATCCGCACACCCTTGCATAGCCCACCCAACCTTGCATGACCACCCGTAGTGGAACTCATTATCAAGTCAATTCATCTTCTTCCAATAACACCATGAATCCCAATCCCCAAGGAAATCCCCCTCACAATGAGCATGAGCTTCCCGACCAAATGAGGTTTCTTGTGGAATACATGACCAATATTATGGGAAGGCTTGACGACATTACGGCCCGGCTTGAACAAATTGAGGAAAATAGGCCTATCCCAAGGGAAGGAGATAGGAGAGATCCCCCTCCACATGTGGAGCCAGTCATAGGAGGACTCAACCTTGACCACCCTCCCGAACCGGAAAGGGACCCACCTCCTAGAAGGAATGAGAGACTTCCCCGGGACAACCCGGATGACCAACTAATGAGACTTGTGAAAGTCGACGCACCCACTTTTGATGGATCTCATCATCCGAGCATCTACTTAGATTGGGAGGCAGCCATGGATCAATATTTTGATTGGTACCCAATGACCGAGGATAGGAAAGTCCGGCTTGCAAAAATGCAATTAACCAAACTAGCCAAGACTCATTGGATGAATGTTGAGGCATTAAGGATAGTTAGGAGGGAAGCTCCAATCACCACATGGGGGGCCATGAAAGACCAACTCAAACTCAAATATGTCCCACCCTCCTACCATCAAAACCTCCTAGATGAATGGCAAGCCTTGACCCAAGAAGGAAGGACCGTTATGGAGTACATTGAAAAGTTTGACTACTACCTCCTTAAGTGTGGAGTCCAAGAGGACCCCTCCGTCACACTCTCCCGCTTTAAGAATGGACTTCAATTCCATATCAAAAAGGAGTTATTCATGCGTCAAGTAGCCACTTTAGAGCAAGCCTACCAAGTAGCTCGGGATGCCGAGAAATTCTCTCGGTATACACGAATGGTTCCCCCTCGGGGGATGGACCCTAAAGCCATGGCACCTCGGGCCAACCCTCCACCTCCTCAAAGAGGTCTCCTTCCCACACCCATGGGAGCTCCTCCCACCCGGGTCACCCCTCCTAGTGGCACTCCACCACCCCGCCCCACAAGTGGGCCCCTAAACACAACTCCCAATAGGCCCAATCCGACATCCACTCCCCTCACACTAAGATGGCCCCAAACCATCAAAGTGGGCAGCAATGCTTTAGGTGCTATGGGTATGGACACTTTGCCAATCAATGCCCCACCAAGGGAGCATCAACTTACTCATAGAGGAGACCAACCCCACCCAAGCTGAATTTGAAGGAGAGGTTGAGGTATATGAACCCTCTCTTGAATGGGAGGAGGAGTATGAGAACCACTACATGGAGAGCAACCAAGAACAACTCCTCCACCCACCGACTCCCACCTCGGAGTGGTTAGATGCACCCTCACTCAAACCCAAGAGCATGATTGGAGGAGAAACACCATATTCCATACCTACATACGGATAGGGAGCCATGTTAGGAAGGTCATCTTGGACAATGGAAGTAGTGTGAATGTGGTGTCACCCGACACCGTCAAACTTTTGGGCCTTACCACCTCCCCACATCCCCACCCATATCGGGTAGCATGGATTGATACCACCTCCATACCCGTTAGTGCTCGTTGCCTTGTCCCCATTACATTCCAATCTTATCAAGGCCAAGTGTGGTGTGACATCCTACCTATGGAAGTTGGGAGTATACTCCTAGGACGACCTTGGATCTACGATGTAGATGCCACCTTTCTAGGAAAGACAAACACTTGCATCTTCATTCATGAGGGGAAGAAAATCCAACTCAACCCTTCTCCACCTCGCCCCCTTCCCAAGAAGGCATCTCCCTCCCTTGAGGGATCCTCTACCCCTCCCACTATCCCAAACCCACCAAACCCCACCCCACCAAGCCCTAACCCTAGTATGGTCAACAAGCCTCCTAGGAGCCTACACCTCATCACTAGGAAAGAGCTTGAGGAAGAAGTCAACCAAGGGGAACATGTGTGTGCCATTGTTATTTGCCTTGGGGAATCCACCCCAACCGACCCACACCCAATAGAAATTCAACAACTCTTGGAGGACTTCCATGATGTGTTTCCCGAGGAGCTTCCGGACAAGCTACCACCCATGCGCGATGTGCAACATGCCATCGACCTTGTGCCCGGAGCTACCTTACCCAACCTCCCACACTACCGCCTCAACCCCACCGAGCATGCCGAGCTCAGGAGGCAAATTGAGGAGCTCATCAAGAAGGGCTTCCTCCGAATTAGCAAAAGCCCTTGTGCCGTCCCGGCTCTTCTTACACCCAAAAAGGACGGAACTTGGCGCATGTGTGTGGATAGCCGAGCCATCAACAAGATAACGGTCAAATATAGGTTCCCCATCCCTCGGCTTGATGATATGTTAGACATGCTAGCGGGAGCCACCATCTTCTCTAAAATTGACCTCAAGAGTGGCTACCATCAAGTCCGCATTAGGCCCGGGGACGAGTGGAAAACCGCCTTTAAGACTAAGGACGGTCTCTATGAATGGCTTGTTATGCCTTTTGGCCTTTCTAATGCGCCAAGCACCTTCATGCGCCTCATGACCGAGGTCCTCCGGCCCTTCATTGGCATCTTTTTAGTTGTCTATTTTGACGACATCCTCATATATAGCCAATCCAAGGAAGCCCACCTCGATCACCTCAAACAAGTGTGCACCATTCTTAGGAAGGAGAGTCTCTTTGCTAACCCCGGGAAATGTCATTTCTTGACCAATCAACTAGCCTTCCTAGGATTTATTGTCTCATCCCAAGGGATATCCATGGACCCCGAAAAGATCCAAGCTATTCTTGAGTGGCCCGAACCCAAGACCCTTCATGAGGCCCGAAGTTTTCAAGGGCTAGCTACCTTCTATAGGAGATTCATCCGTGGGTTTAGCACAATCACCACTCCTATCACGGATTGCCTCAAGAAAGGCACCTTTGTGTGGACTAGGGCAGCCTCAAAAGCCTTCCTAGAGCTTAAGGAAAAGATGACCCAAGTCCCGGTCCTTTGCCTACCCGACTTCTCAAAAGTCTTCGAAGTCACTTGTGATGCATCCGGGGTAGGGATTGGAGGCATTCTTAGCCAAGAGGGTCACCCGGTAGCCTATTTTAGTGAGAAACTTTGTGAGGCTAGGACTAGGTACTCCACATATGACAAAGAGCTTTATGCCGTGGTTCAATCCCTTCGGCATTGGAGGCACTATCTCCTACCCAAGGAGTTTGTGATCTTCTCGGACCATGAGGCCTTGAAATATCTCAACACCCAACAAAAACTCAATGCCCGACATGCCCGATGGGTAGAATACATTCAAGCCTACACCTTTGTCCTCAAGTACAAGATGGGTAGTGAGAACCGCGCAGCCGATGCGCTAAGTAGGCGAGTAGCCTTACTCTCCACCATCCAAGTGGAAGTAAACGGGTTTGAGAGAATCAAAGGAGAATATCCAAATTGCCCCGACTTTGGGACTCACTACAACACCCTTTCACTCAGCCCCACAAGGAACATGAGGGGTTCATACTTCAAGAAGGGTATCTATTCAAGGGAGCTAGGCTTTGCATACCCCGGACTTCACTTCGGGACTTCTTAGTTTGGGAGTTACACAGTGGGGGCCTAGCTGGACACTTTGGGGTCCAAAAGACCATAGAGTTAGTTGAAAGACAATTCCATTGGCCTAGTCTCAAGAAAGATGTGGCCCACATTGTGGGACAATGTCGCATTTGTGCCTCAGCCAAACAAGTGAAACAGAATACTGGGCTTTACACACCCCTACCCATACCAGACCGACCATGGGAGGATTTGAGCATGGACTTCATCCTTGGCCTACCTAAGACCTTGCGCAAACATGATTCCATCTTTGTAGTGGTTGATAGGTTCTCTAAAATGGCCCACTTTATCCCATGTTCCAAGACCTCCGATGCTTCTAAGGTTGCCCGATTATTCTTTGATGAGGTAGTCAGACTCCATGGATTACCTAAGACTATTGTGTCTGATCGGGATGTGAAATTTACCAGTTATTTTTGGAAGACTCTTTGGCACCTAATGGGAACCCTCCTCAAATTCTCCACTGCCTATCATCCTCAAACCGATGGCCAGACTGAGGTCGTCAACCGAAGCCTTGGGAACTTGCTCCGATGCCTTGTCGGGGACCACCCTGGGAATTGGGATCTCCTTTTATCTCAAGCCGAGTTTGCCTACAATGATTCTGTCAATAGGTCCATAGGCAAGAGTCCATTTGAGGTTGTACATGGTTATAGGCCTAGAAAACCTTCCGATCTCATTCCCCTTCCCCCACATGCTAGAGTGTCAGTCTCAGCTGAGTCCTTTGCACAGCATATCAAAGAGTTGCATGATGACATCCGCAAGCATATAGGAAAGAGCAATGAGGCTTACAAAAGGCGGGCAGATGCTCATCGGCGCCACTGCGAGTTCCAAGTGGGAGATTCGGTGATGGTGAGGACGGAGCGGCTCCTTCCAGGGCCTGCCTCCAAGTTGAGGGCACGGGGTTCGGGACCCTTTCGAGTTCTGAGACGACTTGGCAGTAATGCTTATGAGCTAGACCTACCAGAGGGTTTTGGGGTACACCCTACTTTCAATGTGACGGACCTGGTACCCTACAAGGGCCCCGCGGTGGAACCCAGTGAGGAGCTCGAGCCTTTACCCCATCTTGAGAGAGACATTCCCGGAGGGACTCCACTTTCTAGCTTGAGAGGCCGACGAGAGCAGGTAGAGGCAATACTGGATGAACAGAGTATCATTACTAGGCACAAGGTGTATCAGCGCTATCTGGTTAGGTGGAAGAACCGTCCCCCGATCGAGGATACATGGGTGAGTCGGGAGGATTTGCTGCGCTTGGATCCCGACATGCTGGAGCATTACGATAGACAGGCGGACCCATACTCGACAGGGTCGAGTTCTCCCCACCCCGGGGGATTTGATGAGGGCATCTCACGACACTCCCTCTAGCTTGGGTCGCCTGCGCACTTTTGATACGGATTGACTATGGTCTACACTTGTTATCTTCATTTTCCTTAGTTTCATTTTATGTATTTTCCTTTTATTGAGTCCTATCATTGTATTTCCCTTTATTGAGTCATGTGGATTCTAGTCTATTTCCCTTGGTATGCTTAATTGGGCCTTATTACCGTAGTCTTGGCCCATTGGATTGAGTCTAGGATATGCACAGTCTTTTATCTTATTGTCAGGGACATTTTGGTCATGTAAAGAGTGGTTGCCTATATATAGGCCCATCTCTCCTCATGTACTCAATTTTTGATGAATATTGAAGAAATCCCTTTCAAGCCTCTCATTAATCCCCTTCTCTCTCTCTCTCTCTAGCTCTCCTTCTCTCTCCCACAAGGCAAGGGGCGAACCTCCCCTCTCTCCTCCCCCCCTCTCATTCAAATCCAACTCCCACCTACCTCCATTAATACTCCACAACTTCCCACAACCCTCCTTTACTCTCCCTCTAGTCCCAACAACCCTCCACCAATCTAAGCCCTACTTCCCAACCACCACCCACCACCCTCCACTTCCCTAAGCACCACCCACCTCCCCAAGGCTGACACCACTTCTCCCAAGACCCCAAATTTGAATCTCCCACCCATCTCCCCTTCCCCCCTTGCTCCCTAGGTCGCACCCCTCCTCTCCCCTCAAGCCAAGTTCGCCCCCACCTTCCCTCCCACTCCCTCTCTCCCTTGTGCTCACCCCTTCCCACCACCATCTCTAGCAGACCAGCCCCCTCTCCAGCCCCACTTCGCCCTTCCCACCTCCATCTCCCTAGCCTTCACAACCCCTAAAACTCCTCTCATCTCCCTCCTTTAGCCATTAGACACCCTCCCACCACTTGCTCTCTTGGCCATCCCCTTCCCCACACCTTCTTCTTCCCCTTAATCTGTCTCTGTTTCAGGCAGCAGAACTACAGCGACTTGCAGAAGCAGCCACGACCGTCCCTCGGAGATTCAAGTGGCAAGGCCTACATCGCCGGAATCGTCTGCAAGTTAGCTTTCCAACCGAGGTGGTTTCGCCGGCTTCCGAGGTCGGAGCTGATCGGGGGAGCCGATCTCGTCCAACTGCGTCTGCTGTCCCAGTCTGCAGACCAGAAGCTGAAAGAAGAAGCTGCCACGGCCAGCTCGTGAAGGCTCTGAGCGCCATTTTTGGAGGGCAGAGACTACTTCCTGTTAGCTTTCACCTCCAAGAAGAAGGACCTCATTCGGCCACCGGAGCTATCAGTTACTAATTTCTTCGTCGAAGGTTGCAGCCAGCCACCTGTAGGTCCAGGTTTGACCTGTCCTCACATATCCGACCACCATTCTCCCCTCCGACCTCCGATTGGGGCCCCGTCAACTCCTGCTCGAAGCTACTCCGACCACGAGGACGTCACTGCCAGGCTCGTCACATTTGGAGTTCAGAAGCGTCCGTGGTACCCTCTGCAACCTCCTGTACCAGTTCTGCACCAGCCAGAGGAAGAAGCTGCTGACCTGTTCCAGTTGCTGGCCCGACCAGCCCTGAGTTCCAGAGCTCCTGCCAAAATTCAGACATCATCCTCAATCTGTTAGCAAGCTTTTGGCGCAAGTCTCATCAGATTCTGAGCTCGGTGGAATTATTGGCAGCATCGACATCGACCCTCTGTCCAGAAATACAGAAGCTAGGCAGAATCGGCGAAGCTCGGGAAGTCGGTTCTCTTTGCATATCTCCCCACCCCGCTTGGCCGGCTGAAGGCCCCTCCCTGCGTGGAGGTAGTTTTGGATGTATTAAGCATAATCCCCACCCCAAGATCACCCCTCCTGCGAGAGGAGTAGTGCTGTACCCTTTGCATTTTCAGGTCAAGCTACATCGCCGCGGCGATCGGGTGCATACCCTCGCCTCCCGGCGCGCCCTCGTCTCCGAGCGGGATCGGTGTCTTCACACCGATCTGGTAAGCTTCTGATACTAACCTTAGTAGCCTTATTTCTGTAAGTTTAGTATTGCTTTGATTGCTCGTCGGCGGTGAGAAGAGGGCCCGTACTTGCATGCTAAGTTTGTTAGTGTCCACCGCGGACCGTGACTGAGTGCCACCCAAGCCCCCGCCCTGCGGGCCAGCCACCCACAAAGTTGGGTATCCTAGACTCTTTGGGGTCAGCCTAAGCCATCCAAGTTAATAAGAACCATTGGGTCCCACCCCGGACCCTCGCCATCATCTTCCGGCCCCACCGGGCGATCGTGTGTGCCGTGTGAGTAACCCGTTGATGTGAGAATCATTGAGCGCTTGTATGCTTGTGGATCTAGGTCCTAGGTGGTTCATTACATACTTAGTCATCCTTGGGCTGTGCCACATCAAGTGGGCTGCCCATCAACAACAACAGAAAAGGAGGCTAAAGAGATACACACCTTGATTCATTCAATCCATCTCTCATAAAAACCCATCTTTGCTAAGGTCTAAAAAAGACATTGCCAATTAACACTGTCATAAGCCTTCTCAAAGTCCAACTTCAATACCACCTCCCTTTTCCACTGAGTCTTTATGGGATGCAAACACTCATGGGCAACTAAGAAGTTCTCCTAGATATATCTTCCCTTGATAAAAGTCCCATGGTTTCCATTGACCAGTCTACCAATCACCATATCAAATCTTCTTGCCAATAGCTTAGTGATTATTTTGTAAGTACTACTCAGTAGACTAATGGGTCTGAAATCCGTAAAGTCTTGTGCACCTTGCTGCTTTGAGATGAGAACCAAGAGGGCTTTGTTTATGTCCCTCAGGTGGGCCTTACCCTCTTGGAACTCTCCTAAAGCCTGGATCAGGTCCCCCTTAATAATGTCCCAACACTTCTAAAAAAACACCATAGGGAAACCATCCGACCCTAGAGCTTTATCACCTGTAAGAGAGAAAACTGCCTATCTAATCTCCTCCAAGAAAGGACTAGAAGGGGTCTCACTCTCTACATGAGAGAGCTGAAAGAGTAAGTCATTTGCAATGTCAATCTAACCATCTGATCATCTGTAAAAAGCTTAGAGTAGAAATCTTTGGCACACGCCCTGATATCCTCCAACCTTTGGATAATTTTTTCACCAACCTTGATAGAGACTATATGGTTGATTCTCCTTCTCCCCGAAGCTATCTTCTAAAAGTTAGCAGTGTTCTAATCATCTTCCTTGAGTCATTTCTCTCTCGATCTTTGTTTCCAATAAATCTCTTCTCTGGTGATGATCTCTTCATACTCTGTCCTAAGAGTGTCTCTGCATAATCTGTCAGAGTCATCCATCAACCCTACCGCCTCCAAGCAATCTAGACCCTCCAATTGTTACAGCATTCTTTCCTTAGCCATCTTGCCATGTAGGATTTTGTCTGGACCCCACCTTTTGAGAACATAGGCAAGGTACTTCAGTTTACCAATCAAAGTAGCCATATCCAGCATGCCTTTGTACACCCCAACCGCTCCTAAGTGTGTTCATGAAATCTGCCTCCCTAAGCCAAAAACCTCTCAAACCTAAAGCCCTGACTTCTCACTTGGCTACTGCTGGTCTTCAAAAGTATAGGTTTGTGGTCCAAAGTCGGCCTTGCCAAAACGGATGTCTGCATATGTGAGAAGTGATCTCCCCAGTCCACCGAAACAAAAAACTTGTCCAACCTGGAACAAGTTGGTGA
Source organism: Amorphophallus konjac (assembly GCA_022559845.1). NCBI lineage: Eukaryota > Viridiplantae > Streptophyta > Magnoliopsida > Alismatales > Araceae > Amorphophallus > Amorphophallus konjac. The sequence continues at coordinate 14,994,386 of CM040119.1, read as the reverse complement.
TGTCTTCATATTGGACAAGGTGAATTGAGCGTTTATCAATCCAATGTCGATGAGGGCTGCCTCCTCTATGAAGTCACAGAAGTCTTCTGTCTCACCTGCATGGGGATGGCCCCATCCTCCTCGAAGCCATCATGATTGCATTAAAGTCACCACCCACACAACATGGCCAGTCCGAGCTGTAGTGGTACCTTCCTCTCGCGTGGACAGGGATAAACACGGCGGGAGCCGATAAGGCCCACCGCAAGCCCGGGGGAAGCAGTGAGCCCCAGAAGGCATCATTCCCAGAGCCTCTCTCTCTAGAAAAGGCTAGAGAGAGAAAATCATGATTAAATATCCAAGCTGAGACAATGAATTAAGAGACCTATAAATGAAGATGCACTAGAGCTACATTTTGCATCGTCTCCAAAATGAGAGTATTATCCACTTATTTTTGACATGGGGGGATAACACATGTTATTTAGAATCTTTTTGAAATTCATGGCAGGATCATTTGGTGCAGATGGAATGGCACTTTTCTTTTGGAAGGTGAGATGGAATCGCACTCAAGACCATCAGATTGTGGTAAAAGGTGTATGCCTAATCAGGCTGAGAAAGAGAGGTCTGTCAACCTTCCCACTTTGCTGTAGCCTGTGAGATATATGGTGTAAGTGGAATATGAGAAAATTTGCAAATGGCTTCAACAGTGTCTACACTATTCTTAATAAACTCTCGAGTGGGTGAAAGTTTGGTCTAGGGTAGAAGGCTTGATAGTATCAGAGGATGATCCTTTTACCGACTGAGAAGAGTCCCTCCCCGCCCCACCCCCCACAAAAAAAAGTGTCAGATGACATAGTGATGTCTAATTTGCTCTTACATCCAAGACAAGCAGCAGCAATTTACATGACCAAATTCAACACATTACATGTTATTATTGCAGCACGACAACATGATGTTTCATGACAGATGTTCATATAACCCCGCAAAGAATGGAAGAAAAGATGGGGAAAACAGCAAAAACAGAAACAAGAAGTGGCTCAAGTAGAATATTTAGTAACCATCAGTCCGAATTTTAGATCACTGAGTGCTGTTTTTCAACTGACGTAAGGGCTATCTTACTGGAAGCCTTCTAATCCATTCACTATTTGGCTGAACTGAGCACGTCCATAGTGTAGGTTCCAAACTTCAGTTCCATAACATCTTCATTCTTCATTAATATATATATGAACTCAGGAAAAAAACAACCTAATGAAAGCAAAAAAAATCTAAGATCTTTCCAGAACAAATACGAAAATCACACAAAAAGAGCAAAGACGATTTCATGGCATTTCTTTCTCAGAAAGGGGTCAGAGACTCCAATGTAAATAAAACTTTGAAACCTTAACGAATGCACAACTCTTAAAAAAATGCAGTAGAATCTATGGAAATGAAATAAATTTTTCTACTAATAGAAAAGGTTCTGAAAAAAGAAACCCATTTTACCTGGAAGTTTTGACACTCCTAACCTTTCACAAAACACATCGCAGAAGTGGTTGCAGTTCTTGGATAATAGGTCATATGAGCTTCCGGGCCACTCTCTACTCAGCTCCCTTAAGATCTGATTTACTTTGAAAATTGAGCAGTTTGTTTCTCCAAGGACAATGCATTCCCTGTAGGTGTACATGGGATTTTTACCCGGAGGACAATTAAAAACTCCACTTCCGTGGTCACAGAATCCAAAGGACCACTCTTCATCTCCATACACCTGAAATTTTTATTAAATTGAAAAGGTTATCTGTCATAACTTGAGAAAAGGGGGCCTTTTTCTTGGGACTTACACAAAAGTCTACGTGATCATACAAACAATGGCACAGATCTATATGAAAGGACCACAACAAAAACAATTGCATTTTTTTTCTACAAATCATGGAATACGGGGAGAGCAACTTTTCTTATCAGAAAATGCCCCAAGGAACAAAAACTCGAATGAATGTGCCCTTTCAACATCAACATCTTATCCAATCAAAAATGAATTCACTTTCACAAATCCAAATTTGACATGTGAAGATTTGGCAAAGCTTAGTAATCATTCATAGTCTATCAGTACCCCTAATGCACAAAATTAGGGGTTTCCTCATTAAGGAAACTTTGACCTGAGCAGAGCCTTCAGGCTAGACCAATTACCAGGAGACAATCCCACATATGCTGAAACAACGAATACATTAATGCAAAGATTCCCCTCGACTTGAATATATCTATACAAAGAGGAAGGAGACAAATATAACAGACAGTGGAGAAAGAAACTAGCCAATGAATGAACTAAATCAAACAGATGTATACTCAATGTCGTCCTCCTAAAAAGAAAAGTGAAATCTGGGCATGCACCTTAAAAAAATGAATTCCGACATTGTGAAGGGTTATAATATAATGCCGTGTGGAATGTCTCAAAAGAAAAAAAATAGGCCAATTACCAGGATAATGACAACATATTTGTGCTACCTTAAATTTTTTTTTTTTAAGTCAGTAGTATCATTGTGTATTAAATGAAAAAGAAGACGTACAAGTATGGCCAAAACCTCCTAAAAAGAGACCCTGTACAAAAACTACACCAAGGCGGTGCGGGGCGGTCTACCCCCCCCCCCAACAAAACAAAACAAAAGTGAGTTGAGAGCATTCACATTACATAACAACTCTGTGCATTCTCTCATTCTAGAACAAATGAAAGAAATAAGAGAGTCCTCCACTCTAGTCTCCCTCTTGAAGATCCTGTGTTCCTTTCACACCATAAGGACCAAAGGGTGACATGCAAGATGAGTCACCAAACCACACAATCACCTCTGAGGGGCCAACTCCTACCCCGAGACCCGATGAAGGCCTACACGCCAAACTATCGGCCGAGCACACATCGGGCTCTCGTAGTCACACCCTCCCACACTGCTTGGGAGTAAGAGCAACCTACAAACAGGTGATCCACGAACTCATCCTCCAGGCCACACAAACAACAAGTCTGTTGGATGCCCGGTAAGAAGCTGTCGACCACGGAATTTTATCGTAGATAAAAAAACATAAATATAATGTTCTTTTGAAAAGAAACATTCCCCTGTATGTGGGGTTTCACTTCGTGGGTGCGCATTATATCAGACGATTTGGGTTCGGGTGCTAAACCTCTCCCCACTGACCGCAGTCAGTGTTGATTTACATCGGCCTAATGTCCGAACACCTTTGTTTGACCGTCAAAGAAATTCCAAACCCTTCTATGGGGGTCACGATGTTGAGGGCAAGTTCATTTGGAGGGCTCACAATGTCCATTCACTTACCACCGACAAACAAAATGACTGAGTTAGGATTTTAACTGAGGCCTTTTATATTTAGGCAAAACCCTAAATTTAGGAATAGGAAAATGATTTAGTGGAGACCGTAGGCATATTTGAAGTCACGGGAGGTTTCATGGACCCTGGGGGTATTTTGGTAATTTTACACTTCCAGGGGTATCTTGGTAATTTTACCAGGGCAGGGGTATTCCCGAGACTTTTGGGTTGGAACGGAAGTTGGACCGAGTTCCTGACTTTCCAAGGCGCTGAGGCCATTTATGAAGAGTTTAGGGGGCGACTAGGCCATTTCTAGGTCACAGGGGTATTTTGGTAATTTTACCACACCCTACATAGACCTAGGTTCGAGACGACATCTAAGTGTCGGGCTGAGCCGACAATGTCTTTGAACGAAAGGAGTGGCAGGGGACTTCATAGAAGACACATATACGTCAATTTTGCCGAGGGAGAGGTATATATGCAATTCCCAAAAGTCGGGAGTTTTCTTATAATTCTCCTCGATCGACGTGCAAAGATAATCTGTGGAATATATTGAACACATTTATAGTCCCTGGTGGGTGCAAGGGTTGGCGACGAGTTGTCGACTGTACAAAGATCGGCACTAACGCGAGAAGTAGGAGCGTAGCCCCAATTACAAGAAGTTGCAGGGTATAACTGCAAATGATAGGACTTCATGTCTCTCACGATCCCGGGGAGGACATGCCCGTAATTCTCCCATCATGTGGGCGAAACTACTTAATTTAGTCGTCTCGGATATAAAAACTTACAAACATGGCCGTGAGGGGCATAATTACAAAAATACCCCTTAGGGGCATAAATACAAGACCAAGGGACTTACCCCCCACGAGTCAAAACAACCGAACAAACTCCGAGTGTTGGATGCCTTGAATGCTTCGTAGATGCTCTCCTCTCCCCTTAGGTTCTCTATTATGCTACGTCCAGACCCTTGGGAGTCTATTTATAGAAGGTGAGAGGACCCAAGTTGACAGAAATATGGAGAATGCTCTGGTTCTGACAGAAATGTCGGATTTTGCCCAAACTCTGACAAGGTGGGATTCAAAATCTCCTTTTTTTTGTCAAGGTGAGGTGGCAAAAAATATTTTTTGACCCCTCCTCCCTTTTTTTCTTTTCTTTTTTTTTGGAACACGGGAACTCGGGGGTGGACCCCCCAGCGGGGTCATTTGACCCCGCGGGGGTCATGTTGACCCCGCGGGGGTCCAGCGGGGTCAACTGAACCCACGCGGGGTTGGTTGACCCCGCTGGGTGGCCAGCGGGGTGACACGACCCTCTCGGGGTCGGTCGACCCCGCTGGGACCCAGCAGGGTGGCCGCGCGGTGGCCGGTCGACCCCCCTTGGGGTCCAGCAGGGTCATTTGACCCCCGGGACGCCCTTTTGGCCCCTCTCCGTGTCTTTTTCCCCCATTTTTGTCACCCTGGGTCAAGGAGAAGTCCTCGTGCAACTTTTATTCTCCCCCCACAGTCCATTCTTCGCCGCGTGGCAGCAACACATCGGTGGAGACACGTGCGGGAGCGGAGGATCATTTTGTTTGTTGTTCGGTCGTGTGTCGTCGCGTGGAGAGGAATCTCTACGCCCGTCTGTGCCGTGTGATACACTTGCTCGGCTACTTTGACAAATTTGCATGCATATTTTTTCCTCCTAATCTTCCTTGCTGCGACGTCGTTTGTGATTGCACGGTCGGGTCGATGAACCCTGAATTGCGAAGGTACTCCGCGGTCCGACGATGTCGGCACTACGCCGTATTTTCCGTCGGTTGTCATGAGACAAATCTCTCGAAATATTTCGAGATAATTATGGGTGTAACAAATGCCCCCCACGGGACATCCGTCACAGCCGGAGGCGGGGGCGGACGACCCGTGCCCTTTGAAGGGAATTTTGACTTCATGTCTTTTGTGTAAACTTTGCAATTTTTGGGACTGCATTCAATATTTAAATTGTTGTCCTGGGGCGTTTGGCCTGATATTCCTTTTCCATTCTTGTTTCTCTGCGCTTGCAGGCATGGCTCGCAGCTGCGGAGACAGGAGTCGGTCAAGGAGGCGGAGGGCTAGGGGCGCTGACGAATGCCGGATTGAGCGCACTGATCGCAGTGTGCCGCCCTTCCCTCCACGCATCATTGAAGACGATAATTTCAACCGGCTCGACTTTAGCTATTTATGGGTCGTTGAGGGTCCAACTGAAAGTGCTGGGGAGGATGAAGGCCTATGGACGTGTCTCGTATTACGAGGCGAGACGACCTTTACACATATGACCGTTCGGGGGGATATCCATGTCACTATCCCTTGGACCGCCACCTCTATCGCTTCCTTCAAGGCTTTGCACCAATTGGCATGGAGGATGATGATTCCTCACTGCCTGAGGAGAGACGCCGCTTTGAGCGGGCCATATTAACAGGTAGAGACAACATGCAGGGATTGTGTTCCCTGACATACCCGAGTTATCCGGAGGGCTTCACTCGGCAGAGGCAGTACCCCGATCAGCAGAGTCTGGGCTCTTTTCAGTGACACGAGAGCCTCACAATTCGGACTGTACCACTGGCTCCCGCGGTTTGGCACATGCATGGGTAGCACAAGACCATGGATCAGATTGTGGATGGTCTCTTCCTGGCGCCTACGCAAGTTTTGCACAGGAGGAGTACGCCCATGACTGCATGATTGAGAGGGTTCTGGCATTGAAGACCCCCGTTGGTACGGGAAGTGGTCTGTTATCCCGTCTCATAGCTATCACCAGGGCGCGACAAAGTGGCTCTGGGGCGTCTTGACTGTCTACCGGTCGGTACTGGACAGAGTGGAGATCCGTCATGTAGTGACGGCTGCTTTATACCCCTACCCTTGTCACACAGGCCTGCTACAGGCTTTGATAGAGAGGTTCAACCGCCGGTGGAACACCTTCGTCACAGTCGGAGGAGAGACTTCCTTGGACCTCTGAGTTTTCCAGAGGATTTCTGGTCTTCTGATCTGCGGGAGGCCATACGAGGAGCTACCACTTGATGATTTACATCTTAGCTCCACCGACGGCGCTGGGCGGTACACCCTGCCATACTGTTTCAGATTTTTGATGAAGACCTGGAAGGATCTGGCTCGAGTTGGCAAAAATCGGACCTCTCGCACTCCGAGGGTGACTTTGAATGCATGGGTGAGCCATTTTTACAGCGGCCCTTTCTGCTTCCACGAAGAATTTGCTCAGTCCGGCACCACCTGGGAGGAATGCAAGGAAGTCAGAGTAGACGTTCCTCCCCATCCGCGCCATTTGCCTGCACCGGCACAGGGATGGAACTCAAGGGGACTGCCTCCTATCACATATTTGGCGGCCTACTTGGCCTACTGGCTGGCCAGCTTCGTAGTTCCTCACGGAGAGGATGGGGTCCTACGGCCGGAGGTGATATATCCAGCCTGCCTGCTTGCCTGCGGTCAGAGACTCGCCATTGCACCAGCGGCTCTGGCGAATATCTTTCATTCGCTTGGGGCTTTGTCCTCCCACTCGTCACCGAGGGAGAAGAGTACTATGTTGCCCACCCATTATTTGAGTGCCTGAGCAGGACTGCTATTTCCAGAGCTATCCCGGAGGACTCCTGTTGATAACCCGGCGGGCCGCTGATTTTTCTGTTCATAGGACAGTCGTCCCAAGATGCAGTGGTTCAACTAGTAGGGTCCCCGATGGGCCTTGTCTTTTGTTCCCGTGAGGAAAGGTGAGGGCCTAGCCCTTGACTACTTCTCATATCTTCACCGCCCTTATGTTGGGCAAGAGGGAGCACCGTTGTGAGCGAGTTCGCTCACCTTCATATTGCATAGGAGCAGAGACGGAGGACCCGACTGATGATCCAGCAGGAAGAAGAGCGGCTTGGCGGACTCCGGGCAGCCCAGGTTGAGGTTGGCCTCCAGGTTGAGAGCGACGAGGAGCGCAGTCGGAAGGCCTTCCTTCGAGTAGAGGAGCTGTAGAGGGAGCTTCGGGAGGCCGAGGTGGAGCGCCAGAGTGCGCAGGCCGCGGTAGAGACGTCCCACCGTCGGCTTGAAGAGCTCCAGGAGGAGGGTCTCCAGAGCGAGACTCGCCTTGCCGAGTTGAGGAGGAGCGAGTCTGGTGCTTGAGGGCTTCGGCCACTTTCTTGTACATAGGGCTATTATATTCTGCCCATTCTTGTTTCAGTTACCCCCGAGGGCTTGTCTCAGGCTCCTTTTCGATAACATTGATGAATAAAGGATATAGTGTAGCAACATTTGTGTCTATCCTTTTGCATGTACGCTATTTTTTATTTTTTATTTTTTTATCACTTTACCAACCCTATGGCCAAGACTGGCCCCCTTTAACTTTTTTCAGTGCGCCCTTGCGGGTTTTCACACTGAGGGGTACCCATTTTTGCCTAAGACACCATTTCGGGTTTTCGCCGGGTTAAAGCCTTTTTGCCCTTGATTGCTCCCCTAACAGAAACAACCAAGTCCGTTGGGACATCAATATTTTTTAACCCAATTTTTTTTTAATACATATAATGCCAAAAGGCAGAGAGGGTTTGGCATTCCCAGAGGGACATGTGCGCCGCACCGGGAGAACAAGTGGGTGGATTTGACAGCCCTAGTGGGACGCGACTAGTCAAATCCAAAAGCCGATAGACTGAATGGGCTGGCAACCCGAGAAGGACGTGCATAGGCCAAGCCCGGTTGAGACAGCAAATAAGTAGGTTTAACAGTCCGAAAGGGACATGCAAGTTAAACCTGGAATCCGATAGGCGAGATGGGTTAACAGCTCAAAAGGGGCATACATAGGCCAAACCCAGTGAGACGAAAGAGGGGATTTGACAGCCTGGGTGGGGAATATGAATCAAATCCGCAAGCCGGTAGGCAAATAGGGCTAGCAGCCTAAGGAAGGCATGCGTAGGCCAAGTCTGTGGGGACAAAAGAATGGACTTGACGATCCCAGTGGGGTATGTGAGTCAAGCCCGAAAGCCAAGAGGCGAGATGGGTTGGCAGCCCGAAAGGGGCATGCATAGGCCAAACCCAAAAGAAGGAAAGGATGGATCTGACAGCCCTAGTAGGACGTGAGAGTCAAACTCGAAAGCCGATAGGCAAGAGATGGGTTGGCAGCCCAAAAGGGACGTACGTAGGCCAGCTCTAGAAGGGGGAAAAGATGGGTTTGACAGCCCTAGTGGGACGTGAGAGTCGAACCCGAAAGCCGATAGACAAGATGGGTTGGCAGTCCGAAAGGGACATGCATAGGCCAAACCCAGAAAAAATAAAAGATGGGTTTGACAACCCTAGTGGGACGTGAGAGTCAAACCCGAAAGCCGATAGGCAAGAGATGGGTTGGCAGTCCGAAAGGGACATGCACAGGCCAGACCTAGAAGAAGGACAAAAAGTTAGTGGATTCAACAGCCCGAAGGGGACGTATGAGTTAAACCCGAAAGCCAATGGGCGAAGTGGGTCAGCAGCCCAAAAGGGCATGCATAGGCCAAGCCCGATGGGACTGGAAGGACGGATTGGATAGCCTGGAGAGACACGGGATCCAAACCCGGGAAATCCAAAATATGGGTGGAGCTGACATTGCCAAGGGGCGTATGAGCCAACTCTTGAAAAGGAATGTATAGACCTGATAGCCCGACAGGACAGAGTATAATAACGTCGGGACGCCCTAGTAGGATTGGGTGTCGCAGGACGACATGGGAGATATAGCCAAAGCATCAGTACAATGCCTTCGCCATTATAGGGTGGAGTTGCCGACTTAGAACCACCCATAAAGCATGTTGAAAGAGGATTTTTTTTTCACATTACCAACCTCATCGCCCTTTCGGGTTTTCGCCGAGGCTGGCCCCCTTTAACTTTTTCCAATGCGCCCTTGCGGGTTTTCACACCGAAGAGTTGCCCATTTTTGCCCGAGGTGCCCTTTCGGGTTTTCACCTCAGCCGGGTCTGTGACCTTTTTGCCCTTAGCCAACCTTGAAGGGCGACTAAGTCCGCCAGGATATCAATATTATTAACCCCTTTTTTTTTTACTTGAACCTTCACTAGGGAGAGGTACGTACTGTGAGGACTGTTGTAGAAACTCTTACAGTGGCACATGGTAGAGCTTCATGTGCTTGCCATTGAGAGGAGGGAAAGGATTGCTTCCCTTGTAGTCGACGACCGTATAGGCCCCTCCTTCGTAATCCTTCTAGATGACGTAAGGTCCACACCAATTGGGCTAGAGTTTGCCCGCTGGATCTTCCAACTACGACCTCCTTTTCTTTGACCATGACGAGATCGCCTTTCTTGAATGCCCTTTGCTTGACCAGCTTATCATAAACACGTGTCATTCGGGCTTGATACACTTGTAAGTGTTTGTTGGCTTTGAGTCCTTCACCTCCAAGGTTGGACAACTCCTCAAGCCTTCTTTCTATTTTAGATTGGTCCTGGCCTGGCAGTCCGGTGTGAACAGCAACGCGGTAAGATGCCAGCTCGATCTCCACAGGGACCACCGCCTCGGCCCCATAGACCAAAGAGAATGGAGAACAACTCGTAGGGGTTTTATAAATAGTCCGATATGCCCATAGGCCTCGTGGACTTTCTCGCCCCAATCTCGTTTGCGGTCACCTATTATCTTAGACAACAACTTGCAGAGGGTTTTGTTGAAGGCCTCGGCCAACCCGTTAGTTTGGGGGTTGTAGACAGACGACGTCCTCCAATCAATATGGAACTTGGACGCCAACGCATAAACAGTCTTGTTTCTGAATGGCGTGCCATTATCGGAGATGATCCAACTGGAGGTGCCGAATCTGTATATGATGTAGTGCCTCACGAAACGGGCAACTATCTCCCCTGTAACTTCTCGTAGCGGGACGGCTTCTGCCCATCTGGAGAAGTAATCAATGGCGGCCAGTATGAATTTGTGGCCCTAGGATGATGGCGGGAATGGCCCCACAATGTCCATGTCCCACTCTGGAAATGGCCGAGTAGGCGCAGTTAGATAGAGCGGGTTGGGTGGCCTCCAAGGCACTGACCCGAATGCCTGGCATTGGTGACATGTACGAGCATATTGGTTGCAATCTTCGTACATAGTGGGCCAATAAAACCCCTTGAGCTTGATGTTGTTCTTCATCTTGGCTCCTACTTGATGAGCCCCGCACAGCCCGGAGTGGACCTCGTGCATGACGGTCTTCGCCTACTTAGATGAAAGGCAGCGTAGGAGGACCGACCGGTCCTTTTCATGGACAAGCTTGAAAAGCAAGCCGTCAATTAGCTGGTAGGATGTCGCCCTGCATAGTAGTTGCACCCTCTGAGCCCGATCAGGAGGAAGCCAGCCGTTCTTTATCTTTATAATTGACTCACGCCAATTTTCTTCTTCTGGAGCATTCTCCTCTTGAATGTTGTCGACCTCGTAGACAGTGAGGCCGGATTCTTCATCGAACATACTTGGCATGAGCCATCTGTGTCTGACAGTGATATTTAACTCTCTCTCTGGCGGGAGCTTTAGGGCTGCTGCCAACTTTGCCAAGACATCTGCTTGGGAGTTATTGCCCCTTGGGACATGGCCTATTTCGAATAGGTAGAATTTTTCCTTGAGCCTTGTGACGGCTGCATGGTAGGGGATAAGCTCCTTCTTCCGGACGTCATAGACGCCCAATACTTGTCGGATGATGAGCTGATAATCCCCGTAGACTTTGATGCACTTGATGTCCATCTCTAATGCCAGCTGATACCCAATAATCAGCGCTTCATACTCTGCCTCATTATTGGTCAGCGACTTCATGAGGGCACAAGAATTGTGGAGAATACCGCCTTGCAGAGATACAAAGACTATCTCCGTGCCCGAGACAAAGTCTGTGAGGCCGCCAGCCCTCTTGATTGTTCGGGAAGCGCCATTAAAATACAACTCCCAATGTGGGAGGTCAAGGGTGAGGACGCCCGGCTCCATTTGTGGTGGGGCGTTTTCAGAATGCTCCCCAATTTCTTGAGAAGGCACTAACACCTCTTCATCGGGTAGCTCGAAGTTAAGTGGTGAATCTTCTGGCACGGGATGTGCAGCTAAGAACTCCACCACTCATTATCCTTTAATCATCTTACGCTGAACAAAGGTAATGTCGAACTACATAAGGATAAGCGCCCACTTGTCGAGCCTACCAGAGAGGATGGGCTGACTGAGTAGAAACTTGAGTGGATCACATTTTGAGATGAGTTCCACCCGATGAGCTAGAAGGTAGTGCCTTAGCTTCTTGACAGCAAACACCAAAGCTAGGCACACCTTTTCCATAGGCGCATACCGATGCTCAAGCCCGATCAGCTTCCAACTGAAGTAGTATAATGGTTGCTCCTTGCCCTCGTCATTGATCTGGGCTAGCAGAGCCCTCAAAGAGGCATCCATGGCAGCAATATAGAGAATAAGGGGCTTCCCTCTGACGGGTGCCCCTAGGACTGGAGGAGTCAGTAAGTACTCCTTAATTTGCTCGAAGGCCTTCTGACAGTCTTGATCTCATATGAAGGGTGCTCCTTTCTTCATCAATTTGTTGAAAGGTAGGCATCTTCCCGAGAGATTAGAAATGAATCACCTAATATATGCGAGTCTTCCTTGCAGAGACCTGAGCTCTGTCAAATTTCTAGGCGGAGGCAGTCCTCTTATGGCCTTGATTTTGTCAGGATCGATTTCTATGCCTCGGTACCTGACGATGAAGCCGAGAAACTTGCCACTGGAGACGCCAAAGGCGCATTTCATTAGGTTCATCTTGAGCTGGTACTATCGAAGCCTTTCGAAGACTCGACGCAGGTCCGCCAAATGATCTTTTCGCCTTTTTGTCTTGACGACCAGATCATCGACGTAGCATTCAACGAGGTCATGTAGCATCTCGTCGAAGATCTTGGTCGTTGCCCTTTGATAGGTTGCACCGGCATTCTTCAGGCCAAACGGCATCCTTTTATAGTTGAAGATCCCCTTAGGAGATCAGAAAGTCGTATGGTCTTTGTCTTTGATGGCCATGCGGATTTGATTATAGCCCGACGATCCGTCCATGAAGGACAAGACTTCGTGACCAATGGTCGTATCAACCATTGTCTCGATAATTGGGACGGAGAAGTCGTCCTTCGGGCATGCTTTGTTCAAATCCCGGAAGTCGATGCAGACTCGGACCTAGCTATTCTTCTTCTTGACAGGGACTATATTAGCGAGCCATACAGGATACATGCAAGGCTCTATGAAGTCCACGTCGAGCATCTTGTCAACCTCAGCATTGACTTTTAGCTCCAACTCGTGGCGCATACACCTTTGGGCTTGCTTGACTGGATTAACTGTTGGAAGTATTTCCAGCTCGTTTTCAGCCACAGAAGGGTCAAGCCCAGGCATTTCTTTATAAGTCCAGGCGAAACAATCCCTGAACTCTTCTAGTAGATGCCGATACGACTGCCTTTCTTTCTCACTGAGGAGAGCGCTCACAAAGGTCGGCCGATGGTCTCCTTTGCTTCCGAGATTGATCTCGATCAATTCGTCCACAGTTGCTTGGCCACCATCTTCAAGCTCTGGTGGAGCTGGTTGGAGGTCGACAAAGTCTCCCTCATCATCAGTATTTGCTTCATAGACTTCAAATTCTTCGAAGCTCTCTTGCTCGTGACTTGAAGTCGAAGGACTTGCTCCGTCTTGCTGATGGTTAGCAGGCTGAGCTGTCCCTCCCTTAGGGAGATGATCAGTGTTGACTTCTGGCGACAATGTCATTGACGTCTCACCGGACTCCCTTACAGAGTCGCCGCTCTCGGGCTCAACTTCAGTTTGCCCACGAGGAGGAGGTAGCAGTCCTATGGTGTTGATTGCCTAGTGGACTTCGAAGTCCCTCTCTTGGTCATAGACGAGTCCCCGCGTATCTTTACGGGAGAAGGGAGGTTGCCCACGGACTTGCGGAGGATTCCACAGCTGGTGGAAATATGCCGCTCGTGCGGGGTCCTGAGCCTACGGGATATGCTGCTTTTTGCACATTTCCCTGATGTGTTTTGGCATATCGTCCATCTCCTGGACTAGCTCTGGTGTAGTGTCGGTGGGAGTATCCCAGCCGAAATCATCCTCAGGAGGGCCCGATAGGACTAAATCACCTTTGTAAAAGATGATCGGCTTGTCCCCTTTGCCCTTGTTATTCCTTCTTTTCCCCTGATAGGAGACCGTGAAGGTTTTTAGCTGCTCCACCTCATGCTCCTCCCATTGGGACGAGAGTTGAAGACATTTGGGTGGCAAGGAGATGCTCTGATCAATGACCCGACTAATGAGGTTGGCTTCAAAGTCGACGTTCCGCCTCTCCGGCTGAGTCGACTTGAAGGCGGCCTTGAGGCTTAGCCTGTGCAATCTTATTAAGTCTTGATTGACAGTGAACAATTGTCCTTCCTCGACTTCATGGTTCACTTTTTGCTTCCATTTGTCCTTTACAGGCTCGGGGATTGCTAGAGTGGGCTCCCCAAAATACAGGGAAGCATCGGCCAGGTGGCACTCATTTGGGTGGAATGGATCTTGATCTGTGAAGACAATATGTTGCTCCCCTCCCTTGGCATATTTAATGCACTAGTGCAGAGTTGATGGGACAACTTTTTGGGGTCCAACACCCGCTCACACAGCCTACTCAACTCATGGCGGCCTACTAAACTCACACGGGGAAACCTCTAGCCAATTTATACCCAAAAATAGAACCCCGAGTCACCAAGCCTTGGCAACCACAATTCCAGATGTCGTCGGCACTGGACAACACATTTCATGTGCATTTTTTATCATAATATCATTAATTTATATTTCTGGAGCGTACCTCGCGTTTTAGGTCCCAAATGGGTGCTCTGGACAGCAAATCAGTCGACCAATCCCCTGGATCAGTCAACCTACACTGCTGGTCGGTCGACCGAACTCACTGGCCGATCGACTGACCCAGTGCACTGGTCGACCGACCAGTGCAGGGCAATCGACCGACCAGCAGGGCAGGTCGACCAATCCAGGGGATTGGTCGACTGATTTACTGTCTAGAGTGCCCATTTGGGCCCCAAGACGCGAGGTTTGCCCCAAAAACATAAATTAATGATATTATGATCAAAAATACACAAGAAATGGGCCGTCCAGTGCCGACGGCATCTGGAATTGTGGTCACCAAGGCTTGGTGACTCGGGGTTCTATTTTTTGGTATAAATTGGCTAGAGGTTTCCCCGCGTGAGTTTAGTAGGCTGACATGAGTTGAGTAGGTCGTGAATGAGCGGATAAGTTGGTTACCTTGTTATGAGCGAGTTGTGCCTTGTGAGGGCTTCCCCCGTGAGTTACTTCTGTTCCGTCGGGGTTTCGCCTTGTGAGGTTCGCCCTCCTACGGCCATACTACGTTGAGGAGTCTGCCTAGGGCGAGGGCTCTGATACTTTTTCCGTGAGACAGTTTCGAGCCGATTGTCGTAGGCCCCTACGTACATAGTGTGTGAGGAGTTTGCCTACATTCCCGAAGCTAATGCGTTGAGGAGTCTGCCTACTCCGGAGGCTGAGTCCAGGCTGGGGGAAAACCAGTCGTTCAGGGCCTAGACGTTAAGGAGTCTGTCTAGTGTGTTCAAACGTTGTTGGGGGCTCGGACACCGTGTTGACGAGCACGGACCCCAGCTAGTCCAGTTACTTTGTGAAGGGTGCGTGCATATCTAAATCTTAATAGAGCATATAGAGTATGTAAGTTCTGCTATGCCGATTTGAGGGAGCTTTCCGACAACGTTGCCGCAGCCCTCCCGGCCTGTGGCCTCCTTCCTAGTTTGAGACCAGGGTTTCCCGACTTGAGCTAGTGGCCCTCTCAAGGGTGGAGGTTGTACTCCTGACCGCGTGGTCTAGGCTGTAGCTTCCGTCAGTAAGGACGGGCCATCATGCCAGAGGTGTCGCGAGGTCTTGTGGGCTAGTGCCTTCACGACGGCGAGGTCGTGACTTTCCAACGGGTAGTCGTAGTTCCGTCTTTGAGACCAGAGCCATGATTTCCCTGACCTTGAGGGCCGCAGGTTTTCAGTGAGAGAGTGTATGCGAGCTGCTCAGTAGTGTAGTTCCTCGGAGTTCGCGGGGGCATGAGAATTGGTGGGTAGCTTAGTGGGTTGTGTTTCTTTCCTGCCGATTTCCCCGCTGTTGTCAGCGTTGTCGCTATAATTATTATTGTTGTTGCTACTACCGTTGTCGTGTTATTATCATTGTTATTGTTGTTATTGATGTTGTTTATCGCCGTTGTTGTGGTGGGGATCCGCGGGACCCCTATTGAGCCGATGAAATGAGGCTCGAGACTCACCCCTTCCCTTTCAAGTGTGGCGCTTCCTCGTGAGGTTCGGTGCTCCGGCACAGTGTCTGGAGTGTAGTAGCTGCCAACGTGGTTAAGCTAGGGTATGCCCCAATGGCTTTGTACTTTTCTTTATTTTAGAGTGTACTTTTTTGACATTGTATTATGGACTGTAAACTGTTTATATTGTAATAAATGTATTTCAATTCCTGCACATTAAATTCTATATTTATTTTAGATTCTGATGCATCTCCACAGCATTAATTCACCCTTCCGAGCCCCGTGGCTCGTGGGTAGCGGGACAGGATTCGATTCGCGTCGGTTCCTTTTTGGTACTCGGATCCTGGGTCGTGACACCTCCCCTCTTGGGAAAGTCATGGAATAAGGTCATTTGCAATCCCCAGTCTAAAGTAGTCCTCCTCTGAAAATAACCTAGAATAAAAATCCCTCCCCAGACCCATGATCTCCTCATTCGAAGAAATGGAGATCACCCACCGGAATGCAGGTAATGGTATTCACTCTCCTCCTCTCCAATGCTATGCGCTGGAAGTAAACAGTATTTCTATCCCCCTCTTTGATCTATCTATCCCTCGATCTCTGTCTCTAGTAGACCTCCTCCTTGGAGAGGATCTCATCGAAGTGACACCTCTGAGTGTCTCTCAGCCTCCTATCCTCTGCATCCAAAAGTCCTGCCTCTTCCAAGCTATCAAACCCCTGAATCTATTGGGCCCTATTTGATTGCAGAATATGTTAAGTGGATAAGCTAAACCGCAAGTAAGATATTCCATAAAATAAACCAAAATGCTTTGATTGGGAGATAAGTAACTCGGAATATCCTTGAGAATTGTGAAAAAGTTTAACCCTCCTTATTCTACCTTTTTGGTAGAACAAGTTATCCTGAGATAAACCAGAATAAGAACCTATCCCATGGAATACCTTGTATGAGCAACCAAAGGGAATAGGATAACTTTCAGTGGGGTATCCCGGTTTATCCCCCGAACAAACAGGGCCTTGAAGAATTGTGTCCTTAGCTATCCTCCCCAAGAGGCTTTTGTCCGCCCCCCAGGTCTTGAGCACATGAGCAGTATGTCTCAATCTGGACACAAGAGTCGCCATGGCAGAGCTGCCGAGAACCTGTGCAGACCAAGCTCCCCTGACAGCATCCATGAAGTCTACCTCCCTGAACCAAAACTTCTCCAGCCTGAAGGTGAACCTCATGTCCTGCAAACAACTGGTCTTGAAGAGGATTGACTTGTGATTCAACACAAATCTAGCCAAATGAAGCACCTGCACATAAAGATAATGATCCTCCCAATCAACAGAGATCAAGAATCTATCCAACCTCGAACAAGAAACATCAACTCGCATGTTAGACCAAGTGAAACGACCATGTGCCATACCAATATCCACCAAAGCCGCCTCCTCAATAAAAGCAGTAAAATCACCCATGTCGCATGTGTGACTACTATCCCCTGACCTCTTCTACTGGGCCGCCACGGCATTGAAATCCCCTCCAACACACCACGGCCTCCCCAAAAACATGTAGGATCAGCTCCTCCCATAAAAATCGCTTCTCCTCTCTCCCCTGAGGCCCATACGCCCCGGTGAGGTCCCACGAGAAACCATCTTTTACCGAAGTAAAATGGAAGGAAATGGCCCACCTACTAATGTGTATGTCCACACCACCTCATCAACTTCATAAGGGTTCCATACGATCATAATGCCCCTTAACATGCACTCCGTCGGAAAAATAACACCTCTTGAGAGTCTAGCACCCCCTAACTCCCTCACCAGAAGCTCCCCATCCCCTTCACATCTGGTTCCTTGAATACAAAGCATATCAATCTTGCATCTCCCCACACTCCTCGTCCTCACAGTCATGTGCCTCAGACCCATGGTCAGGGTCTACCGAGACCTCCTTGATGGCCTGCTCTAGATCCACTGCCTCCCTGTGTTCGTCATCCCCTGAAGATGCATCCGTCGAGGCCCCTGTAGCAGTAGCAACCGAACGACGGGCTACCGAGGGGCATCGACCTGCATCGGCCTCCTTTGGATCCCCTGTGAGCAGGATCGGGTTGCTAGTACCATCCGACGGCTGGACCTCACCACCGCTAACAGCCACCTCCAACAGATGGATCGTAGGGAGCAAGGCCGACCGCAACGCATTCCACTGAGGGTCGCTCCCATGTGGTTGTTGGAGCAGCCCACGCAAGACTGCGTCTACTCCGTGGGAAGATGGCGACGAAGGCGGGGACTGCAAACTCTTCAGCTGGCTAGACAAGGCACCTGCCGCTCTCCTAGACACCAGCGGGAACAGACACAACTTCAAGCGCTCGCCCTTAACATAGTAGCGACGTGGCTGAGAAGAGGCCACTGCCGACGAACATCAGGGTGGGCTGCCAAAGGCCACTAGTGCATTCCCCTTCATCGGACACCGCTCATCCGCAAGTAGGGCTGTCAATGGGCCGGACCGACCCGCGGGCCTGGCCCGATTTTGGGCCGGGCCGCAAGGTCTTTTTCGGCTCGCAGGCTTTTAGTCGGGCCTAAAAGCCCGGCCCGACTAGACCCGCGGGCCGGCCCGACCCGTTCTTTTTTTTTATTCTCACTTCAAATTTTAAAAACTATTTAGTTAAAATTATGTTATTTTACTTAATTAAAAATTTTAAAAGTCTCTTTTCACACATATTATGTAATTAATATTAAAATTTTAATTAATTTAGTTAGATTATAAGTTTTATAGTATTAAATCTATTAATTTTTATTATTTTTATTATTTTATTTAAGTTGTCGGGCCGGGCGGGGCCTTAGTCGGGCTTTGTATTTTTTACATAATGTCGGGCCCGACCCGACATAGGTCGGGCCCGGGCCGGGTTCGGGCCTTAATCTTGATAAGTTGGGCCCGGGCCCGGCCCATTGACAGCCCTATCTGCAAGCACCAGGACGAGAAGAGTGTAGTACCAACCACCATAATCGGGCAGGGAAGGAGAGTCGTATCGGGTCCGTGGGACCCGATACCATCTGTGTTCCTAGATCTGTTCGGTAAGTCAAGCCCAACCAGATCCGGGTTTACAGGTACCGGAGGTTAGCCCAGACCTGATAACCCATCAGGCGCACCGGAGAGTGGGTAATTTGAAATTCGAAGGCTGGAGGCCCCACGAGAGAAACCCCCCCCCCTCATCTTCAACCTCCATCTCCGAAGGGGGTTGCCCTAGGCTCCCTTGGTAGAGGCAACGCCGTCGCAGATCCACCGGTCGGATTTCCACCTTGATGACGAACTCCACACCCCCGACAAACAAGGAGATGACCGGCGTCACCTCCACAGGCATAGCCACCCACACTGTACCCTCCACAACCAACAGGTTGCCTGCCAGTATAGTGGAGCAGCTACCCGGTTCGACCTCCCCCAGCCGACACAGGATGTAGGTGATTCCCTACTCGCTACAATGCACGATGGGGAGGCCGATGAGCTTCACACGAATGCCAGACTCTCTCGGGTTCGGATACGTACCCCTGTTAAGGGTGCACGACAAGACACAGACGACGACACCATTCGCCATCAAGACACCTAGCTCTGCCACCTCCCGTGTCGCCTCCTCGTCAAGCCCTATTGCAAGCAAGCCTGAGACTAGATACTACCGGACAACCCAGGCCCCCCCTTTCCCCCAACGGCTGTTCAAAACACCCCTCAAACCTTCCAACCTGACCACACCCTCCAGCGGTGAGAAGAATAGATACTTGTTAAGCCGTTCGAACTGGCCGACAAATAGCTCCGGGCGATGGCCCCTAACTCCAAGCAACTCTTCCCTCCCCTCAACAGGCCCTGACCCCTAACCACCTCCACATAAGACCTCAGAGGACCTCCCATCTCCCCACTACCGTTGACACGGGGTGGTGGCGTGGTGTCGGCATCCCACAGGCTCGTTGTAGATATCCAAGCTACCAGCAACAGAAACACACAGGTGGTTGGCCGGGTCCTACTCTCGCCTGGTAGAGGTTCGCCGCGCCTCGGGGACCTTCGGTAACCCCAAACGGGGTCGTCCCCCACCACATCACCGAAGCTCTACCCTCTCTCGCTCTCTCTCAGAAAAACACAGAGCTTCTCTCCCTAGAAAAGCCTAGATAGAGAAAGCATGTCAATTGTGCTACCTTACGGTTGCTGGTTTGGCCTGCCAAAGATTTCCATCTCTGGAACCATTTTTGTTAAAAATTATGTAATTTCTGTTCAAACTTGTGAACCAATAAATTCTATGTAATGATATCCACTCTGCCCTTCCTAGCATTTTGACACAGGGGAGGCCTTCATGATTTTTTATAGGGCTTTCTCCACTAGTCCCATGTTCATCTCTCGAGATTCACTATCTCTCTGGCCTGTTGAGATCTGAAGTACTTGAAGCACCTAGCCAAAGACACGCAGAGTCAAGGATCGGGCTCGGATCGGCCAACCCAAAACCGATCCAGATCGGAGGGATGGGCGAATCCCAAACTGAATCGGCTAAGTCAGGCCAGCCACCTATTAGAGTGGAGAAAAAAATCAAAAAAGAGAAAAAAATCCTAAAAAATAGGAAATTTGTTCTAATAATGCAGGCACACAATTTTAGATGTGAAATCCTTAATATTCATACATTGAATTATATTTACTGAAGTTGTACACTGAAATTGCTTTGAAATTACTGAAGTTGTACATTGAAATTCTGACCGTTGGGCAACTTCCAGCAGGCCTTCTCAGTTGAAGAGCCGCTGGGATCCTCCCCCCTTCAAAAGAAAATAAAAAAATACTTAGAATTTAAAAAGAAAAGGCGTAGGGTTTGAGGATCGATCAAGATCGGACAATCCTAGTCAGGATCGGCTGATCCCGACCAATCCACACTGATCCGGCCAATCTTGTGAAGAGGATCAGGATGGGGTCAGATCAGTTCGACATAAAAGCAATCGAATCGGACCGATCTGGCCCGATCCAATCCAATCCTGCACACCATGATTCAGGCAAGTCAAGCAACAATAGTGCACTTAGATAGGCCAGTTTGCAAGAGGTTCAAAACCCCTCATCGTTGCATTCGGCTCATCCATGCCCAAGGGTTTTGAAATGCATCCCTTCTGTCCACCCACTACCTACCGCAGTGCTGTGATATCTTGGAGCTGGCATGCAGCCAACCTCAAGCCACCCACAATTGTCAACATGCAACTATTGACCCACCACATGCCGTCGATCCGCAAGCCAAAGGGAAGGGGGAGGAGGAGGCAAAGAAGACTCATCCACTCGCAAGCTAGAAAGTAGGATCAGCCCCCTTCCCTCTCCCCACCAACCTGCTACACTCTGCACTCCCTGCTATTGCTCCCCTCTTGCTGGTGAACATTTTCTTATACACTTTTGCATTGTTGTTATCCTAATTGTGCTAATTTTACCATATTAAGTACCAACATGGATGAAATTATAAATTTTCACAAAAGAATAAGCTTGTTATAATCTCTACTACCATTCCTAATCTCTACGGCATTCCTTGATTCATTTCATAAGTCCATGAATAAAAGAAACAGTTGATCTTCTACTCACATCTTTGACACAAATAATATTAATGGATTCTTTGACCCACAGACTTATCCTCCTTCCATGTGACTTGCAGGGTTCCATACCTTCCATGCCTTGGGTTCATTAGTGGTAACAACTGGCGGAACCAATCTCAAATCACATCATCTTTACCTTGCTTCTTGAATAGGGAATAGGGAAGATCTGACAACAAAATTTCTCTCCAACTATTGCATAAATCGCAATGCTTCCAAACAGAAATTTCTTTGGAAAATAACCATCAGTACCAACGGAACTTGAAATTGTGGACGACGTAACTTGAAATGTCAACCCAATGTAAATAAACCATCATATTCTAGTTTGAAGACAAATTTCTTATGTTGTTCCCTCATTCAATACACTTAAACCTGTTTTATGTCTTCACCCATCATTAGATGCAAGCTCTATCTACATTAATTATCCCAGCAATTGCACCTTCCAAAGTAGCAGTCAGGACTCAGGAGGTTTCTGAGAGTACAAGAAGTACATGACAGGTTACACCATATAAAAAAAGGAGAACTACCAGCTTGAGAAGCGGTAAGCGAACTATCCAGAAAGCTCCCCGAACAAGGGCCCCTATAGCCCATCTCTAGCCAATCAGATTTGTCAAGAAAACACCAAGAGATGCAATGAAGTGTAGAAACCCATATCAGTAAGAAGTGCATGATGCATGCAAGACAACCAAAACAAGGACGCCGCCAGTAACTAACCAAGGACGATCAAATGAAGCGGCTTAAACCGACTACCAATTCCAATGTATTATTAAATTTAGCAGTGTAACCAGCTTGTGGCAAACTCGATAGCTAAATTAGGGCACAGAATGCTAGAATGATAGGAACATTTAGTCAGTAATACAAAGAAAGTGATGAAAACAGGAAATTAATTGGGATTGAAATTGCCTCCGAACTCCACCACCCATCTCCCGAAACTCCAAAAACCCTAAACAAGAAAATCCCAGCGACTGCATTCCACAAAAACCCTATCCAGCAAACTTGAGAAGAGAAAAAGGGCAAAAGGGGGGCAAGCGGACCTGGATGGCGCTGTGGAAGATGCCGCCGAGGCCGATGCGGTCCTTGAAGATCCTGTTGATCTGGAGGATGGTGTTGTTGGTCTTGGCGGAGCCGCTGTTGGTCACGTCGTACACGTGCAGCACCACCTCCTTCATCCTTCCCTCCCCCCCTCCCTCCCTCCCGTCCTCCTCCTTCCCCCTCCCCCCTTCCTCCTCCTCCTCGCCCCGCTGATCTGCGGCCGCCGCCCCCACCCCTCCCCGTCCACGCCGGCCAGGAGATCAGATCGCGGGGCTGCGCCGGGGGAGCGAGCAGAGCCGCAGGAGTGCTCTCATCAGCTGCAGCGAGGGTGGGGAATGGCGGTACGAGGGGTAAATGGGGGCAACGGTAACTGGCTCGCCCCCTCCTTAACTCGCCTCTGCGTAGGCCGCACGCGCGCCCCGCTTCCCCCTTCTTGTGCCCCCCCCCCCCCCCCCCCACCCTCTCTCTCTCTCTCTCTCTCGCGCGCGCGCTCGCGCGCTCTCTAGCTTCTTTGGCTGCACACCCATAAAAAATATAAATCTTGTAAGTTTTTTTTAAAAAAATTACATAAATATTATTATTATAGGTAAAATTGTAAATATATCATTCTTTAAAATATATGAATATACAGATCACTGTAATTTAAAAATATATAAATTTATAAATTTAGTTAAATATGCATATCGTTGTTATTTTTTAAAATTCATAAATATATCATCAGACATGATATATTTATAAGTTTATAAAAATAATAGTGATATATATATACATATATTAATATATTTTTAGAAATAATAAATCTATAATTTCACCTATAATAATATTATTTATGTAAAAAAATAACCAAGAGAAGAACATGGGACGGGATCACCGGAGTACATATGGTAGCTCTCATAAACCTGATGATCGCTCACTTCAATAGATATGATTCTCATAGTTGATATTCCATAGCTTCCTTTTAATTATATAAGATAAAATCACTGTAACTCACAATAGTAGTTATAGTTTTACTTTGAAACCGCTTCTGTCATGGTGGTCTCCACAGACTAATGCCCAAGTCTTTTTTATGTTATAGAGGGATGAAAATTGTCTATACTCAAGTCTGTGGCCCTTGTGTCTCCATTTTATTTGGTTGGTTAATTATGTATAATATTTTATGTCACATCAAACCACACATGTATATATGTAGATTATTTTATAAACAATAAATTGATAATATGATAGAAAACATAGTTTGATGAATTAAATGTTGGAGAGTGTAAATGAAGTGGAAGCCGTATCCACGTACGTACGAGGAAGATGGCACAGAAAAGATTGACTATAGATCTGCACTTATTTCAGATGAAGACGCACGTAACCCTACTTGCGTCTCCCTAATTTTCTCTCCCTATTGAGCCTATGAATATTTGTATCCTCTGTGAGACAGACACGGACCAATATTTTATAAAGAGGAGGGACCAGTTTATAGTTTTGACTGAATTGATCGTTCCTACCTATAATCGGAACGCATGGGCTATATATCGCTTAGGCCCATTAACCATATCCCATCTATGACGTACTAGACCTTTTCATTTTATATTTTATTTTGATTATTATTCTAATATATGATTTAAGTTTGTTATAATCCAAAATCGAGATCTCAATCACTATCGGGTAACTCAATAGACTTTTTGGTCATTTCCAAAAACTTCTGACTATCATTTCTTAAACTTTTCCCAAATCCAAATCTAGACTCTTATGACCCTTAGAAGCTGATGTATTGGTTGGAAACCTTAGTTTAACCATTAGACTCCCTTAACCAAGATCAATTAGTGTTAATCATCTATTAGAGTTAAGTAATACTATTAAGATTGAAAGAAGAGTAAATATCCTCTAATGACAAATCTAAACCAAGAGACAAGTAGCATACCATTTAATTAGATTAATCCCCCTTAAAGACATTAAAATAGTTGGATAGAGCACAAATTTCCCTAGGTAGGGTAGTCAAGTTAACCTTGATTAAGTTAGTGTGACAAAGGATATGTAGAATAATACAAGAATCATAATCCAATTTCATCCCACCAACTAAATATAGATAATAGGTGTAGATTTAAACCTAATATTCGCTTCACTCATATTTTAATTGAATGGAATAGGGGACAATAATAATATGATGGTTCCAAACATATAATTATAAACCATGACCACTAAAGGCAAAACTATTCAATCTACTAACTCCCATAACCTCAAGATAATATAAATATAATAAGAATTAACTATTTAAATGTCTCATGGGAATTTTGGTGGAGATAATAATGGCTTTAATTGAAATCAACCCCAATTGCCACCCAATGATCCCCATTGGTTAAATGAAGTAAATATATAGATAAATAGGTGCCAACTCAAGGGATTATAAAAAATTAAAGCACCCAATTTCCCCCCTTATGCCACCTGAACATCATAGTTCTTGTTGGAACAAAACCCTCGATTATCCTCATTTTCAAACCCTTTCCCTCTCTTCCTTCTATCATTTTCGCAGCCCTCCATCACCCTCTTCTTCTTCCTTCTCCTCCTCCCCCTCTTGTCTCTTCCATTGGTGGAGTTTAGAGCAGAGCTAGTTGCTGCGGTTTTGGGGGTTAGAGTAGAGTTGGTTGCTACTGTTCTAGAGCTTGGAGAAGGTTGGGAACATGCTGTGGAAGGACCTTAGGAGGGGCATCATCCACATGAAGACTCAAATCTTGGACCAAAGGAGCTTCAAACCTAAAGGTTTGGGGGACCTTCTGACTATCTCTATGAATTTGAACTGAATGCTAGATTTGGTGCCATCATGCATTAGATCAGTTGAGAATTTTGCAAGTTCCATTCTTTGTATTCATCCTACTCATGTCTCCTTCCTATATTACAATTTTTAGTCCCATCCAATTGTTGAATTCAGAGATATGGCCCTTTTTCCATGTGACTATCACTGTGGACCCGATCCTAGACATAGGTGTTATGCATGACCAAGTTCTCCCTCTGTGATTAACTATTTGATTTGAACGTGATTTCTTTGGATTTCTAGCTTTAAATCCTACAAACCCAATTAGGGCTCGATCAAATTCTAACCCTTATGTGACTAGCACGGCTTTCAATCTCATCTTTGTTTCGAGTCTGAGCATGTTCTGGACAACCCTCTCAAGAACATCTTCATCTAGAGGCTTGAAGGGGTTGGCTTGAAGGCTTGTGGAAGTGGCTTCTTGGATAGGTAGGATTCCCTCAACACAAGTCATGCATTACATCTTTAGGCCTATTCTTGATGATTTATGTTCTATGCACCGTACTTTATGTTATATGTTCTAAACTTCAACATCTAACTTAGAACCCTGAACAAGACTGATTTCTTTCTTGTGACTTCGTGTCTACCCAATGCTAAATCTGTGAGCCTGATATACAATCCTTTTTTGTGATGTATTATGGACTCTATATACATCTAATTTGGAATTTTGGACCTCGATCAGGCGGTTAGATTTGTGTGCAAGATGACAATTATGAGTACCTATCACTGTAAGTTCATTTTTGGGCAGAGGTGATATGTTTACGTTAGTTCTCTCATCATACTAACTCATTTCACATGAATAATTTGTTTTCGGAATCCTCACTTGAATAGATAAAACTATATTTTAGGATTTGACCAAATTCTATCTCTTGTGAGTATGGTGGGCATGTAAAGTACAGCCCTGTTTCTGGAATTCATTACCAGATTTGATACATGTTCATTGTACATTTTTTTATAAATTCCAAATCACTGTGAATCATTCTAAAATTTGGTTACACAGTTGGATACTCATTCCAGAGTATACAGTAAAATTTGTAAATTCACCTAAGATGTATTTTATTAAGTATTGTCTAAATTCCTTAGACATAGTGTGACTACTCTGCATTCTAGTGATAGCAAGTCATTTAATGCAAGCTATGCATGTGTTTACTCTTTAAATTAAATGGAAAATGCATACAGGTCAACATGATTACTTGATATATTTGATTTTTATTTCATGAAATTCGATCTACCAGGACAAGATGTCAATTACTATGTCATGTTAAACACTAAACTTGAATCTGGGCACACAACTTGGGCTATGCTCTTTCCTTAAAACCCCAAAACTCTTACGACTATGCTTGGGCGGGTAGGGCAGACTGTATTTGTTCACGAGTATCGGATCGCATCTCCATGGATGTCGGATCGGTTTTCGTGCTTGTTCAAAATTTTAATATTGGGTCTTCGGATCCCACTTACACATATTGAAGAATTTTGAGATTTTCGGGGGCATGTTGACCGAAATAAGCATTTTAAATGGTATTTGGGGTGTTTTCCTATTTTTTGGATTTTTTAACCCCAAATAACCCCAAACCCTTATAACCACCGTGCCCCCCTTCCTCTTCTTCATTTCCTCCTTCCTCCTTCCATCGTTCTCCCCCCTTATCCCCTCCCATCCTCTAGCTGCAGACGGCGGATTGCGAGGGTTGACATGGCCGGGCGACGATGACGATGAAAAGCAGGTCTTGGATGCGAGACGGGTGCGGGTTTCGCGTGCGATGGTCATGGTTCGATCGTGGGATTTGAAGTTCAGCGTGGTTTGGCATTCTTTGGCATGTAAGATCGTCATTTGAGATAGGGGGATGGATTTTGACCCTTCCTCTTGCAATTTCCCCTTCGTTATGCATAGATTCGAGCTAGAGAGGAGATTCATTTCATGATCATGGAAATAGTATGTCAGGGTTGTGTGGTGAGCTCCGATCGATCCGTGCAGCGATTTGTAGCTTAGATGATGTTTTTCTGATGGTGTGATTGGAGGGGAAAAGTTCCCCAGTGTTTACCCCTCGTATGAGGTGAGTGGGGCGTGGGTTTGAACCCCCAAAACGCGGTTCTGGATGGGGTAATCTCCACATAAGGTAGCCATGTTCATGGTTGTCAAAGATTGGGGGCGGCCAAGTCGATCGACGATGGCTGTCCTGCATGTCAGGGCAGCCCTGCACAGTTGGGTGGCCGCCCAATGGGGTGCTTCTGTTGGGCGGCCAGCCCTCTGGCTACTTAGGTCTGCTGGGCGGCCAAGGGGGTGGTCACCCAAGGTCGTGGTCTGCTGCGCGGCCAGCATTGGTTCGGTAGGCGGCCAGGAACGTGGCTGCCCATATTTTAGATTCACGGACGTTTGTGGTCATCGTGTTTTCACGGTGGGCTATTCTTGCGTGAGCCGTGTGGGCCAATAGCTGGTGGTTTAGCTATCTGGCCAAATCTTCTTGTGATTTGGTAGCACCGAGTGATGTGACACCACCTTGGGGTGATAGTCACAAGACCAATGCTTCATCGGACCTAAGTATGCAAGCACAACCACAAGGCTAAGAAGCCTACGTAAGCGGACCTTCGTATGGTGCACACACTCAACCCGGGGGTAACTCGGGGATGCCGAGTCGAGGAAGTGGGACAAGACCCTTGCTGGTAGAGGGCCAGCAACATCCAAGGTAAACCTCCCCTTGGGGAACGGATATCCAACTCAATGAGTCGGCAATGGCCAAAGGGCGCGGGTCACTCACTCACACCCACAGTGGTCGCACAAAGATGGTGGAGCCTTAGGATCGGGCATTCTCCCCCTAACCGACGGCGCAATTGGAGAATATTAAATGAACAAACATAAATGAGAGCAAGGGACGAGTTCTCACCTAGCCGGTTTGAAGAAACCGACTCCGGTCGGAGACCAGGGCGAGCGTGGAGGCGAGGGGAAGCACCCGCACGCCGCGTCGACGAAGCTTCAAACCTGCGAGTGTAACTATTACATGAACTACCCCCATACAAGGGGGGGGATCTTGGGGTGGGGATTGTGTGGTTACAATCAAAACTACCTCCGCGCAGGGAGGGGCCTTCAGCCGGCCAAGCGGGGAGGAGTGAATTTGAACTATAAGCAAGAAAAGAGCCCGAGGTCGAATCTGTCCACGTTCTGGAATCAGGGACCAGCAGTCGAAGATGGTACCTCTGTGACCTCTCCTGATTTTTGCTGATGACGGGACCAGTGGGAAAATAATTGTAACTGGATCAGGAGGACGTTAGAATTTTTCTGATTTCTCTGGTTGTCCGTGCAAGTCGGGGCAGAGTCTCGAACCGAGGTACAGTTCTTCTATTTAGACTGCTTCAGATTCTCAACAGCAGGAAGAAGATATCACCACGGGCGCTCCAGAGCTTCAATTTGAGCGCAGCTGATACCGTTGGAACCGTGGTCGAGTTCTCTTCGTAACGCAAGCAACGGGAGCACCAGATGATGCCGGAGTAGACGGGAAGAGCTTTAACAATGAAGGAGGGTCGGAGCAGACTAACAGGAAACAGATCCGAGCATCTGGAGGAAGAAATTGATAACTCTTGCAAACTGGTGCCGATCAGAGTTCTGTTTCTTGATTCTGAAAGTAGACTGGTCGAAGAAAATCTTTGCAGAAGAACGTCTATCCTGATTCATGCTGGATTTGTCGTGGTAGAGCTTCCAATCCCGTTCTGATCCTCTGCCTGAGGAGTCTTGCGCAGTCGTAGTAGATCACCTCCTCGGAGCAGCTCCAATCTTGGAAGTCGGCGGGACCACCACCGTTGTAAAGCTGACTAGGAGACGCTTTTAATGATATATGGTATGCCCTCTGAAGCTTCCAGGTGAAGATGTGGCAGTCTCTGCAACTGGGTACTCCTCTGCTGCCTGCGAACTGAAAATTGTAGGTTGAAGATGATGGGGGGGAAATGGGGTATATGGGAGGGGAAGTGGGGGTGGATGAGTGTGGGGAGAGCCCTGGCTGTGAGGGGGTCTAAGAGGGGGTGTTCCAAGGTGTGGATGGAGTAGAATGGGGTCTGGAAGGTGGTGTTTGCAGTGGGTGAGAGAGGAGCTGTGAATTTGGTCTTGGTGGGAGAAGGGGGAAGGTGAGGGGGGCACAAGTGGGTGGAGGGAATGTGAGTTTGAATTCAAATGGCCTAGGGAAGTGAAGGGGTGCTTGGGGTAGTGGGGAGGGTGCTTGAGAAAGTGGGAAAAGTGTGTTGGAAAGAGGTGGGGGTGGTTGGTGGTTGGATGGTGGAGTGGGGATTGGGGGTTCTCTCTTGGAACTAGGGGAGGGGAGTAAAGAGGGTGGTGGGAAGTGGAGAAGCCTTAATGGGGTAGGTGGGAGGGTGGAGGTGGTTGGGAAGTGGATGAGAGAGAGGGAGGGGGGCGAACTATGGAGAGAGAAAGAGAAAGAGAGAGAAGGTTGGGTGGGGTGGGGAATCTCTCCCCTAGGGTTTCTCACCCACTATTGGAATCACTCCACTAGAACTAAATTTGAACTCTCAATTGGAAATTTTGCATTGATTCATTACCTCAAAATGGAGAGAGTGGGGTCCTATTTATAGGGATCCCATAATTTACAATAAGACCCTGACTTTTGACTCAAAGACGAATAACCAAGGGGGTAGGGGGCGCCCTTGGGCCTAGCCCAATGAATTGGGCCCAATAGCAAACTAAACAACCTAATGACACTCAAACTTAGGAAAATAAACCAAAGACCTAGATACATGACTCTAATAAAAGGGAAATTACAACGATATGACTCAATAAAAATAAAGAAATACAACATTGGACTCATAATAAAGGGCTAGACCATGACGTACGCCTCCGGGGGTGACGAGAAGGGCCGAGAGTGCCAAGACGGATGGTGATGACCCCATCTTACTCCCGGGGTGCGGAGAACTCGACTCCGTCGAGTAAGAGTCCTTCCCTCTTCGGAAAGATGCAGAAGTGGTACCGCTCACATGTCTTCCGAAAGAAGCCGATTCTTCCACCTAGCGAGGTAGTGCCCGTACACCTTGCTCCGAGTGGTGATTTCCTGTTCATCCAATAGTTTCTCAAGTTGCTTACATCGGGCTTCTCTAGGCTGATGGTGCTCTCATGGGGAGGGGTGGGTGCTCTCTCGTGGGAGGAAGGGGGCTTGAAATCCTCACTTGGTGCCACCGTGGGTCCCTTGTGTGGCACAAGGCCTTCCACATTGAAACTGAAGTTAACTCCGTATCCCTCAAGGAGGCCTAACTTATGAGCAGTGGGGCTAGTGTACCTCAAAACCTGGAAGGGGCTAATCCCACAAAACCTCAATCCTGAGTTGTCTCTATGTGAGAGCCTCTCATTCCTCACCATCCCGGAATCACCCATTTGGATTTCTTGGTGACGCCACTGAGTCGGCCTGCCTTTTGTAAATTTCATGGCTCTTGTTGATGTGCTTGCAAGGTTATCATGCAATTTTGTGAATGCTGACCTTCTAGTGGTTATGGGTGGACCAGGACATCTATAGATGGATCTATCATCCCATGATGCCATATGGACCTTGATGAGCCTTGGTGGGCCGGGGCAACCAAATGTGGCCCTATCATGCATAGACTCTCTAATAAAGGTTGGAGGGCCGGGGCATCCGCAGGTGATCCGGTCATGCATGGGGGTGAAAAATGCCGGGGGACCCGGACATCCAAGAATGCTCCTATCATGCTTAAGACTCATGATGAGTGAAGGTGGACTATTACATCCGAATTTGGATCATTCATGCTTTCTACTTGACATGTGGGTGATATGAATGAATGGACCCAACATAATGTTCATTCCAAGTGGTGTGGTAAGCCTAGACACATACATGCTTTTCCCAAAGGTGACCTCCATGTGTATAGGTGTGGGACAACCTTTGAACTCCCATTGGAAAGGATCGAATGGATCTAGGAAGGTGGTCATCATGGGGTGGGGCACAACCTTATTACCTAGGGATATGTGGCCCAAGGTCATGGCTCCCAAGGTGTAACCCGGGTCTAGGATGGGGTGGATTGGGTCAAACATGGTGGGTTGGGATAGGGAAAGGTGGGTGGTGGAAAAGGTGATTGGGTCACACGGGTATGGGAATGGGTCAAAGGGATCGTGGAAATGGTGACATAGAGATAGGAACTCCACATCCTCAAAGCCCCAAAAATATGGGTCATTCTCCTCCAAGATAATTGGGCCATGGTCGTTAGTGGGTTGGCCGACCAAAGCACTTGGGATCTCAATGGTAGGGGAGTGGGCCGAGATGAGTTCTTCCACCATGGGGAGAAGGAAAAGAAGGTCGCTAGTGTAGCAACCAATGGTGCAGACCGAGGTGATAGACCCATCACAAGGGTGGATGAGACTAAGGTTTGTTGGGTGGGCCGTCCCTAAGGTCAACAAGCAAGTCAACTCTAGCTGCCATTCTAGGCCTTTAAGGAGGTCATCAAAACCCTCTACTTCGTAGTAGGATTGGATTGTTGTGTGAGGAGTGTGGATAGGCACAAGATGGTGGTCTTGCTTCATGGGTAGATAGGTATGGGTCATGATTTCTCTAATCAAGCTCTCCCTTAGCCACCTAACAAGGGACTCTTCTAAGATGAATTCGGCCTTATCTAGAGGGGGTGGTGTAGGGTGAAGATCCCCGTGCGAGGCTTCCTCTTCAATTGGGACATGGGTGCTCTCCATGGAGGGGATAGGTTCCCAAGGGGTATTTGTCTTCATGTGGCAAAGTGGGTGGACTACGTCTTCCAAAGCTAATGGAGTGGGAAGGTTCTTTGATGGTGGGGTGATGATGGCCGGAGTATGGTGCACCCGGGGTGGTGAACAAGGGTGGGATTCCCGCGGGTGGGAGAATACAAGGTTGTTGAATTTAAAGGTTCCCGAAAGGTGTGTGGGATGCACAAGGCAAGCCCGACGTGTTGGGTCGATGTCGGCATTCCTTTCATCTAACCATTTCTTACCTATGATTATACATGGACCCGCCAATATTCCCTTTTGACACCAAGCCCCATCCAAATACTTAGTCTTCCCGAACCATTTATGGAATTCAATAAAGACTTGGTCTCCATTATGCACAATTTGTCCGGTCCTACAAAGAGAGGTAATGATATCGGGGGACACCCAATTTTCAGATTCTAGGTCAATGAAATCAATTTCTACGGGCTCTCCATTAGGTAAGTATGCATGGGATATGATTGGGAGAGGGGCCATGTGACCCAAGACTCAATGTTAACAATGATGGGTTGACAATGCACGGTTCGGACAAGAATGCAAGCATGCCCTAGGACTTGACTTGTAGAGACAAGTCAATGACTTGCTCTGATACCAATTTGATGTGACACCACCTTGGGGTGATAGTCACAAGACCAATGCTTCCTCGGACCTAAGTATGCAAGCACAACCACAAAGCTAAGAAGCCTACGTAAGCGGACCTTCGTATGGTGCACACACTCAACCCGGGGGTAACTCGGGGATGCCGAGTCGAGGAAGTGGGACAAGACCCTTGCTGGTAGAGGGCCAGCAACATCCAAGGTAAACCTCCCCTTGGGGAACGGATATCCAACTCAATGAGTCGGCAATGGCCAAAGGGCGCGGGTCACTCACTCACACCCACGGTGGTCGCACAAAGATGGTGGAGCCTTAGGATCGAGCGCTCTCTCCCTAACCGACGACGCAATTGGAGAATATTAAATGAACAAGCATAAATGAGAGCAAGGGATGAGTTCTCACCTAGCCGGTTTGAAGAAACCGACTCCGGTCGGAGACGGGGGCGAGCGGGGAGGCGAGGGGAAGCACCCGCACGTCGCGTCGACGAAGCTTCAAACCTGCGAGTGTAATTATTACATGAACTACCTCCATGCAAGGGGGGGGGATCTTGGGGTGGAGATTGTGTGGTTACAATCAAAACTACCTTCGCGCAGGGAGGGGCCTTCAGCCAGCCAAGCGGGGAGGAGTGAATTCGAACTATAAGCAAGAAAAGATCCCGAGGTCGAATCTGTCCACGTTCTGGAATCAGGGACCATCAGTCGAAGATGGTACCTCTGTGACCTCTCCTGATTTTTGCTGATGACAGGACCAGTGGGGAAATCTTCATAACTGGATCAGGAGGACGTCAGAATTTTTCTGATTTCTCTGGTTGGCGGTGCAGGTCGGGGCAGAGTCTCGAACCGAGGTACAGTTCTTCTGTTTAGACTGCTTCAGATTCTCAACATCAGGAAGAAGATATCACCACGAGCGCTCCAGAGCTTCAATTTCAGTGCAGCTGGTACCGTTGGAACCGTGGTCAAGTCCTCTTCGTAACGCAAGCAACAGGAGCGCCAGATGATGCCATAGTAGATGGGAAGACCTTGAACAATGAAGGAGGGTTGGAGCAGACTGACAGGAAATAGATCCGAGCACCTGGAGGAAGAAATTGATAACTCTTGCGAAAGGGTGCCGATCGGAGTTCTGCTTCTTGATTCTGAAAGTAGACTGGTCGAAGAAAATCTTTGCAGAAGAACTTTTATCCTGATTCACGCTGGATTTGCCGTGGTAGAGCTTCCAATCCCGTTCTGATCCTCTGCCTGAGGAGTCTTGCGCAGTCGTAGTAGATCGCCTCCTCCGAGCAGATCCGATCTTGGAAGTCGGCAGGACCACCACCGTTGGAAATCTGACTGGGAGACGCTTCCAACGATATATGGTATGCCCTCTGAAGCTTCCAGGTGAAGATGTGGCAGCCTCTGCAATTGGGCACTCCTCTGCTGCCTGCAAACTGAAAATTGTAGGTTGAAGATGATGGGGGGGAAAATGGGGTATATGGGAGGGGAAGTGGGGGTGGATGAGTGTGGGGAGAGCCCTGGCTGTGAGGGGGTCTAGGAGGGGGTGTTCCAAGGTGTGGATGGGGGAGAATGGGGTCTAGAAGGTGGTGTTTACAGTGGGTGAGATTAGAGCTGCGAATTTGGGCTTGGAGGGAGATGGGGGAAGGCGAGGGGGGCACAAGTGGGTGGAGGGAATGTGAGTTTGAATTCAAATGGCCTAGGGAAGTGAAGGGGTGCTTGGGGTAGTGGGAAGGGTGCTTGGGAAAGTGGGAAAAGTGTGTTGGAAAGAGGTGGGGGTGGTTGGTGGTTGGATGGTGGAGTGGGGATTGGGAGTTCTCTCTTGGAACTAGGGGAGGGGAGTAAAGAGGGTGGTGGGAAGTGGAGAAGCCTTAATGGGGTAGGTGGGAGGGTGGAGGTGGTTGGGAAGTGGAGGAGAGAGAGAGGGGGGCGAACTATGGAGAGAGAAAGAGGAAGAGAGAGAAGGTTGGGTGGGGTGGGGAATCTCTCCCCTAGGGTTTCTCACCCACTATTGGAATCACTCCACTAGAACTAAATTTAAACTCTCAATTGGAAATTTTGCATTGATTCATTACCTCAAAATGGAGAGAGTGGGGTCCTATTTATAGGGATCCCACAATTTACAATAAGACCCTGACGTTTGACTCAAAGACGAATAACCAAGGGGGTAGGGGGCGCCATTGGGCCTAGCCCAATGAATTGGGCCCAATAGCAAACTAAACAACCTAATGACACTCAAACTTAGGGAAATAAACTAAAGACCTAGATACGTGACTCTAATAAAAGGGAAATTATAATGATATGACTCAATAAAAATAAAGAAATATAACATTGGACTCATAATAAAGGGCTAGACCATGACGTACGCCTCCGGGGTGACGAGAAGGGCTGAGAGTGCCAAGACGGATGGTGATGACCCCATCACCGAGCCACTTGTGACTTATAGTCTATGTGTGTGAACCAATGGCACTCCAGTGATTTCCGTTCCGACTGTGTACTTTCACCTTGAGTGACACTACTAGACGTTGCCTTTCTCAGTGCACAGGCGCCGACCTACTTGGGAGAGGTGGAGGGTTTCCCAGTGAGACAATTTTTAAGCAGGTTACCGTGGGCCCCCTACTGTTGCGGCTTAAATCTAAGCCACGGGGAAAACTAGATAGAGGGCCTGACGTCAAGTAGTTAGTCTGTGTGTGCACACGTGGCTAGGCACTTCAGACGCATGCTGACAAGCACGACCTCAGCTAGTCCTTGTGAGTTGTGTTTGCATCTCTTAGTTACTGCGTTGAGACTGAGCGGGAGTGTAACACCTCGAATTTTTTTTTTAATTTTTCGGGTTCAGGATCCGTGAGTTCGGAGCGCCTTGGTGAGTCATGGAGAGTGTTTTACAGCCTACACGTGTTTTTGCCTGTTGGACATTCGGAAAGCTGTGCAGGGTGAATCGATGTATTGTCAGGCTCCGGGACGTTGCAAACACATTGTGCATTTTTCGAGGATCGTGGAGAGTATTTTTCCCCATTTTTGTATTTTCTGGATTTCAAAAAACCCGCGTGGGTTTTCAATTTAAACCCCCCACCCCTTTCTCTCTCTCCCTCACTCTCATTTCTCTTCCTCTCCCCTCTCATTTTCTCTCTCTCCTCCCTTCTCCAACGGCCGACGGAGCGAGGCGGGGGCGAGGCAGAGGCGACGGGGGCGAGGATCGGCGAGGATGAAGTGCGGATCGAGGGATGGTGGCGCGTTGAAGCTCGATTGTGAGTTCGTGAACCGGAGGGGGTTTCTCGGGCTTTTCGCGATGGAACGACGTCTACGGTGCGCGGAATCTTCGGTGGAGGTAGAGGGATGGATCCTTAACATCTGTACTTCCTTTCCCATGATTTTGGTAGCCCGTGGTGAGCCGAGTGGGTTTATTTCTTGCCGGGGGTTTAAAATCATATTTTTAGGACGTCCGACGGTTTCGTCGAATCGTACGAGATTTTCTCACTTTCTTCCCTCCATTTTTGGGTTTTGGGACCCAGGGAATGATCCCCGATGTTTTTCCTCTCGAATGGGGTCGAGTGGGCGTGGAAATCAGAGCCTTAGGGTGGCTCTAGTAGGTTTTTTGCCATAATCGGTCGATCGACTCGGGCAGTTCGGTCAACTGACCGGCGTTCGCAGGGGGGGCGTGACCGTGTCGATTCGGTTGACCGACCATAGCGGGCCAGTCGACCGACCGCTGGTAAGGGAGATCGACACAGCTGTGCTACGTCGACATCGCCTGGTCGCGCCGGTAGACCGATCGGGCTGGTTCGATCGATCGACCGGGGTAGGGTGCTTTGGTCGACCGACCCCAGCCCATTGGTCGACCGACCCCTGCCCCTCTTGCCCGTTTTGGGTCCCGATCGATCCGATTGAGACCCAATGACCGACCTTTGGCCCCGTGATTGTCCCGGACACCCCGTGGGTACCATGACCATGCTTTTGGGTGTCTGAAGGTATCATTTTACCTCGATTAGCATGCCCGTGGGTTTTAAGGGTTCGGGTGACCCTTTGTGTTCCGGGCTTCTGTGCTTTCGCTAGATCAAGTCGCCGTGTGTCAGAGTGAGTGCGGTGGGTTATTCTCACACGTCGTTAGCCTCTTTGGAATGTGGTTTCTGTGTGGGCCATGTGTATGGCCTATGGACTATAAGTCCAATTACCCAGCCTGGGGCTAGAGTGTAATATCTCGGACCTTTCAGATCCTTTTCGTGAGTCTCGGATCTGGTTTTTCGGAGTGTCCGGCTCCGTTGTGTTCGAAATTTTGTTTCGGAGATCTTTCGTGTTCGAATCGTCGCGATCCGGAGTCGTTTCGGAGGCCCGGAGGCGTTCCGCGACTTTTCCGCGCGTGTTTTCTGATTTTCGGTGTGTGTTTCGGTAATTCCTTCGGAACCTCGCTGCGGGTGAACCGGGCCGTTCACCTGGGCACGAGTGGTACCGTTGCGATCGGTGCGTCCCGAGGATTCCGGAAATGTAATTTTCTATTTTTTGGTATTTTCTGGAATTTCTAAATTTTCTATAAATACCCCCATATTTCTCTCTCCTCCCCACCTTCTCTTTCCTCTTCTTCTTCCTCCTCCGTTTCTCCCCACCGTGGCCGCCCTCTCCCTCTCTCCCGTTCGAGCACGACGACCACCATTTCGGCTGCAGACGGCGGCAGTGCGACTGGCAAGGACGTGGGTGACGTCGAGACGATCGTGCGGGCGTGCGGCAAGCATGAGAAGAGTGGGGAGGCGGGGTTCTAAAAACGTTCTTCGCGATTCACGGACGATCCGGCGGAGCATTTTCCCCATTGAGGTAGGGTGACGTTCCCTAGCTCCCTGCCGTTCATTTCCGTGGTTTATAGGCCGAGGGGAGGCCGAGAGGGGTGTGATTGAGCATGTTGGGGTTTTTCCATGGTTTGGGGAGAGCTCGCCCGATCTATGGATTTGATGCATGATTTCGCGTTTTGATGGCCTAGAATCATGATAGGGGTCCCCAGGGGTCTTTCCCTTTGATTTCCCCCTCTCCGATGGAGGCATGGGGGCGTGGTTGAAGTTTTTGGGCTTTCCCACCGTCTTCGCCGTCGGGTGCGTGTGACGATCCTTCCAGGGACCGTCACATTATGTGACGCGCCTCGAGGGGGCCGTCACATGCCCTTTGGTTAGCCTTCAGGGGTCAAGGACTGTGACGGTCCCACGATTGACCGCCACTTGTATGTGACGCGCCTGGGCTGGGCCGTCAGGGGCTTTCCGACCGTCGGTTTTTGACCGTTGGGGGTCTGCGTGAGTAACGCGCCTGGGTGAGCGCGTTACATCCGTGTGACGCGCTGGGACAAGCGCGTCACTTCCTGGGTCATGCCAGGTGTGAGGGGCGCGTAACGCGCTGGGCCAAGCGCGTTGCATTCGTGTAATGCACTGGGGCAAGCACGTTACATCCAGCTTTCACGTTGGGAATGTTAGGCGCGTGTAACGCGCCAGACCAGGCGCGTTACGTTGGTGTAACGCACTGGGCCAGGCGCGTTACATTCGTGTAACGCGCTGGACCAGGCGCGTTACTCCGTGCGTTCCTCTGGCCGTGCAACGACCTGCGTTAGACCGCCAAGTGTGTGTGTAACGGTCTCGCCTAGACACTTACAGCCTTGTGACGGTCCCGGGGTGGACCGTCAGGCGCCTGGTTGCCCCGAGAGGCTGCAACCCCGTTTTTAGTCCGGCTGTGGCCACCGTGCGACGGGGCCGGTGCGTGGGGTGGTCCCCGTGCGTCGTCGGATGCGGGCGTCGTTTTCCGTGACTTGAGAGTCTACTCCTTCAATGACTCTCCACTAGTCGTAGCCTACTAGTACGCGGTACCGGTCGCACCAGGGAGTGGTGTACGAGCTTACCCTTAGAGTCAGTTTGTGGACTGATTGTCGTCGGGCCCCACGTCTTGCAGCCAGAGTCCGGCTGAGGGGAAAACCGGTCAGAGGACCAGACCAGGGACGCGCGGTCTGTGTGTGCACACGTGGTTGGGGGCGGTTGGACCCACGTCGACGGGCGTGACCCCAGCTAGTCACTTGTTTGTGGTTACTTGTTCGGTGTTCGTGCCTTGGGTAGGCGCTACCATGTCAAGCAGTTCACCTGCGGTGCGGTGTAAGA
The DNA here is from genome assembly GCA_022559845.1 of Amorphophallus konjac. Taxonomy (NCBI): domain Eukaryota; kingdom Viridiplantae; phylum Streptophyta; class Magnoliopsida; order Alismatales; family Araceae; genus Amorphophallus; species Amorphophallus konjac. Next base: position 14,956,071 of record CM040119.1, on the reverse strand, counting down.
CGTCAGGGGACGCTACCGACTGTGCTTCTAGTGGGAGGTACTCCTGTCGAGTACGGAGTGTCAGACTGTCAGTTTCATGGCTTTGACCTTTGGGTTTTGCCGGGTCGACTGTTGAGCTTCGGTTGTCTCACCGTGGCACGTGTGCCGGTTTGCGTGCTGTAGGGTCTTTATTTTGTAGAGCACAGGGCTTTCCTTTCTGAGGTACTCTCCTACCGCTAGCGTAGTGGTTTCCCGTTTTACGAGGTAGGGTTCGAGTGATCCCTATTGAGTCTTGCTCCGAGACTCATTCCCTGCGTGTTTTCACCGTGTTTCAGGTGAGGCACCGCCCCAGGGAAGCGCGTCTGGGGTGCGGCATGGTGCGGGTGCCCAGAGGTAGTGCCAGAGGTCAGAGGCGGGGTATGTCCCGTGTAGCTGTACTTTTCTTTCTTGTCTCTGTACTAGTTGTGGACTACTGTTGTTGTTATTCTTCTTTTTTATTGTGGACGATGTAAATTGCTAATTTATTTCCTGCTTAATATTATAACTATTTAATTTCTATAATTACTTGTGATGCTTGCGTAGTTTCCACACCATCCTTCTAACCCTTCCGAGTCTTCGGGCTCGTGGGTGGCGGTGCGAGTCTCGGGTTATCGGGCCTTCCCGGTAATCGGATTCTCGGGTCGTTACAGCTGGTATCAGAGCGCGGTTGTGGAATTACATGAGAATCATAGGTAAGTGTAGTGATCCACTTGTCCACAACAATGATATACAGTTGACACTGGCATCGGGCATCGTGTGTTTTTCTTGACCATGCCGTTTTCGTGTTTTCTGTCTTTTGCTTCAGGAGCGAGCATGGCGCCGAGACGGAGCACTCGCTCTCAGTAGGGACAGTTGGCTGGAGGTCAGGAGATCCAGCAGGGGGTCCGGGGGGACCAGGAGGAGCATAGCAGAGCGCCACTAGGAGCTACCGAGGCCGCGGCTACTACGAGGGTTCCGGGGGCCGAGGATTTCTTCCGTGGCATGTACCAGCTAATGTCTCAGTAGTTCGGTGGAGAGGCTGGTGAGGGCTCGTCAGCTAGGGGTGGGCCAAGCCGAGCAGTGAGGGACTTTCTGCAGTTCCATCCACCTCACTTCAGCGGCCAGGCAGACCCTGATGCGGCTCGTGATTTGGCTTGATGAGATGGAGCGGGTGTTCAGTTCTGCGAAGAGTGCTACCGATGATAGAGTGGTGTTGGCCTACAACCAGTTGCAGGGTACGGCTCAGAAGTGGTGGTCTTTCGAGTGGAAGACGTCCTTTCAACTTCGTCCACTTGAGCAGGTCGAGTGGGACGATTTCGTCAGTGCTTTCGAGCGTACGTACTGTCCAAATTTTGTTGCTACGCAGCGGATGCGGGAGTTTCTGGAGCTGGTGTAGGGCGACATGTCCGTGTTGCAGTACAGGGCCCGATTTGTCGAGCTGGGTCGGTATGCACCTCACATCATGGAGCATGAGAGGGTGAAGACCGCGTAGTTTGTTCAGGGTTTGAGGCAGGAGCTGAGGCACCATCTGATCGCGAACGGGGCCACTGATCTAGAGACAGCGTCTCGTATTGCGGCTTCTTTGGAGATGGATATGCAGAGGACCCGAGGACCGATCAGCCAGGGGCAGTCCTTGTCAGGTCGCAGCCAGCAGTCGACTACCCAGCAGCAAGGTTCTTTCCAGCATGCGATGAGTGGTTCAGGAGTGCCGGAACAGGCAGCGTCGGTGACAGTATCTGCGTCCTTTGGCACGAAGGTCAAGAAGTTTTTCAAGAAAGGGTTCATCAAGAAGAAGTCCAAGGATCAGGGGCAAGCTTCATCGGGCAGTGTACAGCAGCTGATCCCCTTGCAGCGTCAGGGATCAGTGGGTGGGTCACGAGGACCGTGTCCACGGTGTAGTGGGTTCCACCCAAGCAGGCAGTGCACGTCGCCGATTATCTGTTTTCGGTGTGACCAGCCAGGGCAGAGAGCTAGAGGCCAGATCACGCACATGACTAGGGCAGAGGCAGTGGCGTCGCAGCTCATGGAAGGTACCGTTCAGATTTTGGGTTGTGCGGCTCGGGTTTTATTTGATTCTGGCGCGTCTCATTCGTTTATTTCGGAGGATTTCGCGTTGAGCATCGAGGAGCCGGTGACCCAGTTGTCTTGTGATTTGGCAGTGGAGTTACCTTCGGGTGATTTTATGATCACTCCGTATTGCTTCGATCAGGTTCCGGTTTGGATCGATGGGCGGAGTATGCCAGGCAGGTTGTATGCGTTGCAGCTTCGGGATTACGATGTGATTCTAGGCATGGACTGGCTCGAGACTCATAGAGCGGTGGTGGATTGTGGAATGAAGAGGGTCTACTTCCAGCATCCGAGCAAGCGGACCTTCTATTTCCAGGGTATCCGTTCCACCTCTTCTCGATTCCTCATTTCTGCTATTCGAGCCCGTCGGTTGCTTGTTTCTGGTTGTCAGGGTTTTCTCACGTCCGTGGTTGTGTCTGACCGGATGGAGCCGAATGTCGAGGACATTTCGGTGGTGTGCGAATTTCTCGACATTTTTCCCGAGGAGTTACCTGGATTGCGTCCCCAGCGGGAGATCGATTTTGTGATCGAGGTTGTGCCTGGTACGGGACCCTTGGCGAAGGCTCCCTACCGTATGGCCCCCGCTGAGTTGAGGGAGTTGAGGGCGCAGTTGCAGGAACTGCTGGCCAAGGGGTACGTTCATCCTAGCTTTTCCCCTTGGGGTGCGCCCGTGTTGTTTGTGAAGAAGAAGGACGGTAGTCTGCGGCTATGCATTGACTATCGGCAGCTGAATGAAGTGACCATTAAGAACAAGTATCCGTTGCCACAGATCGATTTTTTGTTCGACCAGCTCCAGTCTGCGCGAGTGTTCTCGCGGATTGATTTGCTGTCCGGTTATTATCAACTGAGAATTCGTGAGTCCGATGTGGAGAAGACTGCATTCAGTACGAGGTATGGGCATTATGAGTTTTTGGTGATACCGTTCGGGCTCACCAATGCCCCAGCAGCCTTCATGGACTTGATGCAGAGGGTGTTTCATCCGTATTTGGACCAGTTCGTGGTCATCTTCGTGGATGACATCCTTGTTTATTCGCAGTCTGCCGAGGAGCACGCGTACCATTTGGGTGTGGTGCTACAGACGTTGCGAGATCACCAGTTCTATGCGAAGCTCAGCAAGTGTGAGTTTTGGCTCGGCGAGGTGCACTTTTTGGGGCACGTGATTTCTGGTGATGATATTTCCGTGGACCCCGCCAAGGTCGAGGTAGTAATGCAGTGGCCGAGACCGAGGTCGGTGACGGAGATCCGGAGTTTCTTGGGGCTTGCGAGCTATTATCGCCGGTTTATCCAGGATTTTTCTCGCATTGCGGCCCCGATGACTAGACTCACGCGGAAGGATGTGCCTTTCGTCTGGTCTGAGGAGTGTGAGCAGAGCTTCAGGGAACTGAAGAGATTGCTCACCTCGGCTCCGGTGTTGGTTTTACCTTCTGGATCGGGAGGTTTCGTGGTGTGTACAGATGCTTCCGGCGTTGGATTGGGAGCTGTGTTGATGCAGCATGGTAGAGTGGTGGCTTATGCATCTCGGCAGCTAAAGCCCCACGAGGAGAACTACCCTACCCATGACCTTGAGTTGGCGGCGGTGATCTTCACGCTGAAGATCTGGAGGCATTATCTGTACGGCGAGAAGTTCGAGGTGTTCACTAACCATCAGAGTTTGAGGTACGTGTTCTCGCAGAGGGACCTTAACCTCAGGTAAAGGCGTTGGATGGAGTTCATGAAGGATTATGACTTCACCTTATCTTATCAGCCAGGCAGGATGAATGTCGTCGCTGATGCTTTGAGTCGGAAGGTCACGGTCAGTGCCTTGATGTTGAAGAGGTGGAGGCTCTGGGAACAAGTGCCCGAAGTATCTTTCAGGCTCAAGATTCCCCAGGAGCCAGGGTTGGCAGTGCTTGCGAGTCTGACTGTCACTCCTGCTATCCGTTGTCAGGTGACAGAGGCTCAGCATGCGGACCCTGAGTTGCCCCGGATTCTGGCAATGGTGTAGACACGCCATTCCTGACGTCTCTTGAGGAAGTCTCATATTACTATACGACGCCCCGCGACGGCTTACGCATTTCGAATCACTTGAGTACTTCCTTTTCTTGAGTCTTCTTCCGCCCTTTTCGGCATCCGGAATCGTCTCATCACGGCATTCGGACGGCATCAACACCAGTCAGACGCATCAAAAGGTTCCAGAACCAAGAAGGGTGTCTGAGGCTCAGCATGTGGACCCTGAGTTGCCCCGGATTCTGGCAATGGTGTAGACACGCCATTCCTGACGTCTCTTGAGGAAGTCTCATATTACTATACGACGCCCCGCGACGGCTTACGCATTTCGAATCACTTGAGTACTTCCTTTTCTTGAGTCTTCTTCCGCCCTTTTCGGCATCCGGAATCGTCTCATCACGGCATTCGGACGGCATCAACACCAGTCAGACGCATCAAAAGGTTCCAGAACCAAGAAGGGTGTCTGCCGGGCGCCCGCCGACGCCTGATCTAAGGACCCGGGTGGGTCTTAATGGGGGCGTCCAGGCCCCTGGACGCCCCCATATTTTTAATTTATTTTATTTATTTTCTCAGGGCTTAAACTAAATAAAAAATATATAAATTAATGGAGGCGTCCAGGACCCTGGACGCCTCCATAAAAACAAAAAAAATAAAAAATAAATATAAAATGCCAGTTGGCATAAAAAAACAAAAAATAAATAAAAATATACATATATTAATGGAGGCGTCCAGGACCCTGGACGCCTCCATAAAAACTAATAATAATAAATATTAATAAAATGCCAGTTGGCATAAAAAAATAATAAAATAAATAAAAAATACATATCAATGGAGGCGTCCAGGCCCCTCGACGCCTCCATAAAAACAAATAAAAAAAATCAAAAATGCCAGCCCTATCATAAAAAGACAAAGAAACGATAAAATAATATATTTTTGGAGGCGTCCAGGCCCGTGGACGCCTCCATCAACTCCCTCACGGGCGCCGGCCACCGAACGACGGTTTGTCGTGTGTGAAAAAAGCCAAATATAGAGACGTCCGGTCAGCTGGACGCGCCCATTTCTGAATCACGAGGCGCCGCTCACAAAACCACGCGTTGTGCCGAACCGCGTGCGGCCGTCGTCGGTTTTCGGTGGACCTGCTTGAGGCGTCCGGGACCCTGGACGCCTCCACAAAAGTATTCCAAAAAAATCAATAAAAATAGAATAAAATATTATTTCGGCCCTGATGGAGGTGTCCAGGGTCCTGGACGCCTCCACCTTCCAGAGCTCTATAAATAGAGGCCCACCCCCTCAGTTCTAGAGGAGCTAAGCAGTGATCCGATAGGCTGCCGGAGCCCAGAGGCTACGGAGTCATTTTTCTAACCCGTGGGGTCTTTTGTAGGTGGAGGTTCTGCCGGCTTCTCGGGTGCCCACGCTCGCGAGAGGAAGGTCGTCTTCATCCACCGCGCTTCTACGTCGTCCCCACGCTGCCGGAGCTCCGCCGAATTTCACCACCGGCACATCCAATAAGCCAACTCTTTTCTTTTCTTCGTAGTTCTTTGCATTCATCATCTCGCATCCATCATCTCATTTTCCTCCTACTCGAGTCCGAGAGGGGTTTAAAAGATAACACCAACCAGGTGTGTGTCTTCCCGTTATTTCGTCATTTTTATTGCAAGGATATGAATACTACACATTCATCTTTCTAAGCCACTTGTCATTTGTTTGTCGTTGTTTTGCAAGGGTAGCCGAGGAAAGCCCTCTCCGTCGGCCGGCCGGAAGGAGAGGAAGAAGCAACCCGCCATCTCCCGCTCTTGAGGTAGGCGCGATCACTTTCTTATTTTGGGGTCTTTCGGCCCCTGGCGATCACATCTTTTCATCGAGGCCGCGGCGAGTCACTTCCCCAATGGCCGTTTAAATTTCTGTTCTCATATTCTCTTTATATCCTGTTATATTTCGTTCATATCATCGAGGCCGCGGCGAGTCACTTCCCCAATGGCCGTTTAAATTTCTGTTCTCATATTCTCTTTATATCCTGTTATATTCTGCTCATATCATCGAGGCCGCGGCGAGTCACTTCCCCAATGGCCGTTTAAATTTCCGTTCTTACATTCTCTCTATATTCTGTTATATTCTGCTCATATCATCGAGGCCGCGGCGAGTCACTTCCCCAATTGCCGTTTAAATTTCCGTTCTTATACTCTCTCTATATTCCGTTATATTCTGCTCATATTCTCGAGGCCGCGGCGAGTCACTTCCCCAATGGCCGTTTAAATCTCTGTTCTTATATTCTCTTTTATATTCTGCTATATTCTGCTCATATTCTCGAGGCCGCGGCGAGTCACTTCCCCAATGGCCGTTTCAATTTTTGTTATTTAATTTCTGCACCATTCCCGTCCCCCCGAGGTCGCGGCGAGTCACTTCCCGCTATGGCCGTTTGAACCCCATATCTTGCTATATTATACTTGTCCCGCTCGCCCCGCCGGAGCAATCTCCCGTGGTGGCCCCTTCTCTCTCATCTCTCATCTCTGTGTTGCAGCAAACAGCAAAACAAACAAAAAGAAGAGCCCGCGCGCTCTCCGCATCCTCTTCCCCGCACCATCGAACTCCGAACCGCGTGACGTCGCTCACAGATTGGCGATCACGGTGGGACCTCTACTGCTTCCTCCCGGCTACCCTTGCAAGTTCGGCACCACCCGTGCCTCTCCACCTTGGCGCCCACGCGCGCCCCCGTTGTGCTCACGGCAGCACCGTCAGTTCTGATTGGTTTTTTGTTTATTACATGTTTGTTATTTCTGTTATTTTCCCACTCCATATATATGTCAGCATTCCATTGCATACATCCATTCCTCTTTTCTATCCTTTTTTTCATTTTTTTTGAGGATCACCCTTTCCCGGTGAAGGAAGGACTCTCCGTTTGGGAATTCCTCTCAACGGACTAGAATCTCCTACACTGGGACCTCCGTAAGTCCCCGACATCGAAGAATCTCCTCTTCGTTCATTGGGCTGGTTGTACCATTGAAGTTCCCCGAAGTTAGTCATTTCATTCGTGGTGAGACGAGAGACCCTAGCTGACACGGCGGTGAAACAAAAATAAACTAGGGTCCCTATCTTGTGTGAACTTCGGATCTCGCTAAAAACACACAAAAAAATCATCAAAATCAAAACAAAAAAAAAGGCGTAAAGGCATCCACTTGTTTGATAATCTCTGCTACCTACTTGCTAGTGTATGTTTTTGCGTTCTGGGAGAACTGTGAGCATGTCTCACGAGTCTTCTGAGGAGAACCACCCTAGCCGTGGTTTGACAGCCGACCCGCGAGTCTATGCTATGGACTCGGGTCCTTCTCATGACCCCTCGCATGAGGTGCAGGTTATTGCCGGGGACACGTCTCCGCCACAGGATATCACTTCCTTACTGGGCGTCCTCGCCAACACGGAGCTTACCTCTGAACAGCTCCGGGCCTTCCAGGCCATTCTAAAGGGGAAATCTGTTTCCCCCACGCCCCAGGAGTCAACTCCGGCTATCGCACCTCTCCACGAGTCCGTGCAGGCCATTCCATCTCCTTCATTGGCGCAAGCCATCCAGTCTCCCTCGCTTCAAGGACAAGCGAGCCAACAACCTCCCTCATTCCAATTCCCGTCACAATCTCAAACTCCCGGTGTTCCTCACACACCGTTTCAGCCAGGGCCAACTGTCGGTGGTCCGACAGTTCCCTCTCATTCCGGGTTTCCCCCTCAAGTCTCCGGGAGACAGTTTCTCCCCCAATGGCAAGTGCCACCTTCACCCCCAGAGGAGCTCGCCCAATCGCTCCTCAATAGGTTCAATCGCATGGACGAGCAGTTTCAAAATATGAGAAGAATGGTGGACGTGAAAGCCACCCCGGAGGTTGCTTTGCCAATCCTCCCCGTCATTCATCTCCCTCCCTCCGAAATGCCCACGTACCGCAGATACAATGGTACCGGCAACCCCTTCATTCACCTCAAGGACTTCATGTATGAGTCCTCTTATTGGCAAAACGATCAGAGGTCCCTGGCATACCTCTTTCGGAGATCATTGGATGGTCCCGCGCTTGAGTGGTTCTATTCTCTGGAGCCCCGCGAGGCCGAGAATTTTGAAATAGTGCAGAGAAGGTTCTTGCAGAAATATAGGGATAGGGTCGGTCCCTCACTCTCCATTACCGACCTAGTGGCCGAAAAGATGAAACCCGACGAGGATTTTGTCCGATATGCTGATAGATGGAGGTCTATGGCGGAAAGAATAAGGGATACCCTCTCCGAGCCCGAACAAGTGAAAATGATTGTGTCTAATGCAACCCCGCAGTTCAGACACGTCCTCGCCATGAATAAACTTACTACAATGGAGGAACTCTATGAAAGGGCCCGATACATCCAAACCCAGCTAAAAGACTCCCCCATCATGAACATGTTTGAGTCGCCGAAGCCCAAAGTGGTCAGAAAGATAGGCGCTGGTGTCCCGGGCGGAGCCACAGAAGGGGTCGTGACAAATGAGCAAGTCAGTGCGGTCAACAATGCCAACTATGCAGTCAACCCAAGGCCTCAACAAATGCCCCGACTACCCCTTCAATTAGGTCCTTTCCCTCTCCGTCCTCCACCCCAAAATAATCCACCCCAGGATAATATGCCTCCATTACGCCAACCCCAGCAACAACAACCACAACCTCAACAACAACAACCACCGCTTCAGTACAACCAAGTTTCACCCCCGGGGAACTATGGTCCCCAACAGCAACAAAGGAGGCCGCTCGGTCCTAAGAGAGCCTACTATCCACCATTGCCAGAAATCTTAGCAGATATTTTTAATGCCCTCATGGCATCAAACCAACTCGCCCTACCCAGAGAAAGGCCCGCCTGGCCCCCCAATGTTGATACCTCCAAATACTGCGTCTACCACAGGCAGCCGGGACACACAGTGGATTACTGCTTCCATTTCAAAGATTACATCCATGATATGAATGATGAACATCAAATAGATTGGGATGAGATGAGACGGTACGTCGCGGCTCTCAAGGCTAGGAGACCTCCTCAGAGGCCACAGCAGCAGTTACAACAGCAGCAGCAGCAGCAACCACAACAACAACAACAGCCTCAGCAGGCCCCACAACAACAGCCCGACATGGGCATAATCCAGAATCCACTACCGGAGCACCAACAGCCCAATCATCAGGTTAACCCCATCTCCTCCTTCCCGGAAGTCGGGAGAGAGCAGGTGTGGCACCAGGAAAGTACCTCCATTCTTTATACCTCCAACCCTATCGTCATGCAACCCCCTCACCTTGCCCGGGTAGCACCTCTCTCTCATCAACCCGCATCGGTATCGCCTTCACCATTTCCACTACCATTACGCCCTCTCATCCGCACCCCGACCTCCTATCAACCGACACTTTCTACTACGCCTTCACACCCTCTCACCTTCTCCCACTCCCCCACTTTACCATCCACCTCTACCACATTTACCCCTACGCCTTCTAAACCCCTTATCATCCGTCCACCATACATAACCCCGTCTTTCTCACCACATCACCACTAATGCCTTCAAAACCACTCATCACCCACCATCCACCTCAAAACCTTTACCCGTTTCAAACCTTACCTCCACCTCCACCTTCCAAACCCCTTATCCTTCATAATCCGCGCGATATCCCCTCTACCTCCGCCATGCCTCCACCTAACAAACCCCTCATCAGAATCCCTGCTCCCGTCATCACCCCTGCTTCATCAACCATTCCTCCACTACTACCCCTCAAACCCCTGTTAAAACCCACTGCTACCCCCACAGAGGTACAAAAGCCGCAGGCAATGGTGCTCCGGAGTGGAAGGATTTTCCACAGGGTTTTCCCCCACAACAGTCAGAATCCCGAGCAATCTCAGCCAGAGAAGGATGATGCAGAACAACCAGAAAGAGCTATCCCTGGAACACAGTATGATCTACTGAAACACTTGGACAAGACGCCTGCCCGGATCTCCATCCTAGAGCTACTTCAAAGATCCACATCCCACCAGGCGGCCTTGATGGAATATCTTCAAAAGGTCATGGTTAATGAAGACCTCCCCGTGGAGAAGATTTCGACCGTCCTAACCCCAACAGACACACAACCAGCCATCATGTTTCACAACTACGAGCTCGCTCCCAAGGAATCTCGGAAATATGCATTGTGCATTTCAATAAAAATTAATGGGGTATCCATAAACCCGTGTCTTGTCGACACGGGTGCGTCCATAAATGTGATCTCCATGAGCACTCTTCAGTTGTGTGGGGTTGGCGAGGAACAAATAAGACCTTCCTCGATCACGGTCACGGCTTATGACAATAGCAAAAGGCCGCCGCAGGGGATGATTATTCTGAAGGCAGAACTAGGCCCCATGGCAATCCCCACGGAATTCCATGTCCTCGACATGGACCCCACATTTAAGGCTATACTGGGTCGCCCTTACATCGAAGCCATGGACGCTGTGCCATCCACCAACCATCAGTGCCTGAAGTTTCCTTACAATGGGAGAATTATTAAAGTGGTCAGTACACCTGTCCTTCACACAGTGGATGCTATCAACACCTCTCTGCCTTCTGTTTGGCCGTCTCATCGGCCCATATTGTCACTGCTGGACGTACGTGATCCATCTCATGTTCCACTAGCACCAAAGGAGCCGGTCAGGGCAACCGCAACATCCTGTCTCCCTTTTCACTCCAAAGGTTGGGAGATTATGAGGAACATCGGCTATCAACAGGGAAAAGGTCTGGGCGCACAGTTACAGGGTATGCTCAAGCCGCCAAAAGAAATTAGGCCGAACCGTAGGTTTGGCCTAGGCTTCAAAGGACCGTTCAAGGCAGATTGGAAGCCCCTCACGTGGACTCTATCAAACCACTTCAACAGAGGGCCCGTTGTTCAGATGGGAGATCACCCACGAGAAGCATATGGAGGATCACATGCTGTATATTTGGCTGAAAAATGTCCGAGGATCACCAAAAGAGGCAAGATCAAAGATCCGGAATGCGAGTGGGACAAATGGTTCGACATATGGGACATTTCCGTTGCACTGGAAAGGATGTTCTCATCTCCACAGCTTGAAGGACCACCATTGATCTCCGAAATACCAGAGAATATTACCACTCTTGCCAAGGTTCCAAACTATCCTCGTCCTCGCCAGAAGGACTCTGTCATCGACGGATCTTCATCCGTCCTCAACATTGCCGTCGACGGCTCATTAGCCGCCATCCTCTCCATCCACTCGTCTCAGCCTTTGCTGATATCTTCTTCCTGGGCCAGACAATTGTCTGATGATCTTCCCAGGTCCCCTTCTTTGCTTACATACCTACGCGGGCTTTTCAACCCGCGCCAGGTCTTCAACCATGATCTGCTCTACGAGCCCCACAATCCTCTAGCCATAACCACTTTCCTCTCTCCTCCAATCTCTTTTCACTGCTTTGTCATTAAAAATGAAAACGAAAAAAAAACGTCAATTTTCAAACTCTCCAACAACACATCTTCGTTGAGGAAACCTCCTACATCTCCCACGGGTGCGTACCGCCTTGCGGACCACCCGTCCAAGGTCCGATGAGCGACCTTTTCTACCCCTCCTCTGAGGGGTCTTCTCCTGTACATTCTACACCATCCTCCTCATCTTCCTCTTCGTCTGTAAATATTGTCAGTCAATCTAGGAATGATAGGCCAAGGGTAGTACCTAGGAAGAAATCCAAGGGTAGGCAGATCCCTCGTCGATTCCTTCTGGATTTGGCCGCCAGGTGTCAGGCCCTTCTTGCCATCCCCCAGTTGTTAGAAAATCCCATCCAGCTACCCGAAATAGAATGCGAGGGCGACTGTGCATCTGATGAAGGGTATGGAGTCTACGAGATCACGAATGAAGAATGCCCCACTGAAGATGAGGGTGAAGAATATGAGGATGCGGCGGGCGCATACGCTAGCGGAATGAGGAGATTCGACGAGCCGTCAACCGCCGTAGAAGAATCCACCAAAGAAGTCAACTTGGGGACTGAGGAAGACCCTAGGATCATCCTCATAAGTGACAACCTACCACCCTCTGAAGAAGAGGCATTAATTGAGGTCCTCAAGGAATATAAGGACACGTTTGCATGGAGCTACGAGGATATGCCGGGTTTGGATTCAACCTTGGTCGAACACCGTTTAACCCTAAAACCAGGGTCCATCTCGGTAAAACAAAGGTTAAGGCGTTTCCACCCTCAGATGGCTTTGAAAATGAAAGAAGAGGTCGATAAGCTCCACAAAGCCAGGTTCATTAGAGTCGTTCTTTATCCTCAATGGGTGGCGAACATTGTCCCGGTCATGAAGAAAGATGGGAAAGTCAGGATTTGCATCGACTTCCGGGACCTTAACCGCGCGTGTCCAAAGGATGATTTTCCCTTACCTCACATTGATGTGTTGATTGATAACACGGCAGGTTTTGAAACCCTCTCTTTCATGGATGGATTTTCAGGATACAATCAAATTCGTTTGGCAGAAGAGGATCAGGAAAAGACGTCATTCACTACCCCTTGGGGAACATATTGTTACGTGGTCATGCCGTTTGGGTTAAAGAATGCTGGAGCTACTTACCAAAGAGCGATGATGGCCATATTTCATGACATGATGCACATATATCTGGAAGTGTATGTGGATGACTTATTGGTGAAATCAAGGACCAGGATGGAACATCCAGAAGTTTTGGCTAAGGTCTTGCAAAGGTCAAGAGAATTCCAATTGAAAATGAACCCGAAAAAGTGTGTGTTTGGTGTGTCGTCAGGTAAATTGCTGGGGTTCATTGTGAGTAAAAGAGGGATCGAGATAGATCCCGACAAAGCCAAGGCTATCAGGGATATGCCGCCTCCCAAGAATTTGAGGGAAGTCCGAGGTTTAATCGGCAGGCTGCAGTTTATTCGTCGGTTTGTGTCTCAACATTCACAAAGGTGTAGACCTCTCTACGAGTTGACCAAGCCAGGAGTAGAATTCCACTGGAATTCTAAATGTCAGAAAGCTTTTGAAGGGTTGAAGGAATATCTGGCTAGTCCACCCGTTCTCATTCCACCTAAACCAGAAAAACCTCTGATCCTTTACATCTCAGTCTTGGATGACTCCGTGGGAGCCGTCCTCGCACAAGCTGATGAAGAAGGCAAGGAACGGGCAACCTATTACTTGTCCAAACTTCTCAATCCCTGTGAGCAGAAGTACACCGGCATGGAGAAAACCTGTGCTGCCCTCGTTTGGGTAGTGCAGAAATTGAAGCACTACTTCTTGGCTCACGAAGTCCACTTGATTGCTCGAATGAATCCTATCAAATTCCTTCTGGAGAAAGCCGTCCTTACGGATAGGCTAGCACGCTGGCAAAGTTTTCTCTCTCAGTTCGACATCACCTACATCCAGCAAAAGGCGATTAAAGGTTATGCCATAGCCGAGCATCTCGCTCACCATCCTCTTCCCAAGTTCGATCCCGTCCAATCAGAGTTTCCAGATGAGGAACTAATGTCCATCAACCAATCGGATGAGCCAATGTGGACACTATATTTTGATGGAGCTCTGAATTCTCAAGGGAGAGGAATCGGCATCGCCCTCCTGTCGCCGGAAGGCCTCACATTCCCATTGGCATACCAGCTCAAATTTCCAGTCACCAACAATATAGCCGAATATGAAGCTCTTCTAGCTGGTCTAGGACTCGCTCATTCTTTTCGTATCACTGAGTTGCGAGTCGTAGGTGATAGTCAACTCATCCTTCGCCAGGTACTCACTAAGTATCGCACTCGCGATCCCAAACTCAAGCCATACCAAGAACTCACTGCTGCCTTTGCCAAACTGTTCACAAAACTGATCTTTGTTCATATCCCTCGTCATCAGAATATTCTCGCCGATGCCCTCGCCTCATTGGCATCATCCATAAGGTTCCCTCTAGGAAGATGGTTTAAGTCCATTTCCATCTACAAACTTCACGCCCCTGCAGTCGATGATGCTTCCTACGTAAACATCAAAGACAGGATAGCAAGGAAGATCCTGCAGGAAGATATCCTTGAGAAGAGGGAGCTCATGTTGGCAGAGGCCGAAGAAGAACTGGCTGATGAAGAGAAACCATGGTTCTATGAAATTGTCAAATATTGCCAAGATCAGTCTTATCCTGAAGGGGCCACCACAGAGGACAAGAAAGCCATAAGAAGGGTGGCTCAGAAATACACATTGATTGGAGGTCTACTCTATAGGAGGAGCCTTACTGGTATTCTGTTAAGATGTCTTGGTGACGATGAGGTTTGGAAATGTGTAGAAGAGACGCACTCGGGTGTGTGCGGTGGCCACGTGAATAGTCAGATGCTCGCCAAGAAGATCATTCGTCAAGGCTTTTATTGGCCCACTATGGAAGAGGATTGTGCTGTCTATGTCCGTAGGTGTGTCAAGTGTCAACTTCACGCCGATAAAATCCATTCACCATCTTCCTCACTTCATCCAATATCCTCCCCATGGCCTTTCTCCATGTGGGCATTCGACATCATTGGTCCCCTAGGTGATCCCAATTCCCTCACCAAGCAGAAATCTTTCATCCTTACTGCGACGGAATACTTCACCAAATGGGCCGAAGCCGAAGCTTACGCGGAAATCAAGGCGTCAACAGTCTGCAAGTTCATCATGAAGAACATTCTCGCCAGATTCGGCATCCCAAGCACGATCGTCACCGACAATGGGCCACAATTCATTTCTCAGGACCTACAGGACCTCTGCAAAAGGTACGCAATTGCATTGCATCATTCATCGCCTTATTACCCACAAGGTAACGGCCAAGCGGAGGCCACCAATAAAACATTGCTCAAAATCATCAAAAAAACCTGCGAGTCTAGTAAGTTTTCAGACTGGCCAGAAAAGCTTATCGAAGCCCTATGGGCCTATCGCACCTCAATCCGTACCCCCACCGGGCAGACTCCATTTGCCCTCACTTATGGTATGGAAGCGGTAGTCCCGTACGAGACTCTGATCCCTTCTCTCAGGGTACAATTGGATGAGGAATTTCCCCTCGACGATCGTCGTAATTCACTCCTCGCCCAGTTGGAACTCTTGGATGAGAAGCGGCTGGCCGCCGCCGAACACGCGCGTGTGTATCAAAATAGACTCGCTCGCTTTTACCAAAAGAAAGTCGTTGAGAGAAAATTCAAAGTCGGTGAGATGGTCGTAAAAAGAATTTTTGTCAAACCTGGAGGGCCGCGTTCTAAGCTCCAACCCAATTGGGAAGGACCATTTGTAATTCAAGCCGTGTACCCTGGCAACGCCTACAAGCTAATCAACGCCGAAGGGACCGAGTTATCCCACCCTTGGAATGGGCTTTATCTTAAGAAATACTACCCTTAGCACAAAACAAAAAAAATGATGATGAAAAGATAAAAAACATCAAAAACAAGGAAATATTGAAAACCACTAAAAATATGGAAAATTCAAAATGCCGATGCCTGGCAGGCACCATGTAGTTAAGTCCCTGCATCTAACCTTCATGTTAGGATAGGGCCCATTAAGGCTTGGTAGGCACCGGGTCTTGGTTTGCCAGAACCGTGGAGACCCCTGTCCGGCCACGTCGGCCTATGCTCGCTCGAAGGAAGTTAACATGTGTTCACTTATGTATTTTATTCAAAAAAATCGGTAGCATCACCTACGGTAGGGCCACACCTAGAAGATCTCCGGAAGCTGTAATCTTTATTCTTTTCTCTTCGACCAAATGAGACAGTCGGCGCCCTTAAAACGCTGAGCATGAGAAACCGAAACTCAAACCCCAAAGGCAAGAGTAGGACCCATTTCCTCGAGCATCGATCAGAGCACGAGAAGAGGGCAGTGTCCCCGCAGGCATACGAAGAGGGAGCCCACCAACGTCAAACGACTATATCTCCCTCACAGAAAGAAATACAAAATCAAAATCAAGAGAAAAGCCTGGTCGTGACCGTGCCTGGTACGATAAACGGAACCCCTCAAAGCAAAAGTCTGAATCCACAAAGGGGGGCCGTGGAATGTAAATGCTCGAGATTTGGTCCGAAGTTGTCCGAAAGGAAAGAGTTAATGGGCCCTTATTCGCTCGCCGGGTTAACGGCTTTGCCGGTCCTCTCAGGAGGTTTATCCCCTACGCTCTTCCTTCTCCCTCTAAAGATGAAGGTTCGATGGAGTTTCTGAAAGGTGAAAACTGCCCAGGGTCTGCGACCTTATTTTAATATACACATTTTGGTTGCCTACTTTGAAAAGCAAAAGCTATCGCTGCGAAGGAGTCTCTGTGTTTCTGGCTGGTCAAGACCCCTGTTTACCACCTTGATGTCTTCTTGTTTAACCTCGGGCTTAGGCCAATGCAAGCGCGTCACCTATGGGTGCGACGGCGTCTGATTCCGGGTCAGCGTCGCGCGGTTGGTCGTTAGGGTTCCAGGGTGTTCCATCTTATACCATCTAGAGTTGTGAGGAAACAGACCCGGGTCGGGCAAATCATCTACCTCAAACACCTTTTGGGTGAATCCCTGTGGTCGGAAGCAACTGGGAGCCTAAGCATGGCATGACGGTATTGTCATCAGGGTAAGTCTTAGCCGGCGGGATCGTCATTCGAGGGGTCTAGAGGCCCAAATCAACCTAGATGTGCACTTAAGATACCTGGGAGGTTAGTAAGAAACCCCTGTCTCACGTAGGTTAGGTGCCATTTGGGTGCTTGCCGGGCGTTAGCAATAAAAAAATTGAAATGATAAAAGCACAAAAAAATGGAAAAGAGAAATGTACATATTTGCAAACAAAAAAAATCTTTTTATGATGAAACAAAAAAAAATATCAAATATAAAAAAAAGAAAATAAATCAATTTTGCATGATTACATTTGCGTGCAGCATCTCACTTTTTAATATCGCTTGCATTCGTGTGCTTGCCTGTCGCATTTATCATCACCGCATCTTTCCCTTGCCTTCGTTAAATAAAGGCTTGGCCCCTTGACCAGTTATCAAGGACAGTCACAGTGACCATTTGCTTATTGAGCAAGGGGCCAAGTCAGAACAGAAATTCTGATTTGTTTGTTTCAGTGATATGTGCAGGGATTCAGGTAACTGAAGCAAAGGTGAAAAACAAACAAACCAAACCTTGTGTTTTATTCCAAAAAAAAAACCAAAAAATTTACATCAAGTTCCGCCCTCTCTCTCTGCATTACTCGTCCCACTACTCTCCGGGCAAAACACTCTCAAAGGTGCTACCCAACTACGAAAAGCGGTACTCCTGCCGCTCTGTACTCCTCTTCCTATTCCCACATCCCGGCGTTGATCCACGAAAGCAGCAGAGAAGCTACCAACACGAAAGCCACGCTCTCGTGCTTTTCGGTAGCGCTCCTCACCACCTCTCAGCCACTGTTCAGCAAGACCAAGGTCGATTCGGAGTTCGAATAGTTGGGCCTCCATGGCCCTTCGCTCCTCCCTTTCAGCCAAACTGTTGGCTCTTTCTCTCTCTGCGTTTCTTTCCCTCTCTGCCCGTTCTCTCTCACGGTCTTCCCTCTCTAACTGGAGAGTGATCCTCAGTTCCATAGCATCCCTGGATGAGTCGTCATCAGGATGACGCCGCAGTTCCCTCTCCAGTTCTGCTATCCTAGCCTCCTTATGCGTAGCTTGGGCAAGCGCTTCTTCCGTCTCCTTTTCCTGCCGAGTGTACCATCTCAGATACGCGATAAGGCGTAAACAAAGAGAACTCAACGCTGAAACTTTTACCTGTATACGGAGCATTCCTTCTGCCTCCGCAGCACGCTGCATGGCGTGAGCAAGTTGCTCATGAAGCGAGTCAAGT